>VDFB02000013.1:76187852-76285196 GCA_007258455.2 Sequoia sempervirens | reverse complement strand
AAATATGTGTTAGAATACGAGTAGCAAACAAAAGAGTGCAAATAACAACTATAAACACCCTACACCTCAAGATTAGCCTAGTTGTATTAAAAAATAATAAAAACAACAAATAGAGTGGATTCACCTTGTCTTGAATCGATTCTTTGGTTGGCCCTTCGATCTTTGATGTATGCTCCTTTGGTGGCAAGAGATGCAAGCTATGAGATGAGATGAAGATGGAAAATGAGTGAAAATGGATGCAAGTATGAGAATTTGGCTAAGTATGGCTCAAGAGAAAATTTTGCAAGAGTTCGGCTAGCATAAATTATCTCCTCTAAAATGAGACAAAAGAGGAGGTATTTATAGAGAATTTTGAATTCTCTAGAGAAATGGATGGTTGGGATTAAACCAGCAAGGCCAGGATGTAGGGTTATCGTGAGTTGAGAACTCGCAAGCCCTCACATCTTGACATGTGGCATGTGAAGTGGCTTGAAAAGGATGATGTGTACATGAGTTGGAAGGAAAGTACATAACATGGAGGTAGTACATAATACCTTGGGATTGGGACAAGATATCCTCATAAAGGAGGTCCTTGTCCCCATGTGGGTGAGAGGACATGTGAGGAATTAAAAATTCCTCAAATATCCACATGGGGATGAGAGAGGGAATTTAAAATTCCTTGAAATGCATTGGGGGATTAAATGTGAATTAAAAATTTACATGGGGAATGGAGTGTCTTCTCCAAAAGGGAAAAGTCTTTAATAGAGTTGACTTAGGACACATGACATGGAGATTAGGTTGACCTAATTAAGTGATTAAGGTTGTGCAAGTATTTGATTAGCTAAATTAATGACATATTAGAGGTGAGTGGGAGATTAGGAAGAGTTCACATGTGGCTTGATGTGACAAGTCAAAGATCACATGGAGAAGAGAAAAAGTAATTTAATATTCCTTGGAAAGATAAAAAGAATTAAAAATTCCTTGAGAGGTTGATTAGGCTAGTTAATGAAGGATTAAAGGAGGGTTAGGTGGCTAAGAGAGATTAGAGGCCAACTTGAAAAGTTGGAGGGTGCGACACATCCTAATCAAGGATTAGGCATGTGTACATCCCTAATGATGAGATTAGGAGAATAATTAGGATTAAGAGAGGGATGTGACATGTGAGGAATTAAATAAATGTCACATTTATTTAATTCATTTGATGAAAAGGAGGATTAAAGAGATAAGGTATTTATTTATTAATTAAATACTTTAGGAATTAGAAAAACTTTAGAGGTATTAATTAAATAATAGTGATATTACTTAATTAATGTGGATAAAGGGATGCTTAGATGAAAGGGGATAAATTTGGATAAATTAAGTGTCCAAATTTAGGTGTCTACATTTTTTCCCACTTTGAGATGGTGTTACAAAGTAGCATCATTTCAAAGAATATTAAAACATAGAACCTAGAAGAAGATGGTTAGAATGGGAAAGATGCCCTAGTCATTCAAAGGAATGACTAGGAAGGGAAAAAAATGATGAAAATTAGGGATGAAGGATGCCCCCTCAAGAGGACATGTGTGTTCAAGAGAACACAGGTGTGCTCTCGAAATGGAGGAGATGATGCAAGGGGTATATGAGGAAGATGATGCAAAGTGATGGGTAAGAAAGGATGCAAAGAAGACAGGAGATTGGGAGGGGAGAGTGATGAAGGATGAATGGATGGGGGGATTTTGATAGATCAGAGAATGGAGATGAAATTCAATCTAAATGCAATTTTCCATTGTTAGGAGCACTCATTTTTGCTATAGAAAAAGACACGATACACCAAGGTATAAAGGACCAAGGTAAATTAGTGTCTAATGCATGAAACAAACACAACAAACAAGCAGGTTAACCCAACACCCCAAAGTCGTCATGACCTTGGCCGAGACAGGTATTGGGATAACCACAAGCACACAAGGATTCCCCAGCATAACACAAGACCTCAGGGATCTTGGTGGGTACTATGTGGGATAACTAAGAAGGCAACAACAAAGAAAAGATCAAGATACACCCATGTGTTGACTAGTCAAATCACACCATGATATGATGGATCAAGGAAACCATGACAAGTGATGATAGGGAGCTCAAATGAAAAACAAAATCTAAAAGCATCAAAAGATCGCAATCAATTTCAAATGTCCTTTGCCATAGGATCACGTGGATGGATGGGATTGATGAGGTCTGTTAGGAAGGATGCATCCTATTGAGACTGATGATGGATACTAACTAAAAGATTGATATGATGCAGGATATTCAGGATCAATTGGATCTGATAATACAAGTGGATCTTGTTTGTTAAGAACCAGCTTTATAAGTGCATAGCTCGATGACATGACACAAGAGACATGACACAAGATAGGATACTAACACATCCTAGTGATCTAGGGGCTCGGGGCCCAATCAAAGATTAGCCTTGCCTACGTGGAAGTGCAGATCCCTCATAGTTTGATAAAAGGATGACGACAGACCATGATGGGGACTTCGATAGATGATAGGATGGAAAAAAAAGAAAGACCGATGATAGATGATAAAGGAACCCTGGGGGCAGATCAAATGATCAACCTTGCCTACGTGAAAGCATAGGGGAAACATAGTTTGACAAGAGGCCAAAGAAAAATGATGGATAAAGGATGATGAGATAACCCTAGATAAGGGGCTAAAATGATGGGACCAATACGATGAGACAAGATAGACTTGTTGGATTGGATAGGATGATGGTGATCACGAAGCTCGGGGATGGGATAGTTATACAGATCATCAAAAGATGAATTGGGAGGATGATATGATGGAGAGATGAGGGATGAAAAAGGAGAGGAGATGGGAAAGATGTGAAGAAGAATCCGAAGTGATGATGATAAGATAGATGGCATTGGATTGTGTGGGGAGTAGCCTATAGCTAGATACCAATGACAAGGGATTATGAGAGGGGATGAGGATAGAGGATGGGGGGAGGAAAAAGATTGTTTTGATGGATTGGATAGGAAGATAAGGATTTGGATGAGGAAAAGGTGACCAAATGGATAGATGGAAAGGGATGCTATGATGGAAGGATAGGAAGATAGGGAGGGGGAGATGGATATAAGGATTGTTTGGAGGGATAAAAGATAAGGATGGGGAGATGAAAGGGATTGCTCAGATGGAATGAATGATGTCTCCAAGGACTATATCACAAAGGAAGATAGATTCCCCCACTCTAGATATGTCATATATAATGAGGCATGAGGGATGGAATATGATAAAATAAAGGAGATAACTAGAGGAGGATAGGATGGGCGACTAAGGGATATGATAGAGCATGTATGAAGGAAATGTATACCAAGAGGTGTCGAAAACATGCATAGATAGGTGCCCCTATTTTTTATCAAGATCACAAGAAGGATGGAAGGATTGGGATAAATGAGATATTCCAAACAAGATGTGTAAGATAGGTAGGATGAAGGAAATGGAGGTAGGGGATGTATAACAGGAAGATGTGTGTGTAGCAGGAAGCATAGTGGTTGGAGGGAAATGCATATCAGGAAGCTACCCCCAAGTGCAAATAGGGATTTATGCATGACACCTGTTTTCCAGGTTTTCATCATGGTACTTATCCAAGGTGCTTGTTTTCCAAGTTTTCACCATTGGACAGATTATTTCTCTTTACTATTTTTTTTTTTCTGACTTTTTATATTTTTTGACTTTTTTGGATTGCATGCGAAAGGAGATGGATAAGGATAGGGAGGCGAATAAGTGGATTTAGAAGACATGTGATAAGTATATGGATGAAGGACTCAAACATCAAGTTCTATATGAGGTATTAAGATCCCATGTGCGAACCGACTGTTGGATATTGGTACAAACTTATTAGGAGAAATGGATTATGTTAGAGGATGAATTAGAGGGATTTGATGGGGAAGATATGTGGGGTAATGGATGGGATGCTGGAAAGGGTATGGATAGAATGTTGGGGTGGATGTGTGATGGGGTGGTGAGTTCAAGACCAACATTGGCACATATGGTGATGAATGTGAAATGATAGGAGTATTAATGGATGGGGAATGTGGGGATAATGGAGGAGATGGGATGGTGAATTTTAGGACATAGGGACCCAAAAAAGATTTAGGAGATGAAAGGGGTGTATTATTAGCTTTTGGATTAGCAACTTTGGATGTTCTTATAGATTTTTCATTTGATGGCATTGCATCTCTTTTCTTTGGGATCCACATGGTTTTGATCTTTTCTTTGGTGGACCTTTGCGGGCTGCAAATTTGCTTTTGATTTTGGATTTTATTTTTCTTTTCTTCACCATGTCTTTTACAGGGGACATGGGGAGCTTTAGATTCATGTGGATGTTTGGATTTATGTATTGTTACTTTAGCATCCAAAGTGCTTTTAGTAGCAAGGGGATGGGTGCATGGAGTGATGGAGGTAGGATTATGAGGATTACATGTAGATGGAGAATGTGTAGGTATGTTCCTTTGTTGATCCTGATTAGGGGACATGCGAGAGGGATGTTTATGATGGATGACATGGATAGGTGTTGGATGGATGAAAGGATGAGATGGAGGTGATTTTGGGATATAAGGGCCCAAAATAGATGTAGTGGGTGGAGGGACATAAGGACCCAAAATGGATGGAGCAGATGACGGAGGAATGTGGATGGTTGTTTTGAGGTGATACGATAGAGGAGGAGGGATGGAAACATATGATCTGGTGGAGCAATGGGAGGAGCCAACACTTCTTTTGGAAAAGGACCGTTGATGACATCTAGAGGTTGTACCAACATCTTTAGATTGTGAGTCTGGGGAAATAGGTCCAAGACCTTGCATGCAGATTTTTTCTTTGACTTGGATGGGCTCTAAAATACCTTGCTCATGAAGGCATATACCTTTTCCTCGATAGTTATTTTCTTGAGCATGCGATCCATGATAGGATTTGTTTTATTTTGAAAACATGATGTGAGTCCATTATTAGGGGGAGGATGATGGGTGGTATATACACTTTGTTTTTCTTCTGCAAGGAGGCCACCATGGAAGAATGTGAGAGTACCAAGGGGATATGCAAGCGGTGTGGGGATAGAAGGTTTAGGTGATGATGGGGGATCATGAGAGGGAGATGATGGGATAGCATCATTTGGATGGGTGGTATCTAGAGAGGGATTAGGGGATATGATAGGATCTAGATTCATGGTAGCGGGATCATGCGATGGAGATGGAGAGGGAGCAGTGGAATCTTGAATGACAAGGGGATCATGGGATGGAATGGATGGGGGACTGTGATCTTGAGGTGGACTAGATGGGATGGTAGGATCTTGATCTGGGGAAGGGGATATGTTGGCATGCTTTGGATTAGACTCTTGGAATGACTCATTGTGTGCGGGAGGCATGATAATGGAGTCTTGGTGGGACTCTTCAAGTGGGGGAGATGGAAGGATGGAGGATTCATGAAGCTCAAGGGATGGATTTTAGTGGATTGGATTTGGGTGTCGTTTATGGGTTCAACAACTCTTGGAGTAGGAGGTGGGTGTTCAATGGATTCGGTAGATGTGATGGTAGGATATGGGGGCTCAGTGGATTTAGAGGATGTGATTGTTTTGATGGTTTGAGTGGTGCTAGGGGTGGTATCATCAATGATAGGTGTTGGGTGGAGACGGGTCTCATCACTAATGACCGTGGATGATGGGTTGGGATGGCATGATTCCACAACTTCAAGGTGTGGAGTTGGAGATGTCTCCTTCGCTATAAGTCCTTGGAGGACATCTGGAGTGAGAAACTTGAATACTCTAGGTTGAGATGTCATGGTAGGAGTGGATGAGGGATTATGGGTTGGTGGGGGATTAGGACTAGGGATTGGTGGAATACGATTACATGGGGGAACGAGATTGGATGCAGGACTGGGAATAGATGGGGGATTAAGATTAGATGAAGGGTTAAGATAGGGGTATTGGAATAGTGAATTACGACACGAGGATGCGGGTTGTGGATTGTAGTAAGGGTATTGGGATGGCGGATTGAGATAGGGAAATGTGAATGTTGGATTAGGATAAGAAGATGTGGATGTTACATTAGGATAGGTTGGTGTGGATGTTGGATTAGGATAGGAAGGTGTGAATGTAGGATTAGGGTGAGCAGATTGGTATGGAAGATTAGGGTAGTGGATATATGCAGATGAAGGATTGAGATAGGAGGATGTGGATGGGGGATTAGGATAGGGGTATTGTGATGGCAGACTAGGATAAGAGGACGTAGGTGTTGGATAAGAGGATGATGTAGATGAAGGATATGATGGATATGATGGATATCCCTTGTCAAAGGTGGCATAAGGAGTGTGATTAGGCATAGATGAATACATAACAAGATAACTCCAAGGGGTGATTGGATTTTGGAAAGTGGGTGGAGAAAGCTTACTAGCAATGACAGTGTTGAGGGAATCCATGTCGTATACCTCTTGATCAACAAGACTTCCATTATCGTTGTTGACATAGTTAGGGTTTCCCTTGACTACTATTGATGGAGGATAAGGATTCATGACGATGAAAGGATAAAGAGAATGGATCAACGATTTTGGATGGGAACAGACTAAAGCTCAAATCAGTATTTTAGGTTAAGCTCAGATTAGGATGATTGGATGATGCAATGGGATTGATTTTGACAATCGGATTTTATTATCAAAGGATGATTACAACACCGAATCTACTTCGAGATGGAACTAGATTGATTGGGCTGAAAGTGATTGGATAAGGATGTAATTGGATTAGATTGGATTGGATTGATCAATGATTAATAAGATTGAATGATGGATGGGATGACAAAAAGGATTGGAAAACCCCTTTTAGAGATTACCCTAGGTGACTTAGGATACTGATTGATCAGATTAAAGGATAAAAGGATGATTACGGCACTGAATCCCCTTTGAGATTGAAGATGGATTGATTGGGCCGATGACGATGATTGATTGACTCAAGACAAATGACAATCCTAAGCAGATGTTGATGATGACGATCAGATCAGGCACTTAGGTCAATTTGGATAATAACCTGAGATGAAGTTCAGGGGATTTGGATGGGGAAAACGATGATTTGATTGGAGGAATAGATGATAAAAATGGATGAACAAATACTCAAAAGAGTAAACAGATGAATGACTACTCGAAATGAGTAAATGACTGCTAAGAACGGATGAATGATTCTTGGAACGAGAAGACAAAAGCTCGGAATGAATCATAGATTACTCAAAATGAATAGAAGATCGATCGAAATGGTTGTACAAGAGTTTGGAATGATAGAAGGAGCCTCAAAATGGATGAACATTTACTTGGAACAAGTAAACGAATGATCAGAATGGTAGAATGAGAGTTTGAAATGATGAAAGGAGGCTTGAAATAGATGAACATTTACTCAGAACGAGTAAACAAATGATCGGAATGATAGAACAAGAGTTTGAAATGATGAAAGGATGCTTGAAATAGATTGAACGTTTACTTGGAACGAGTAAATGAATGATCAGAATGACAAAACGAGAGTTTGAAATGATGAAAGGAGGCTTGAAATAGATGATTGTTTACTCAGAATGAGTAAACGAATGATCAGAACGACAGAACGAGAGTTTGAAATGATGAAAGGAGGCTTGAAATAGATGAAAATTTACTCAGAACGAGTAAATGAATGATCAAAACAACAGAACGAGAGTTCGAAATGATGAAAGGAGGCTTGAAATGGATGAATGTTTACTTAGAATGAGTAAACGAATGATCAAAATGGCTAAACGAGAGTTCCAAATAATGAAAGGGAGTGTCAAATGGATGAATGTTTACTCGAAATGAGTAAACGGATGATAAAAAAAGAGAGAACGAATGTTCAGAATGGATGGATGAAAGGTTGAAATGAGTAAACGATTGATTAGAATGAATGAACGAATGCTCAGATTAGGAGGTTGATTTGTGGAAAGGATGAAATGTTGAATAGGATGAAATTGAAGAAGATGGAGGGAGGGATCTTAATATTTGTTTTGATATCCAAAGATCTTGACTATGGATGGACTAAAGCTCAGATTAGGGTTTTGGTTAAGCTTAGATTGGGATTAGATTAAAGCTTAGATTAGGGCTTTGGTTAAGCTCAGATTGGGATTAGATTAAAGCTCATATTAGGATTGGATTGAAGCCTAGAATGATTGGAGGATGTGATGGGATTTATTCTACACCAACTTTCGGGGTTTTAAAGGACATAAGGTGTTGACAATCAGATTTTTCCAAATTTGGCAATTTTCAAAAATTGTCAAATCTTGCCATTTTAGGAAACTTCACAGACATACTTTTGAGAGTCTAGTTTTTTCCTAGAAAATACCCAAAACTAAGATAGGATGAATTGCCAACTAACATTCCAAATTTGAGACATGCATTCCGAGTTATTAACGAAAATAATTTTTCAAAAATTGGAAAAAAACACTAAATTGCGATTTTGAGGGTCAAGATGAAAGTTTGAGGCCCCAAAAGTGTGGAAAAATGGGGACCAACGGCCTCAAGGTCGGTTTGAAATTCACATGAAACCTCATATTGCAACCACCCGTAAAATTTTAGCTCAAACAGACACCTGAGTCAAAAGTTATGGCCTCCAGAAGTTTCGGCATAAAAATCAAAATTCTCGAAATGAAGTCTAGGTGATTGGGATGGATGATTTGATGATGGATATGGAATCTAATGATGTTCTAAGTAGCACTTATGTGATTTGGTCATGAAACGATGACTTTCAGAAAAGTGTTGATGGCGGGCAAACAGGTGCTCAAAACGACTGAACGAAGGGTGGAAAATGTTGTCTGAAGGGCGGGTCCACCCCTGGATGAGATCAGGTCCACCTGTCCAAGGGGGCAGGTTCACCTGTAGGGTAGGTCCACCTATCCAATTGGGCAGGTCCACTTGTACAGGGGCAAGTCCACCTGTGCAGGGGGCCAGGTCCTCCCGTAGGGCAGGTTTTCCTATATAGGGGTAGGTACGCCTGTATAGGGGTGGGCCACCTATGCAAGGGCAGGTTCACCTGTGCAGGGGGTAGGTCCACCTATGTACCTAGGGGCAGGTCCACCTATGCAGGGGGGCAGGTCCACCTGTGTAGGGGGGCAGGTTAGCCTGTGCAAGGGGGCAAGTCCGCCTAGAGGGCAGGTCTGCCTGTGCAGAGGGGCAGGTTCGCCTATGCAGGGGCAGGTTCACCTGTCCAAGGGGGAAGGTCTGCCCCTAGGTGAAAAACGGTCAAAAAAAAGTTGTTCGGGTGCACGAAACAAGGAGATGGATGCTTGGAATGGATGGATGAGTGCTCGAAACGGATGAATGACTCTCAGAACGAGGGTAGGAAGATTTGAAATAGACAAACGAGTATTCAGAACGAGTGAACGGGTGCTCAGAACGGATGAATGAGTAATCAGAATGAGTAAACAGTGACCCAGAATGGATGAAGGACTCTCAGAATTAGGAGATAGAGGTTCGGAATGGATGAATGTTTACTCAGAACGAGTAAACAATGACTTGAAATGGTTGAACGACTCTTGAAATGATGAGAGGGAGGTTCGAAATGAGTGCTCAGAATTGATGAATGAGTAATCAGAACGAGTAAATGGTGATTCGGAATGGATGAAGGACTCTTGGAATGAGGAGATAGAGGTTTGAAATGGATGAATGTTTACTTGGAACGAGTAAACGAATGGTCAAGACGGTAGAACGAGAGTTTGGAATGATGAAACAAGATGTGAAATAGATGAACATTTACTCGGAACGAGTAGACGAAAGATCAAAATGGCAGAATGAGAGTTCAAGACAATAGATGAAGCTTTGAAATGGGTGAACGTTCACTTGGAATAGGGAAACGAGTGATCGAAATGGCGAAAAAAGTGATTGAAACGACGAAATGAGTGCAAAACAATGAAACAAGTGTCTAGAATGATGAAATGGATGATAAAACTGACTGGCCAAGGGTCAGGTCCGCCCCTAGGATGGTTCAGGTCCGCCTATGGAGAAAAAGTTAGTCAAAATTAGCTAAAACAGGCTCCAAAGGACTGGTTTACAGGTCAAGTTTTCCCCTGGATGGGTCAGGTCTGCCCCTAGAGGGCAGGTCCGCCTATCGGGAGGGCAGGTCCGCCTATGGAGCAAAAGTTGGTCAAATTTGGCTAAAATGGGCTCCAAAGGACTGGTTTACAGGTCAAGTCCGCCCCTGGAGGGTAGGTCCGCCTGTCAGGAGGTTTAAACTTGATTTTTGAAAAGATGACTAAAGCAAAAGACTCAAAACACAACAAACATCAATCAAAAGGATATGGTTGAACAAAAAATCACTAGTTTTGCACAAAGAAGACAATTCAGACAACACAATCCTAAGACTAGTAGAAAGGGTATGGCCAACAAAGTCTTCTATTCTAGGATAAACATGGTTGCTAAGGAGTCCTCGATATACACCTGGTACGTGAGGCCCAAACCGTGAACACCAACCCATTACAAGCGTGAGTTGGGAACCTTGGCGAGATACTAGAGGCTTGGACCAACTCTTTACGTCATCCGACGCTTCGCCAATTACAACATGGTTGGATTGAGGTACAGTTTTCGCTCTCCCTCCTTTATATACCCCACCGGTACGCATGGTTGGAATCATTCCTTGGGGTGATGAAATCCCCAAGCAGGTCCCACTAAGAAAAGAAAAAGAGGGTGACTCAAAAGGACTTGGTAAGCTACGATTTCTTGTCACCCAGGATCACCAAATGGCGCAAGGGGATTGGATACGTCAAATAGCTTACCAACAAGCATGAAAAACAAGATTATTTGACACCCCTAGTTAGACTATGTGCCTAAGTTATGCAAAATAACAAGTAGTGGCTAATAAGTAACTAACCCTGCAAGAAAAATTGTTAGTGAATCTTGTCCTTGTTCCTTGCCAAATGTGGATTAGATGCTTGCACAGACTCAAACAAGACACGTTAAGGGGTTAGAAACACTTAAAACAGCCAAAAGGAGTGCTGAAAACTAAAATTTTACCTTCTAGAAATAGTTGTCCAAGTCAGGTCTACCTATCTAGAGGGCAGGTCCACTTGTCTAGAGGGTAGGTCCGCTTGTCTGGAGGGCAGGTCTGCCCTTCTATGAAAAATCTGCAAAAAAATAACTTATGGAGTCTGTGGAGGGTAGGTCTACCCTTGGGCATGGTCGGGTCTGCCCCTAGAGGTCAAGTTTGCTTGTCTGTCAGGTCAGGTCCACCCCTCTAGGTCGAGTCTGCCCCTGGATGGTCGGGTCTGCCCCTCTGCAACCTGCACCTGCAAAAAGTGAAAAAACAACAAACATGAAAGAAAGAGACCCGTTTGTGGGTCCCATCGAGTGTGCCAGAAATGTGATAGGGCGAAAATATGTGTTAGAATATGAGCAACAAACAAAAAAGTGCAAACAACTATAAACACCCTACACCTCAAGATTAGCCTAATTGGATTCAAAATAAAATAAAAACAACAAATAGAGTGGATTCACCTTGTCTTGAATCGATCATTTGGTTGGCCCTTCGATCTTTGATGTTGTATGCTCCTTTGGTGGCAAGAGGTGCAAGCTATGAGATGAGATGAAGATGGAAAATGAGTGAAAATGGATGCAAGTATGAGAATTTGGCTAAGTATGGCTCAAGAGAAAAATTTGCAAGAGTTTGGCAAGCATAAATGATCTCCTCTAAAATGAGACAAAAGAGGGGGTACTTATAGAGAATTTTGAATTCTCTAAAGAAATGGATGGTTGGGATTAAACCAACAAGGCTAAGATGTAGGGATATGGTGAGTTGAGAACTCACAATCCCTCACATCTTGACATGTGGCATGAGAAGTGGCTTGAAAAGGATGTTCAAAGTGTACATGAGTTGGAAGGAGAGTACATGACATGGAGGTAGTACATAGTACCTTGGGATTGGAACAAGATCTCATAAAGGAGGTCCTTGTCCCTATGTGGGTGAGAGGACATGTGAGGAATTAAAAATTCCTAAAATATCCACATGGGGATGAGAGAGGGAATTTAAAATTCCTTGAAATGCATTGGGGGATTAAATGTGAATTAAAAATTCACATGGGGAATGGAGTGCCTTCTCCAAAAGGAGAAAGTCTTTAACAGAGTTGACTTAGGACATATGACATGGAGATTAGGTTGACCTAATTAAGTGATTAAGGTTGTGCAAGTATTGATTAGCCAAATTAATGACATATTAGAGGTGAGTGGGAGATTAGGAAGAGTTCACATGTGGCTTGATGTGACAAGTCAAAGATCACATGGAGAAGAGAAAAAGTAATTTAATATTCCTTGGAAAGATAAAAAGAATTAAAAATTCCTTGAGAGGTTGATTAGGCTAGTTAATGAAGGATTAGAGGAGGGTTAGGTGGCTAAGAGAGATTAGAGGCCAACTTGCAAAAGTTGGAGGATGCGACACATCCTAATCAAAGATTAGGCATGTGCACATCCCTAATGATGAGATTAGGAGAATAATTAGGATTAAGAGAGGGATGTGACATGTGAGGAATTAAATAAATGTCATATTTATTTAATTCATTTGATAAAAAGGAGGATTAAAGAGATAAGGTATTTATTTATTAATTAAATACTTTAGGAATTAGAAGAACTTTAGAGGTATTAATTAAATAATAGTGATATTACTTAATTAATGCAGATAAAGGGATGCTTAGACGAAAGGGGATAAATTTGGATAAATTAAGTGTCCAAATTTAGGTGTCTACAGGTTTAATTATGTGACAACTGATTCCCCCCCCTCTTAATTGTCCTATTCAACAGGCTCATCTATTTATATACAAAACATTGAGACTTTGATGCCTAAGGTAAAGGTATGCCAGTCAACACCACTTAAGCATGTGGGTCAACTCATGTTTCACTGCAAAAAGGTGGTAGAATTCTAAGTATAAACTCAACTTGATATTCTACAGATTGACCTCCTTGTTTGATAGTAATACAAGACCATTTCAAATATGCACATGCTCAAAAGATGGGAATCGAATTACTAGAGAGAAAGACTTCTATAGAAAATAGGGTATTCATATTATGGCGCCAAGTTTTAGCCATCTCCCTATTCTTTTGGCATAGATTTATCCAAAGAAACAATCAACATTCACCAAGCAACACATACTATAGTCGACTCAGTCATAGACTGCTAAATTGACATGTATAGGATGAATCAACTCATATAAAATAGCACTTCAAACAACTTTGACCAAGCATGTTTATTGTTGTGGTTTATATCCTTTCATTCATGTGTATTAAACACTTACACAACAGGTTATATTCCCATGTTCCCTTTGCACTTTATCTGTAAATTTAAATGTACCTTTATATATATTTGAGCACTTACTATATAATGCACAATACTTCTCATTTATCGACCAAACATATGTTTATATGAATCGGCCTCAAATACTTTTCATAATATATATACAAATCAACCTAAATACTTTCTCTATATATAAATATATAAATATATAAATATGTATATGTCTACATATATATACATGTACCTATATTTATATATACCAATGAATAGCTTTTATGCTATATGTATGTATGTATTCTAATTTATATATTTACTTTTATATATATACCAATATATGTGTGTGTATATTCTAATTTATATATATGTATGTATGTATGTATATGTGTGTATATATGTGTGTGTGTATATTCTAATACACACACACACACACACACACATATATAAATTAGAATATATATATATATATATCATAAATTCATTGGTATATATAAATATAGGTACATGTATATATGTGGACATATACATATTTATATATTTATATATAGAGAAAGTATTTAGGTTGATTTGTACACACACACACACACACACACACACACACAAATATATATATATATATATATATTCGATGTCAAACAACCATTATACACTTGATATTCAAATGAATAAGATCAAGTTAACATTCATATAGAAAAATATCCTTTGTATATATATATATATACCTCTATGTACATATACATATATTAAATATATCCATATGGAAATTTCCATTTGTCACTCATATGTATATATGTATATATATGAATGTATATATATATATATGTGTATGTATATATGTATATATATATGTATATATATGTATATGTACATATATATATGTATATTAATATTTGCATATATGTGTGTGTGTATATATATATATATATCCGATTACACAATCAAACACACATACAATTACTATCTTATTGATAGAAAACATGCGTGGGATGTATATATACATATATACATACATGTCGTATTGTCCCCTCGATAGCACCATGCTCATAAGCAACCTGTTCATAAGTGTGCATAGGTACGTCTACCTATGTACTCTCATGTACATGCTCCTTCATGTGTATGGTCTATCGTTGACATGCATATGCATACATATATATACATTCAACGTATGTTTATCTCATCAATTAAGCATAGTAACATAAAGAAGAACCCATAAACTCCAAACACATAAACATCATCTAAGAATGCACTCAATAGTAAACAATATCCTTACTAATGCAAACACATCATACTAAAGGATGACTTACCAATTCCCAGTTGACACTATTACTAGACTCAGTTAGGTTTTGTTACTGGTTACCCAACCAAGTTCTTCTCCCTGAGTGATGCTTCCCCTTGCTCCTAAAGGATTGAATATGAACCTGTACCCAACTTAACACATTCCCATGGTATTCAACTGTTCATCAAAATATGCATTTACATAATACTTTTCCATAGTTAGAATATCCAATTCAATAACCATCTATTTCACATATATCCATTTCATCACATAACATTAAATGAAATAAAAATTCATAAATAATTCACTGACAACAAAGTGCAAGCACATATATTTCAATCAGAATTCCAAATACATTCACACAGGCAATAATTTACACTAGCATAGTAATAGTAAATAGGTAAACACACAATGGGGTGTAACAAAAAGGCTCACTATTAGAAGGGCTAACTGCCTAAAGGGCTCACTATCCAAAAGAAAAAAAGACTCACTGCCAAGGGCTCATTTCCAAGGGATCGCTACCCAAGAAGATCACTTCTTCTGAAATACAAGATAATAGAAAGAAACTGTTACAAGGAGGTTCACTACCTCATTGCAATAGGAGAATCAACCACTACAACTCTTCACCTTCCACAACCTTCAGTCGACTCACTGCTTCCAGCAACTTTAGGCACATTGAAATGTAGACACCTTCTTCTCACTGTTTCTAGTAGTCTTAGGCGTTCATGCTCGCACTCAGATCTCAACACACAATCACATCCACATCATTTTGTACTACATATTACATCACACACTTCTCTAAAAATTGACATTGCATATATATCATTTGCAACCATGAATAACCTTCTCTAAGTCGGCTTCAATGAAACGTATGTACCTCAAACGTGTAACCACCAAATAGGTCAGCACCAAACACTTTCACAGTGGAAAGAAGTGAAGGTGGACCACACCAAGGGTTAACCAAGACCCAAATTTACACCAATACACTACACCAAGCTTCCACAATCCACTAAGCAAATCTGTAAATAGTGCTAACACACCAGGTTGGCCAAATCGACATTAACACTACCAAGTAACCAAATTCACACTTCACCAAGTCCAAAAACATCCTGTGAACCACATAACAACATTACATAGTATCCTAGAATATTCCAACATGAACAAAATTTTCAAGATCACTGGTGCAAACACATGAAACCGAAAATGCTATCATCCTGTGCAACCAGTCAAACTGTCACTGAGACACAACTCATGAATTGAGCTTGTAGAACAAATGAACACCAAACCATCCAAGGGAAGATAGATACAAGCACATTCCTAAATCCAAACAACAAGAAACTTCAGCGCTGAGAAATATAGAGCAATTCCATTTCTCCCAAACAACCCTCTTCACAAGCTAAAGACAGTCGCACACTATCACACACATCTTCCACAGCCACGTGATCCAAAACCTGAAACTCTAGATATAACACCTTCAAAGACTTCTGATCATCATATCCAAAACATAAATGCACATCTTCAAGAATGAAGAAATATAGAGCACAATACAAAACACATCCTTGTCACCTTGTACACTCTTTATACAAATTTTCTTAGAGGCACTTGGAACACAAGTGACCATGTTGCATCTACAACACTTGCTCAACACCACAAATACCTTCTCATCATGACCACACTAGAGGTTGACATTAATGACAACATATCCCCTCCCCCCCACTTAGGTGACTTGATTGAAGTCACGAAATGATTGTATTGTGAAAATTTATGTGATTTTGGATTTATATTTGTGATTGTTAATATGATTTTATTTGATTGATGAAGCTAACCATTTTGAATTTCCTTAAGTTAATTGATTAAATGTATTGTGAAATTGTCCTCTTTGCCTCAAGGATTCATTGGACTTTTCCTTTTAGATTTTGAATTGTTGATTGGTGGCCACCGTTGAGAATTTTATCTTTCTTTGTAAATCTTGAATTGTTATTTATTTTGAAAATTAAAAAAAAAATCTTATTTTGAATTTTAAAAAAAATAATTATCTTACTTTACATTCCCTTTGCAAGAAGGCCCATCTCGAGGACAACTTTATTATACATGGGCACATCATATGGTTATATTGTATATGGATCGTCTCAGTTGAAAAGGTAAAAGATGGACTAGCATGTCCAAATAAGAACCCCCACTTTCGTAAAAGTTGGAGATGCAATCATAAGGGAAATTCACAGTTTGCTAATTATGATGCACATCTAGGATAATGATAGTTTTCAAGTATAGTCAACCTTCTCATGGTTTTAAGAGATCTTGGCATGATGGTTACTAGAATAGTGAAGAATTTTGTTGTGTAATTAGCAACATATAGAATACTTTATATGAGCAAACTTAAGTACTGTCAAGTTTATAATGGTTTCAAGAGAATTTTGCATGATAGTTACTGGAATAGGTAAAGAATTCTGTTGTGTAATGAGCAACATATAGGATGCTTTATATGATCAATCTTGGTTTCAAATGGGTGGGGATGCTTTGAAGCCCAACTGGTGACCTGTGATGGAGGCAATTTTGTAATCTTTATTTTTATTTTACCAAATATGATATTGGAAATTCTGTGTAATACTGCTATAAATAGGAATTCATTGCCAAAAACTTAAGAGTAGATATTATGTACAAAATTTACATTCATATTACATTGACAAACAAACATCTTGCTAATATTTTATTTAGAACATCTTCTTTCAAGTTCATGAATAACAATAGACAGAGAATCATTTCCCTTAGATTCTACCTATGTATCCCTTAGAATTACAAAGCCTTCAATCTCTTTACAGGCCCCAAAATAAGTAAATATTAAAAAAAAAACCAACTCTACCGAATTTTGTAAAATACGAAATTCTCAGTGCCAAATCTAAGTAGGAACCATGTTATCACCTTTTTCTATCTTTTCTGCCTCTGAGACTTTGGCAGTGTCATAGGATGCATGCAGTCCAAAGAACAAGTAATACAGCAGAATTATCCCTGTCCAAACAGCAAACCTGATGAATGAAGCATTGTCTATGGAGCCCAAAAGAAATATGTTGATAGCAACGGACAGAGCTGGTATCCATGGCACCAATGGGACTCCCCACACCTTTGGAGCTCTAGCCTGTGGAACAAACAAATGTAACCCCAATGTCCCCAACAACAATATGGGGATCGTAATACAATAGCCTATCCACCCATCACTTCTAGCCCAATATATAGAAGTCGCAATTGAGGAACCAATGATTATGACCAGGAACATGATGAACAATGATTGGTTCCTATTGTTTGTTTCACCTGTTACATAGTATCTTCTAACTAATAGCCCTATGGCTACTAGGCTGAATATGAACAAAGTGCTGATGGAGAGGAGATTTGAAAGGATATCTAGCTCTGTGAAAAATGCAATGATTGCAGTGGCTGTGACCATTATGACAGTCGCATTGATAGGAGTTCCTGTTTTCTCATGCACTAATGCAAACCATGGGGGGAACATGTGTGTCCTTGCAATATGGGTGAGATACCGAGCTTGGCCTAAGACACTTACCATGAGGACAGTGGTCATGCCCTTAAGTGCTCCTAAGGCTACTACGTACTTTGCCCATTCCATTCCCACATTTTGGAATGCAACACTGAATGGAGCATCAGTATCAATGGTTTTGTAATTTTGCATCAAGCAAAGAGTCATAGCCATGAGACAATAAGCTGTTATGATGACCACCATAGACCCAACTAGCCCGACTGGAATATCAACAGCAGGATTCTTTGTTTCTTCGGCCATTGTAGAAACTGCATCAAAGCCTACATATGCGAAAAAGAGTACCGATGCTGCTTTGAAAACACCTCTGACTCCAAAGGGCATAAAATCTGAATAGTTTGATGTTTTTGCATGTGTTAGCCCTGCAATGACAACAAATATGATGATCACAATGTGAATTACTGATGCAACATAGTTTATTTTCGATGTAGCCTTGGTGCTCTTTATGGCAACGACTGCAGTTATGAAGAGGATTGCAACTGCTATTGGATCCAACTCATTGTAGCCTTCAGCTAGATTACTTTTGATGCGAAATTCCGCAGGACGATGATTCAAGAGAGTAGCAAAGTACGACGTCCATGCCCTTGCAACTGCTGCCCCACTAACGACATATTCTAGTAGGATGTTGCCTGCACCTATGAATGCTACAAAGTCTCCCAATTCCACTCTCAGATAGGCAAAAGACCCACCTGCACAAGAAGGATATATAATGTAAGAGTTACACAAGTTCATAAATAATATCAATAATAGCTAACAAATACTCTTCCTAAGAACCAATTTCTTAAGAAATATATACAGTTAGTTAAAATAGAATAATCAACTTTTGTTGCAGTAATAATGATGCAGATTAAACCTCTGTTCTCTGCAAGCAAGTCTTAGTAACACTGTTCAATTCTTCTCAATAATCTCTATGATATACTCTATATCTGGAAGACAAAAAATAAATCATACATTTCTGAAAAACAAAACAGTGTATATATATATATTCTCACCGATACAAAACCCAGATTCACCGAATCAGAATGTATATGTAAAGGCCAGAAAACAGAAACAATCATATTATCCTTCATCAAGCAAAAAACACCCATATTACAAATAAAAACAAAATTCAAAAAATAGGAACTGCCAGAATCAGCAGTTACACCCCGCCACCCACAAACAGCTACAATGCAGCAAAATGGACGCGGAGTGGGAATCTACAATTAAACAGCCGTTACATTAAATAAGAAAACAATAGAATAATCAATAACCTTTTGAATGAAAAGTTTGATTTGCCTAACAATGAAATTATTGAAATTCGGATTAACCTTAATCTTTGAGAGGGAACACATTTGCATATATAAGCTAATCACCATTAGTCAAATTTGCATCAATCTAAGTATTATTTATTAAAAACAAAAAACAAGAACTATATATGTACAGGAAAAATTGATGGTCAATTTAAATTGTCTTAAAATGACACATTTCCATAATTAGTGGGTGGGTACACTTATGCAGAACAATCTCTTTTTGATTGTAGAATACATTGGCCAGCAACTCATTAGGTACAGGGGGATCAAAAGAAACGGAAGATGGAAAACATTCTTTAATGTTTGTGCCCTTAGAAGACATCCAACAGAGCTACATCATTTATCTAGAAAGAAACTACCATAGCATCCAACTTAAGAGATAGACAATCTTGAAACCTTAGATAGACAATCTTGAAACCTTTCAACATCGTTAGAAGAGGACAAGATTCCTACTGCTAATGGATTTAGCTTTAAACAAATAAGATGTAAGAAGCCTCTGGTGAAACTGAAAGCATCACCAGCAAATATTATCAAACTAAATTTTGATGGGGCTGCTTTAGACAACCCAAGAGTGGTTAATAGAGTAGAATATCTAGGAACACAAAAGGCAATCTCATCTCATCTATACAGTACACATGGGGAAGTCAACTGGTAATATGGATCAAGGTTGGACATCATAATTATAGAAGCCAAAATGATCTAGAAATGTCCGGACCCAAATTTTATGGCCTCTACAAGTTGCAAGACCTTGTATTAGTGACAGTTTCAGTTAGGACCAAAAATATTTTATAGTTTAGTCTGGGACCGAAAATGTCTTATAGTTTTAGGTGGGACTGAAAACATCTTATAGTTTTGGAGTTGCAAGACCTTGCATTAGTGCAATTTTGGCTAGGATAAAAAATGTCTTATAGTTTCAGGCTGGGACCAAAAATGTCTTACAGTTTCAGCTGGGACCGAAAACATTTTATAGTTTTGGCTGAAAACATCTGACAGTTTCAGCTGGGACTGAAAACGTCCTGTAGTTTTGGCTGGGACTGAAAATATCTTACAATTTTGGTTGGGGCCAAAAGCATCTTAAAGTTTCGGCTGGGACCAAAACCTATCATGAGAGGGACGAGGATCGGCTGACAGTTTCAACTGCTGATGAGTTCATCGCATGTACCATAAAAGAGCAGGACCAAGATTGTTCCACGGAGTTGAATCGATTCTTTTTGTCTTTTTGTATGGGAGATGTTCGAGCTATCGTGTTGACTTAAGTGGTCATCCTTAGACATACATACACCAATTGAGGTATGGAGGGAAGCATCTAAGAGGTTGAAGAGAGCTTGGGAGGAGCTCATTTGAGAATACGGAATGTATTCCAGATTCTCATCCTAGATTGTTGGCAATTAAAAGTTGCAGTCCATTTCCATCTTTCCAGAGATAGATCTCATCCTAAATTATTGGAAAGGTTGCATTCTATTGCCATGTTTCTATAATTTGACTTCAGGAGGAGTAAATATTAGGATTTAGATTGGTAATCTTAGAAGCCCTCGTGAAGGGAGCAAGCTTGTACAAATTGATAGATAGTAGATTTGTTGCTAGATTTTTATCATTGTTTGGGCTTCTCCAAGGTAAAATCACTTGAAGAGATCTTGTTTTCATGTAATGCTGTTTCCATTACTTGCTAATCCTTATACTATTTCCTTGCAAGTTTATAATATCTCATAGAGTACAATGATGTATAGCTGTATTGAGTAATTCACAAGCATTATTTTTGTTCTTCGCAATTTTAATTGTTGGAATTGACTTCACACAAGCAAACTCTTAGTTGTACTATAGTTTTGTGGATGGATTAAGCTTTCACATATGGGTAGTAACATGTTTTTGAAAATAGAGAAAAGGATGCAAAGAATGTAGGCATGAATGTGAGCATGTTTAACCATGCTTAATGAATGCATGGTGTTAGAAATCAATTAAATAGATGCACCAGTAACCTAAATTTTGTTCAATTAAACGCAGATAGAAATTGTGAGCAACAAGGTGTTAGAATTTTAATTTATTTTTACTGAATTGTACAACAGAACATCCATGTCACTTTCAGATAACTAAAGGTTACTCAAGCTGATAATTAAGGACCTTGAAAGATGTAGTAGTGCTCGGAAAATTATAGGTCATTAAAGGCATTCTTGTCCCTCTAAGAAGTTGATAAATCAAATCAACCGATATTCCTTGACCCAAGAATTTGGGGAGTATGGCTTCCAGGGAAAAGCGTACGCCTCTTACTTTGCTAGGAATAGGCAAAAAATAGTAATTAAAGTTGGTAAGAGGGCTTGGGATCTATTCTTTCAAATCCAATTCTATTCCACAATTTTATTACAGAAAGAACATGCAAAATAGCGGTGCATCTTGTGTCTGAAATTAAAATTCTATTAAGAATTTCCCCTATGCTTAGTCCCTGCACCTCTGCAGATTCTTTGCTTTCTTCTTTGGCATTGTGCTGGAGATTAGTTTTTACTCTTCATATGTTCAAGGTCTCAGTTGCTAATGCATTCATAAACTTTTGACAATGTTACTTTGAATACAGCTCAGCTGACCAATATACTGCATCTACATCTTATGGGAAAGTGATGAATCATTAAACTATGTAAATGCTACTGGGACTACCAAAGGCTTAAATTCAGTGTTGAATATAGCTTGGGAGACCACTGGGACAAGCCATAGTATACCGAAGAATATGATTTTGGATATGTTTTGTACAAATGTAAGATTGAAGAGTTACCCAAATAAGGTCAATTTTCAGCTTTTATTTTCCACATGATCGGTTCCTTATAGAACATTGTGCCTTACTAAAGTAATAGCAATCCTTTGATGGTGCCGTTGGAGATTTGAATCGCTTTAGGGAAGCGAGAAAAGCCGAAAGAAAACGGGTAGCTTATGGCTTGAGCTTTGCTTGTGCATGACTTCCCACTCTCTGGAATCAATCCAAGGCTTGTAATATGCGTGATGTATTAAAAACAGAGATAAAAAGAAGCAGAACAGAGAAGGCTTCTATATTCAATATGTTAAACATTGTAGCTCGGACAAGTGTTCTAGTCTTAAAAGGTGTCACTAAGGCTGGGAACACAGAGGAATGCAAAAGGTCAATCGTTTTCCTTTGCAAGATTGTGGAAGTCCTCTAGTTAGTCTTAACCACCGATTGGGTCTCTTCAACTTCCATTCATGGCCATTCACTTTTGAATGAGAGATTATAAAAGGGAGTCGAGGATTCTAGTTTTCTTCTTCTTTCTGATCCGGAACGATTGAGTCTTCAGGGGATGACACCAGAAAAGTTTTACAGCAGTAATTGAGAAGTAAAGCTTCCAGCTTCTGAGTTCCAGAGGGAGGTTCGAATAGTGGCAGATAAAGAGTGCTTGAATTGCCAGTATTAAGCAAACTATTGTAATCATTCTCAATTGCAGATTTGATAATAAAGTTATCAAACTGGTTTTCCCCAGATTGGGGTTTTTCCAGGGACGTTTGTCCAAAAACGATTTGTGTTGTGTTATCTGTGTTTTTCAATTTCTTTTATACTCCGCTGCAAATTAAGATTGGTGAATGGTGCTATTTTGTTTTTATTCATTCTTTCCAGCTAAGAGTTTAATTTGCTGTACATAAGCAATAGGAATAACTAACTGGTTAATAGCACCTTCAAGGTAGTAGAAAATTCAAATGGTATCAGAGCTATAAAGAACAAAAGTTAGATTTCTTCTGAGCAGAAAATTTATTGGAGTTATTGTTCGCGGGTTTCAGAAAATGGCTTCAGTTGGTTTGAGAGATCAAGACATACTAGATGGTGCATCTAACTTTGGTATCTGGAAATCCAGAATATTACTGTTGTTGGAGGAGCACGACCTAAAGGAATTTGCAACAACCAAGGTTACCGTACCCACAGATCCAAAGGATTTAGCAGTCTATCGTAGGCAGGATGCCAAAGCTAGGCATATTATCCAAGACGGAGTTAAAGATCACATTGTTCCTCATATTGCAGAATTAGATACCTGCAAAAAGATGTGGGATGCAATCCTGAAACTGTTCCAGAGTGCCACTGTCAACAGGAAATTGATTCTTAGAGAGAAGCTACGAAACACCAGATAGAACAAGGGAGAAGGAGTTGTCAGTTACCTCACTAGGGTCAGGCAAGTCAAAGATGAGTTAGCAGCTGTCGGAGAAAAAATAAGTGATGATGAGCTCGTGAGAACAGCCCTGAATGGGTTCTCAAAACAGTGGGACATCTTTGTCCAAGTGATTAATGGTCAGCATGACCTACCTGACTGGGATCGCCTTTGGAGTGATTTTACTCAGGAAGAGCTCAGGTTGAGCCTTGTCTGTGCAGGCAGCAGGAAAGGCCAGAAGGGTGAGGATAATGAAAATGTTGCTCTTGTAGGAAAGGGCAAACCCAAGAAAGGCTGGAGCAAAGGGCCTAACTCCAAAGAAGAGAAGGGAGATAAGAAAAAGAAAGACTTAAGCAAAATTAAGTGATTTGGCTGTGATCAACACGGACACTATGTCAGTCAATGTCCAAATAGAAAGAAGGGTGACAAGAAAAAAAACAACACACAGTAGCTTCGCAGATGTTGATGAACTGTCTTCAAGACTTGAAGATGAGTTCGCTCTTGTAGCTTGCCTATCAAGTTCGACCACCACAGGAGTCTGGTACATCGATAGTGGGGCATCATGTCACATGACAGGAGTTAGAGAGTATTTTTCAAGCTACAAAGCAAAGCAGATAGACTTCTAGATACAAATGGCCAACAAATCCCAGTGTACTCCAGTTGGGAGAGGAACAGTCACAGTTCAGAGGGAGTCAGGCAAGAATCTCCAGATTACAAACGTGTTGCATGTACTAGGAATGGGGATGAATTTGATTTCAGTATCTACTCTTCAAGACAAAGGGTACGATGTACTCTTTCGAGGACAGAAGGTGTATTTGAAACATCAGAATTGGAAGTCAGCAAAACAGATTGGAGTCAGAAGCAATAAGTTATATAAGTTGCAAGTTGAAGATCTGATGGCACTAGCTAGCAGCAACAGTAACAGAAATTTGGGAGAGTTGTGGCATAGAAGGATGGGTCACATTCATCATGAAGCACTTAAGTTGCTTAGGGAGACTGTCACAGGAATTCCAGAAGTAAGTACAGAACATGATGATGTATGCAAAGGATGCGTACTTGGAAAGTTTTCCAAGGCAGCTTTTCCTAGGAGTGACAGTAGAGCCAAGGGAGTTTTAGAGTTGATACACTCTAACATTTGTGGTCCCATGTCCACTAAGTCTCTCAGGGGTTATGAATACTTCGTAACCTTTATTGATGACTTCTCCAAGAAGACCTGGATTTACTTCTTGAAGACAAAAGATGAAGTCTTTAGTCACTTCCAAGAGTTTAAGGCTCTTGTAGAGAATTTGACAGGAGAGAAGATAAAGGTTCTTCATACAGATAATGGGGGTAAATACATCGAGAAAACCTTCAAAGATTTCTGCACTAAGGAAGGAATCAAGAGAGAATGGACAACTCCATATAATCCGCAACAGAATGGGGTCTCAAAACGAAAAAACAAAACAGTAGTTGAAGCAGCTAGGGCCATGCTATATAATCAAGACATGCCTAGACATCTTTGGGCAAAAGCATGTAGCACAGCAGTGTACATTCAGAATAGAATCCCACACAAAGTATTGGGAAAGATGACACCCGAGGAGGCATTTACGGGGAAGAAGCCAGAAGTTGGTCATTTTAGAATTTTTGGTAGCATCGCTTATTGTCACATTCCCAGTGAGAAGCGTACCAAACTAGACTCAACTGCAGAGAAGGGGTTTTTCATTGGATACAGTGAAACATCTAAGGCATACAGGATCTACATTCCAGGAACCAGGAAGATCGTTGTGAGAAGGGATGCTAAATTCCAAGAAGAGAAAGCCTTCATGTGATCTCGCGAGCTACCAGCAATCGATCAGAGTCAGCAAGAAGAAGCTCCAAAAGCTGAACAATAACTTCAGGCACATAATTTAGATACAAGTGTTGAGGAAAGTTCGCAGCATATGGAGCAGCAACATGTTGAGCTTGAAGCTTCAACCATGATAAGTGGGGATAGGAATCATAAGGAACTTCAAACATTGAGAGATGGACAGGAGTTCGTGGGAGCTCCTAAATTAAACACCAGGGATAGGAGACCACCTAAGAGATATGTAGATTACGTGGCTTTGATGAGTCAGCTCATAGACAGTGAGCCTTCCAGCTATAAGGAGGTTGCACTACACCAAGTGTGGCAGGATGCTATGGTAGAAGAATACGACTCCATCATGCGTAATGATGTTTGGGAGGTCGTACCTAGACCCTTGGATAGGAAAGTGATTGGTTCTCGATGGATCTACAAGATCAAGCATGTTGCAGATGGCAGCATTGACAAATATAAAGCCAGATTTGTAGCCAAGGGTTTCTCTCAGAAAGAGGGAATAGATTATGAGGAGACGTTTGCTCCCATAGCTAGGTATACTTCCATCAGAGCCGTGATCTCTCTTGCAGCACAGATGGGATGGCAAATCCATTAGATGGATGTCAAGACGGCGTTCTTGAATGGGGTCATAGAAGAGGAGGTGTACATCGAACAGCCAGAGGGCTTCGAGACATTTGGGAGAGAAACTCATGTATGCAAATTAAAAAGAGCACTATACGGACTCAAGCAAGCTCCCAGAGCTTGGTATGGTCGCATTGATAGCTACTTGTAGGAGATGGGCTTTGTGAAGAGTGATGCAGATTCAAATCTATACTATCTTATGGTTGGAAATGAACCACTACTTCTTGTGTTGTATGTAGATGATCTCTTTTTGACTGGATCACCAAGGCTCATAGAAGATTGTAAGAGGGACTTAGTAGCTGAGTTCGAAATGAAAGACTTGGGGTTGATGCATTATTTTCTAGGACTTGAGGCGTGGCACTCATATGGAGAAATCTTCCTTGGTCAAGGAAAATATACCTTGGAGATCCTAAAGAAATTTAGGATGTTGGACTATAGACCCATGTCTACTCCTATGATAACTAATTGGAGGAAAATTGATGCATCAAAGCAGGAGGCAGTAGACCCCACATTATATAGACAACTCATTGGCTCTCTCATGTATCTGGTCAACACAAGGCCGGACATTTGCTTTGCTATCAACACTCTTAGTCAGTTCATAGTGGAACCAAAGAGAGTACATTGGACAACAGCAAAGCATGTGCTGCGATATCTACGAGGTACGATTGAGTATGGATTGAAATATACTCAAAGTGATGGTGTCAAGTTGGTAGGTTACACTGATGCAGACTGGGCAGGTAATGCAGTAGACCGGAAAAGCACCTCAGGGTGTTGCTTCAGCATTGGATCAGGGGTTGTTTCTTGGTACAACAGGAAGTAGAAGTCGGTTGCATTAAGCTCTGCAGAAGAATAATACATGGCAGCAAGCATGGCTACTTGTGAAGCAGTTTGGCTTCGGAAACTGTTGGTGGCATTGTTTGGTCAGAGGATGAAGTCGACCATTATCTATTGTCATAATCAAAGTTGCATTAAGTTATCTGAGAATCCAGTATTCCATGATCGATCAAAACATATTGACATCAGATATCACTTCATTAGGGATTGTGTACAGCGTGGATCAGTTTGACTACATTATGTGTCTACATATCAGCAAGTGGCAGACATTATGACGAAGGCCCTGAATAGAGGGAAGTTTATTTTCTTCAAGGATAAGTTGGGTGTTGTAGAGAACCACTTCCTCGCTAAGAGGGAGTGTTAAACATTGTAGCTCGGACAAGTGTTCTAGTCTTAAAAGGTGTCACTAAGGCTGGGAACACAGAGGAATGCAGAAGGTCAATCGTTTTCCTTTGGAAGATTGTGCAAGTCCTCTAGTTAGTCTTAACCACCGATTGGGTCTCTTCAACTTCCATTCGTGGCCATTCACTTTTGAATGAGAGATTATAAAAGGGAGTCGAGGATTCTAGTTTTCTTCTTCTTTCTGATCCGGAACAATTGAGTCTTCAGGGGATGACACCAGAAAAGTTTTACAGCAGTAATTGAGAAGTAAAGCTTCCAGCTTCTGAGTTCCAGAGGGAGGTTCGAATAGTGGCAGATGAAGAGTGCCTAAATTGCTAGTATTAAGCAAACTATTGTAATCATTCTCAATTGCAGATTTGATAATAAAGTTATCAAACTGGTTTTCCCCAGATTGGGGTTTTTCCAGGGACGTTTGTCCAAAAACGATTTGTGTTGTGTTATCTGTGTTTTTCAATTTCTTTTATACTCTGCTGCAAATTAAGATTGGTGAATGGTGCTATTTTGTTTTTATTCATTCTTTCCAGCTAAGAGTTTAATTTGCTGTACATAAGCAATAGGAATAACTAACTGGTTAATAGCACCTTCAGGGTAGTAGAAAATTCACACAATATTCATCAACATACATATATCTGTTATAGACTTTATATAAAATAGATAATACATTTAACAGCTAATGAAATGATTGGCATCAAACTGTGACTATTGATAGAAAACTAAATATGGTGACACCAAACTGGAACTCTTGACGGTGGAGCATTAATGCCAACATTATGTCCAATGGCCTTCGATATCCCTAATTACATTATATAGACAGGTTCTGCTGAATGAAAGAATATTTTTGGCCCCAAGATCAAGATGGGTTGTCAACTACCAAGATTATTTAGATGTACACCTGAAAGGGCATGTTGAAATTCATAGGTTATTTGGATATCTCTGGTTTTTAATTTTTTGGGCAAGTAAAACATTCCGGTTGATTCTTCTTTCGATATTCTTAATATTTTGCAACTCATGATTACTTGGTGAAATAGTTTTCATCTATGGAGCAGATTCAAGGATCATGTGCAAACTGTAAGCACTGCTTGCTCATTGAGGAAACACACTAGGATTTTGTATTAAAGAAACATAAATGCTTAGTATAATTCCCTACTTGGAGCCATTTCTACCACTGCCTCCCATGAGCGATGACAGGCACCTTGCAACCTATAGACCTCCAAAGTCCAAAGGATCAAAAGCAAGCACCCGTGTTGGAATCCACACATTATCGAAAGAATGACGATTCTTTCAGTGGTTTAAGTACTGTATAGTGGAAAGCTTTTGGCCTATGGTTTCACACTGGAGCTATACAGACTTCTATTGTATCTAATCTAAATAAAAGATGTGTGAGCAATGGTTATAGATAAGATGTGTGAGCAATGCTTTTTACATCATAACCAGGATAGAGGCCCAATTTACTGAATGTAAGGAAGGAATACTGTGCCAATAGTCTCCGATAAAGATATTTTCATTAGTTTATGTATTAAATAACATTGGAATCACAACAATAAAGCCTGGCCTTTTAGAAAGCGCCCAGTTAAAGCTACTTATATTAGCTTATGTATCGCATATTACTGGAATCACACCTACAATGCCTAATCTTATGGTCAAAAGAAAGCCATCCTTCAAATAAAAATAAGCAAAAATGCAAGTTATTTTTTAATATTTTATACTATATGTATCTATAATTAAAAATGATCTATGCAATTAAGCTATAAGAATCAGAGAAGCTCTCAGGGGTAGATCGAACAGTCAAGCCATTAAAAATCAAAGATAATGGTCACAGGTTCAATTCCCATTGATTTACCCCCTATGAGTGGAGACTGGAGAGAAGTTCATGTGGACAAAGGTTACAATAGTACATATTAGAACTTTACTTTGCGAATCCCACTAAATATATAGATTCTTCCATTAAATATAAAAAAGAAAGAATCAAAGAAAATCCATCTATTCTATCCTCTGTTAGAAAACATCCTTGCATCTGTCCTATGCTAAGGAATGAAGACTATGGTTTCTGTACAGAAACTCCAACTATTGAGTAGTAAGCTATATCTGTCTTTCTCTCTTATAATACTTCCAGAGTCTCTACGATCAATTACATCTCAATCTCCTCTATATGCAATCAATTACATCTCAATCTTCTCTATATGCAATCAATTCCATCTCAACCTATTTAATACTGAGATTTTCTAAAAAGTTAGCAATTAGACCTACTTTTATTTCTTAAAAGGAATATCTTTTCTCTTTTTCATTATTTCTTTTAAAAGTAATGTGATTTTCTGAAAAGTTACCAATTTTAGATCTAAATTGATTTCTTCAATAGATATATCTGTTTTTTCCCTTATTTTTTAAACAATAATGAGACTTCTAAACAATTAGCAATTCTAGACCTACTTTTATTTCTTCATAAGATTCAGATGCTTTTTTTCTTAATTTTCTAACAATAATAATCTATTCAAAGAAAAAAGCTTGTAACAACATGGGATGCAAATGAAAGAGATTCCAAAATCAGCAAATAATACCCCATTATTTAGGAAATCAAAAAGGAATCTAGCATACTACCTGCTGAAGGAATTTCCACAGCGAATTCAGTGTAACAGAGCACAGAAAGCATGGCAGCAGGCCTGGAATTTGATGGTCTATTTGACCGTTTTTTGCATTTTGGACCGTATATTACAACCTAAAAAATTATTAGACCGTATCATTTGACTTGCTATATTTTTATATAACTGTTAATATGACACTTCAAATTATTATTAAACGTAAAAATTTATTGTAGGCATATATATATAATAAAAATAAAAATTAGTTTATAATTGGAAATTGGAATAATTCTTTCTAATTTCACTTTATATTAATATATATGATTTATTATAAATATATTTATTAATTCAAAATCTGTTGAGAATAGAATCTTTTCAAGATTAAATATAGTTCTTTCTAATTTTTTAAAGATTTTGACATTTTTACTAATAGTTATCATTGCTTTACATTAATATATATGATTTATAATATTTCTTATAAAAATATATATTAATTCAAAATCTTTTCAAAATAGAATATAATTGATTTTTAACTTTTTGAATATTTTAACAAGATTTATTTTCTACATAATTTAGAAACTTCTTGTTACAATTAACAATAAATTTTAGATTTTAGATTTATTTCTAATTATCAATATTTTATAATTTTACAGTTTTTTAATATATATATACGATATTCTTATAAATAACAACATAGCACAAATTTTCATTGTATTTTCAAAGCATTTATTTTATAGCATTTTGTGTACATGAATCTTATCTTTGATTTTCTTAAATAGAGTATTTGGTTTTATTGGTGAGCATGTTGAAATTTTGTTTGTCTTTTACAAATAATTTATGTTTTTAGATAGATAATTTAAGATTGAACTATAAAAAAAATTGAACAATAGCAGCTTAAACTATTTTTAATTTTATATAATTATTTCTAGATAGGTTTGGAATTGATATTTAAGGATCAATTTGCGGATTGAACTACTTTTAATTTTATATAATTATTTCTTGCTAGATTTGATTTGAAATTGATATTTAAATGTGTTTTTATGATTTTACACATATGAAATCAATAAATTATTTTATAGTCAAAATAGTAATACAATTTTACAAATTAGAGAATAAATATATGGAAAAAACAATCATATTGTGCAATATAATTATTCTTAATCTAATATTCTATGCATTGTCAAAATGTAAATTACATATATATAATTATTTAATTATCAATAAAATTTATTATATGCAATTGAATTTACTAATTGAGTGCATGCATAGTTTCTAAAATTTGTAAATTTTCTAACATAATTATTTTATAAAATAATATTTCATAGATTACTAATATATTGATTTTTTAGGTACTTTAATTTTATTTTTTTACAGTTAATTTTTTTCATAAAACGTAAAATGACAGGTATTTAAATGAACAAACCGTCACAAAATTTTCATATGACAGGCAAGGGTGGCTGTCAAATTCCAGGCCTGCATGGCAGAGATCCCTGAAACAACATAGGACAATAAAACTGCAGGCCCAGCGACCTCTTTGGCTTCCAATCCTGTTAAGACAAAGATTCCAGCGCCAATGATAGCACCAACACCAAACCAGATTAGGTCCCACCAGTTGAGATTCTTCTTCATGTCATGTCCACTACGAGCCCTAACCTCGTTCATTTCCACCTCAACCGGAGACCTTGCCAACACTCTATCCCTAAGTCTGTTTTTAGTATCCTTTAAAGCACTTGTATAATTTCCCCAACTCTGGAAGGACTCTTCCGGTAGAAATTTTCCCTCCCCAAATGCACATACCCTTCTTCTTGACATCCTGCCTGACTGCAATGAATGCGTGCAAAACAGATACACACGTGACCTAAATCAGGAATGGCAAGAAGAATCCTCTATCTTTACAGAAGCAGACTTTGCAGAGAACCTATAACTTAATAAAAGACTGCTAGCAGACTCTGCATGGAATATGCATGTAAGATCAAGAGGACTCCATATATATTTATTAGCAGCAGACAAGCATCAATTTACACTGACATTTCTAAACAGAGAATTCTAAAATGGGATTTATTCAGTCCAAGCTAGTATCTATTAACCAAGGGTTATATGAAATATATAGTGCAAGCTTTTGGATTCAACTGTATGTTTTTAACTATATAAAATTTTAGTGATTAGTTAAAACCTGGTGTTAAAGTCAACTTTGCTTGGAGTACAAGAGGGTTGATAACTTCAAGCACTAACACTTCAGCCTCACACAGACTCTCCCATTCTACAAATCAAGTTGGCCAATATAATTGGACATGAAAGGTGCATCTGGATATAAAAACATTAAATATAAATAGAGTCAAAACTCTGTTTTGGAATCTACGAGAATACGAGAATAAAACGTTTGTCTCTGCCTACATATACAGTGTATATACCTTCAAATTAATTTTTTTTATTAAATAAAATTGAAGTTGAATATTGCAATTCATATACCTTCAAGATTTGCAAAAGTACTTAGAACATTCTAAAGTGGAACTTCTTAGTCAAAGGTGAAGAGAGTGAATATATCAACAATTTATTTAAATGTTTTAAAATACTTATCTTACCCTCTTCATAACCTACAATAAAGACATGAATAAAAGAATTCCATAAAAACTTGTATATAAACAAAAATTTAATGTATACATATACATTCCAATGTGAAAAAGTATATATATATATATATTGAAAATTCAATCCCACAGGAAGAAAATTCAACCCCACATTAAAGGAATTTGTTTTTTAATGAACAGAATCTGATTGCGTGATGTTGACATTTTTACTTTTATATAATTAATATTAATGAGTTTCCACAATCAGTGTGAATAACGTCTTTATTGACTTGACTTCCAACCCATCACCAAATAAATAAAGAGACAGAAATTCTACGATAACTGAATGTGAATAAAAGCTTGCCGCCATAGACTAGGGCATGCTATTTTTGACTTTATTCTAACTGACTAAAACCCGAGTCTTGATACAACTTTATTTTAGAAAGTGGATAACCCGAGTCTTGATACAACTTTATTTTTTTAGAAAGTGGATATTCTTCAAGATTCTGTTGACAACATGCAATAGTAAATGAGGATTCAAAGGCGCTGTTTTTCTCGCAAAAACAACTGTATTTTATTAGTTTTTTCTCGTAGAAACCAACGGCAGCTTGAAACAGCGAGATGCAACTTGTTATGGGTTGTCTTATTTGGTTAGGTGTAAATATATCTTTTCATACTTTCTAATTTTGTTTGTATAGTATTTTAGATTTGAAAAAAATCAATTTAATTTAAAAATTGAAGAGAAAAATAAAAATCAAATTAAAATATGGGTTGACTCTGCATTGTAACAGTTAAGTTGCAAGGGCAGTAGTTGGGTTATCTAAGGTTCGAATCTCACGGTGGATAGTGGGAATGCTACAGGGAGAAAGCGGCATCATTTAGGACACGAGGAGAGGGGGTGGAATGGCAGGCCTTGGGGGTCAACAAAGGAAGTGGCAGCGGTGGATATAAATATTAAAAAATCAAAATATAAATTAAATAATTTAAAATTTTAATGCATTAATATTAATTATTTAAAATTATGTAAATGTTAATATATTGATTTTATATTTGTATATTTTAGATTTATAAAATAATATTATATAAATATAATGAAATATTTAAGTAAGAATATTTTTTAAACAAATTTATTAATTATCATTAAAATAATTTAAATATTAAAATTAAAATTACTAATTTTCAATTAAGAATATAAATTATAATTATATATTTTAGATTTTGAAAATAAAATTATCTAAATATATTATTAAATATTTAAGGGAGAATATTATTAGATAATTTTATATTCAAAATCTAAAATATATAATTATAAAATCAATAACATGTTTGTTTGAATTTTTAATTTTTGTATTAATAATATTATTAAAAATATAAATAGATGTATTTTTATAAAATAAAAAACAATATTAAAAATTCAAAATATAAATTCAACATATTAAATTTTTTACATAATAATATATTGATTTTAAAATTGTATATTTTAGATTTATAAAATAATATTATATTATTAAACATTTCATTAAGAATATTTTTTAAAATGGACTAATCTTTTTGGTGCGAAGCGCAAAGGTAAAAGCTCTTCTCCTTCGGCTTTTGTCTCTAATGCGAAGACTGGTGAATATTCAATCTTTGTCCCAGATTGCTTTGTTGAAAAAAGTGTATCAAATATGGATATGTCTCTTCTGGGAAGATTTGTGGGGTCTCGTCCTCATATTGACTTGGTTCGTAAGTTTGTTGTGAATTGATGGAGGCCTAAAGGCCAGGTGGATGTGGCTGCAATGGCCAAAGGATTTTTTTCCTTTACTTTCAACAGTGAAGATGATCTATTGTCGGCTCTTACGGGTGGCCCCTGGTTTATTGGGAAGTCGTCTTTGATGCCGAAAAGGTAGGAACCAAGGTTTAATCCTAATTCGTGCTCCTTTTTGGTGACCCTAGTTTGGGTGAGACTTCCAGGTCTCCCCCTTCAATTTTGGGATGAGGAAGTTTTCAAAGGGGTTGCAAGTACTTTTGGATATTTGTTATCAATTGACCAAATGATAGCTTCCAGGAAGCGTCTTGTTTATGCCAGATTCTATGTTAATGTGGAACAATCAACAGATCTACCCTCTCTAGTGAAGATTAACTCTAAGTTTGGTGTTTAGGAGCAAGCAGTGGAATTTGAATCAATCCCTTTCGCTTGTTTTCATTGCAAGAAAGCTAGAAACTGGGCTAAAAAATGTCCTCTTAAAGTGTAGAAACAGGTGGTTAAGCAATGGAAAGAAAAGGAAAAGGTTCTTGAGGAGGTATCTTCGGATCCTCTAGAGAAAGGGGGGTTTGCCCCTGGTGATGCAGCTACTCTTGTGAGTGAGAAACCTATGGAAATGAAGATGGTAATGGATGAGAACATTGTGACTGTTGTAGGCCAAGGTGAACTTGAAAAGCTTAATGTGGTTTAGGAGCCATGAGGTGAGGATAAGATGTCTCCTCCCCATATTAGTACCGAGGAGCCTTGTGAAGACATTAGATCAATGGTTCTGGCTAAAGATCAGGAGACTAAGGGTGAGGGTTTAGGCTCCCCTTTTTGTGGGGGCTCATGGTAGTGGGGTTTTGAAATTGCCACATGATGAATGTTCTAAGATAGAGGGCTTGGAGGTTTGTTCATTATCTGAATTGAAGGATTCTGGTGATATGGTTAATCCTAAAAACCCTCCTTTTATTTCGGTGAAAGGTAGAAATAGAAAGAAACTATCTCCCCCTCCAAGAGTTATTACAAGAAATAGGAAAAGGTCAGATTGTGGGTCGAAGCTAAGAGGTAGAGGTCATCCTCCTTCAAATGTTACAAGGGATAAGGAGAGTTGAATGGATATAGCTGATGGAAATCAGAGAACTTTGTTGGAAATATGCTCCAAGAGAACTTCCCATAAGCCCTCATGAAGATCATCTCCTAGAATATGTGAGGGTTAAATCACCCTCATAAGCACGATCTTCTTGCTAACTTGGTAAGGGATCATCGGGCTGACATTGTCTTGATACAAGAAACTAAAATGGGAATGGATAGATTGTCTAAACTGAAGAATAAGCTCTTTAAGGATTGTGGTATGCATTGCTCTGAGGTGATTGGTGCTTCAAGGGGGATTGTTACTTTTTGGAATCTTAAGTTGATTCAAGGGATTGAGGTGTTTTAGGACTATAATCATGTGGCAATTTCATTTATAAATATTTGTGATAAGTTCTCCTGGACCCTTTCTAATATCTATGCACCTAATAGTAAGAGTGCAAGGAAAAAGTTTTAGGAAAATCTTAGTTCTTTCAAATCTCTGCATCCTATTGCTAACTAGTTGGTTATGGGGGATTTCAATACACCCTTGCATGATGCTAATAAGCTGAGAGGATCATATATTATGGATGATAGTAGATATGATCTCATGAATCTTATTAGTGACAATGCTCTCCTTGATTTGCATCTTAAAGGGGCCTCTTTCACTTGGTCTAATCAACGTGTGGGTGATGCTCTTATCCAGGTTAAGCTTGATTGTACCCTTATTTCCCTAGATTGGCTTATCTCTTATTCTTGCTCATTGTCTTCCTTGACTAGGTTGGGGTTTGATCATTTTCCTCTTTCTTTATCGGTGGATCTGCAAGGGATGAAGAAAAATTTTCCTTTCAGGTTTGAAAAGATGTGGACTTGTCATCCTGACCTCAAAGATTCAGTTCGTGCTTGGTGGAACATTCATGTGGATGGTTCAGTTATATACAGGGTTGCTAAGAAGTTGGCTAATATGAAGAATAATGTTAGGAGATGGAACAGGTCTTCCTTTGGGAACATTTTTGTTGAGAAAGAGGATGTTAATCGAGAGATTTTCATTGTGCAGTAGTCTATTCAAGTGTCTAGTTATGATCAATCTCTTGTTTTGAGGGAGAATGTCCTTTCTAGATTGCATAATATTGTGGCTAAGGAGGAGGAATTTTGGAAGCAAAGATCTTGAATTATGTGGTTAAAAAGTGGGGACAGAAATACAAGGTTCTTCCATCTCTCTATGCCAAAACGTTGGGCTTCCAATTGTATTAATACTATGGATCATAATAATCAAGTGCTAGATAAGGATGTGGATTTGTAGCAGGCTGCGTCTTCTTATTTTTCTAACCTATTATCTAAAGAATGGGAGCTGGATTCTATGTGTCAAGATGATCTTCTTCGGGATATTCCTCATATCATTTATGATGATCTTAATCAGAAATTGGTGTAGATTCCTTAAGTGGAGGATATTAGAAATGTTGTTTTCTCTTTTGAAGGTAATAAGGTGTCGGGGCTTGATGGTTTCCCAATGTTCTTATTTTAGTCTTTTTGGGATATTCTTGCAAAGGATTTTGTGGATGCTACTAAGGAATTTTTTGGTAGTGGCAATCTTTTGAAGGAATTGAACTCGTCTTTTATTGTCCTTGTTCCTAAGAAACTGAGAGTTGCTTCCTTTGATGAATTTCACCCTATTAGTTTGTGTAACTCTATCTACAAGATCTTTTATAAGGTGTTGGCAATTAGATTGCAGAAGGTTCTTCCTCAAATCATTTCTCCTCATCAAAATGGTTTTGTGGCAGGTAGGAAAATTCTGGACTCTATCCTTACTGTTCATGAGAATATTCATTCTTTAACTATTAATAAGCCTGTTGGTTTCATCCTAAAGTTGTATTTGCTTAAATCTTATGATAGAGTTGACTGGGGTTTTTTGTCTAAGATTCTGAAAGATTTTGGTTTTGGGGAGAAACTGGTGGTTTTGGTGCCTCAGTTGATCTCTACCCCGAGATTCTTTGTTTTTGTCAATGGCTTCCCCTCTCCTCTTTTTGATTGTTCAAGGGGGTTGAGATAGGGAGATCCTATCTCTCCTTTTCTCTTTCTTATCATGGTGGAATCTTTGGGCCACCTCATTCAAAGATTTATCAATTTTGGTCAAATGTGTTGGTTTGTCCCCTTCATCTCAAAACCTTATTTTCTCCCATCAACAATTTTTTTATGATACTCTTATGCTTGGGGAGTCGTCTATTAAGGAAGCCAAAGCTATTAAGCTTATTTTATAGAGATATGAGGCTGCTTCGATGTAGAAGATTAGTTTACCTAAAAGTGTTATTTTCTTCCTTAACACTCCTGAGCACAGGCAAATTAAAATTGTGAGGATTTTGCAATGTCAGATTGGTGAGCTTCATGTGTCCTATTTGGGCCTCCCCCTGTGTTTCTAATGTGGTTTTTGAGTCTTTTTGATGGGGATTGATTGATAAGTTCAACTCCAAATTGGATGGTTGGAAGGGTGCACTGTTAAGTCGAGCTAGGAAAGTGCAACTTATCAAATCTACTTTTCAGAACCTTCCAGTTTATGCGCTCAGCTTATTCTATATGTCACAAAAATTTGTTGATAAGCTAGAAGGAATTCAAAAAAATTCCTTTGGTTTGGGGTTGAAGACAAGAAAAGAATTCATCTAGTCTCGTGGGATGATGTTTGTAGGCCTAAAAAGGTAGGTGGTCTTGGCATTCGTAAAATAAGAGAATTTAATTTGGCTCTTCTGGTAAGCAACTGTGGAACCTAATTTCTGCTAATAGTGAGTGGGTTAGAATTTTTATGAGAAAATATATTCATGGTGTGGACCATATAAGGGATCCGCTATCTAGCAGATTTTCTCCTTCATATGGTTTTGCTCTCTGAAACTGTATGGTTAAGGCTTGTAAGATTGTTTCTAAAGGTCTACTTTGGCAATTGGGAAATGGTAGGAAAATTTTGTTTTGGGATGATTGCTACTTTGGTAATAGGCCACTCAAAGATGAGCCTCAGGCCCTTCCTCTTATGGATATTTATATTCAGAGGTTTGGCAGATTTGTTGGTGACTATATGGATGAGGTGTAGTGGAAAAGGTTGCATGAGGTGGAACTGAGGTTGGAGGGTCTCTTTGATGCTCTTTCCTTGGTTCATATTCCTTCTTATGCCTCTGCTAATAAGATTATGTGGAGGCCTTCTTCCAATGGTAAATTTTTTGTGTCTTCAGCCTTTGATATTCAAGTTTCTTTTGTTGGCCTTGCCCCTTTTTGGTCCTCCCTCTGGTTCCCTATATTGATTCCAAAGGTGAATATTTTTTCTGGATTTTTTTCCAGAATAAGGTTTTAACTCCTAGCAAATGCTTTCTATGTGAAGAGGAAGTCGAAGATTCCTTTCATCTCTTGATTGGATGCATATATGTTAGAGAGGTGTGGGCTCATGTTCTTTCTCTTTGGAATCTCAGCTGGGTGTTTCCTTTTTCGATTGGGGAAGTGTGGTCTCAATGGGTGGGACCTTCATCTAATCTTGCTTTACTTGTCCTTTGGTCTCTATCTCTGCCTCACATTTCTTGGGGTGTTTGGTTGGAACATAACAATAGGATTTTCAAGAGTTCGTCTCTTCCTACTATCTCTATGGCTTTTAAAAAATTTGCTGCTATCAAGGAGAATTTTGTTTCTGGGGCTTCTTTTTAGAATGGCCCAAGGACTGTGCTTAAGTCGGGTGACATTTTTATTGCACAAAATTGGAAGCTACCATGTGATATCTCTCTTCCTCTAACTAAAGGTAAAGCTTCTAGAGATGATGTTGTTTGGAAGGATCCTCCGGTTGGATGGGTGAAAGTTAATTTTGATGGAGCTGCTAAAGGTAATCCAGAACCTGTTGGTTGTGCGGGAGTGTTAAGAAATTTTAATGGTAGGTTTGTTTTTGTTGTGGCGCTCCCTTTGGGAACCCAAACAAACCACTTTGCGAAAGCGTTTGCAGCCTATCATGTTTGAAGCTGGATCAATCTAAAGGCTTTAGGAAGGTGTGGCTTGAGGGAGACTCACTAAATATTATCAATAATTTGAATAATTCTTTTATCCCCTCTTGGAGTGTTGAGTCCCTTATTTTGGATGCCATTGAAATTTTAAATTCTTTTGATAAATTTTATATTTCTCACATTGTTAGGGAAGTAAATGGTCTTGCATATGTCTTTGCTAACTTTGGTGTTAACGGCTATAGGTTTTGGGATGTGGATGATCCCCTTCCTATTGAGGCATTGGCTTATCTTAATAATGATTACTAAAGATGCTAAGTTGGATGGCGGCTTCATCATGATATGTGCTCACATGACCATGTTCATGTGGCAGATTATTGTTTGAAGTGATCGTGAGTTGGATCGTGCTTGGGCTGATGGTAATTTGATTAATCTCCATATGGGGCGGCCTTCAAGGATAATAATGATCCTTTGCCACCATGCCATTGTCACAGGAATAGGGTGGAACCTTTCTCCTGTGACACCTTGAAAAATAAGACTGAAGTGTGGGAAATATTATAGAAGGGTGGGCTCACACCATTCTTGGAGCGGCTCCATGGGAATGATCTACAGGCTATGGTCTCATTTGTTAAGGGATGGAGTAATAGGGTTTTGAAGTTGGGTGGTATTGAATTTGATATCAATGAGTATTTCATAGAAAACATTACAGGTCTTTCCACAAAGGGCAGAAAGGTGTTTACAGATAAGAAGGAATCTAATGCTACATTGCAAATTTTCTTTCAAGGGGATGAAGAACTGAAGCTCAAGCGTGCTAAACATGGTAGATACCAACGCAGTTCAATCAAAGCTTTGTGGAGAGGTGTTGAATAATTGATGAGGCATATAACCTTAGAAGGTCGATTCTCTGCTATGGATGGTTATCACTTTGTTATGTTGAATCACTTTTGTCATAAGAAGAAAGTTTCCTTTCCTTTCTATCTATCAGCTTCTTTGGAGAGTGGTCTTAAGGATCATAAAATAAATCCTAAGAATCAGTGCTACATGTTGGTTTAATTCTTCTGATAACGAATTATGCAAAGGATTTTATGGTTCCTAAGTAGCCTAAAAGGGATCCTAAAGGTAAGCAAAAGAAACTGACCTTGGAATGTGAGATTGCGTCAGAGGAGGAACTAGTGAGTTGAAAAGGGAAAAAGAAGAAAGAGGTTTTGGAGGAGTTTGAGTCAGATGAGGATGTGGACTATGTTCCTGACTCTCAGGCCTCTATGGAAGTGTATTCACAACCCCCTGCTCTAGGTAAGAGTGGTAAAGGTAATTTTTTTCTTGACCCGAGGGATTACGAGACTTGCAATGAGGAAGTGGTTGGTGATAAACCTTGTAAAATTCGGCTTGTTGCTCCCTCTGCCATATTCAAAGATATGATTGATGATGTGGAGGATTTGACTTCTACACCCCCTGTTTCGGGGTCTAAGAGAAAGAAGGGTTTAAAGAAGGAAGCAAAAAGAAGATGGCTAAGAAGTTTGGTAGCCCTGTGCAAGAGGAGCCTGTTGTTTCTTCTCTAAAGATTGGTGGCGGACATGATGCTATGGAAACCCTTGATGAGGGAATGGAAAATTAAAATAGATGGAGGATGGTGGCTGAGGACATTATGAGCTCTCTTCGTAAAATTCAGATGTTGGTGGTTGGAGCTAAAGGTAAGGAGGTTTGTGAGAGCTAAGAAATGAATAATATCTCCTAGGAGGGTAAAGTGAAGGTTATGGATGTGTTTAATATTAATTGAGAGGATCTGCCTAATGTTTTGGGTTTGGCTAAGTAGGGTACTATTTCTCTATTTAGATTGTTTGAATGGTTTTTTCATGATTTAATATGATTAATGTGAGGGTTCGAGGGGGCTGTGAGAAAAGTTGAGGAATCTTCGTAGTCTTTTGTACATACTCAAGTTGAACAACTATATGATGCCTTAAAGATTGTTGCTGAGGAAATGCTTAAACTGAAGTAGATTTTTGAACAAAGAATTGTGAATTTGGAAGTATAGATGGATCGGGTTAACATGAAGTTGGATAAGGTTGTTGAAGTCACTAAAAATGTTATGAGGAACGAGGCTAAGGGCCTTACTATTCTCAATGAGAAGGCTAAGAAATGGATGGAGTGAGCTCTTGGTGATAAAGAAGCTACTGGGGAAAGGCAGGTGGTGGAGGAAGCTTCAGTTGATAAGGTTGCTGGTTCACAAGATGTTTTGGTTAAAGAGGTAAATGTTTTGGGGCCCAATGCTAGAACTCACAACAAGACTAAGATGCCAGCTAGGGTCCCTATCAAAAAGATTTCTGAAGTTATGGATGCACATCAGAAGATAATTGAGAGTGACATGGAAGCTACTAATATTATGAAGAATATGTAGTTTTTTTTTGTTTTTGTTCATCCTTTTTGGCAGTTGTCTTGTTGATGTTTTGTTATGTGTTGGTTGTTGGTTATTCTGGTTAGTTATCTTTTGATACAACTTTTCTTTTTTGTAAAGGGTTTCGGGGCCCCTTCAAAACCTAATTTACCTCTAATAAAAAACATTTCTTAAAATAAGTTTATTAATTATCATTAAAATTATTTTAACACAAAAAATATTAGTTTTCAATTAAAAATATAAATTTTGGTCATATTTTAATTTTGTTTTGAGTAAATTAATAAGTCAATTATATATGCATATATATTATTTTATTTTTCTCAGTAACTTGCGGTTGGGGTTGCACCATAATATTGAATAAAGAGGAATTACAAGGTTCCATTACAAGCCAAGTTAGTGTACCTAGTATCAAGATTATTTGACCAAAAGTAGATAAAATTGTGGGACTTAAATGAGTCAACCTAATTAATGATAGATAAATCGATGGTTGTATCATGGAATTTTATAGTTAGCCCTTGAGATCGAAGGTGCATGTTGAAGATTACTTCATTTTTATTTCTTCTCCTTTGCACCAACATCCATTTACTTGCATCCAACACTCTATTCACTTCTACATTCATATTCTCTATGGATTGAATTCTCCCCTATAGGACATAATTTATGAAGCCTCTACTAGATTTTTCGTTTCAACATTCTTGCTAAGATCCTTTAAAACCAACTCATAGTACTTCCTTGAGAGAGGAAAAATACTGGTAACCTTGAATGAGGCATGAACAGGCAGAACCACAAAGCCTTTGACCCCATTTGTTTTCTCTTTGGTAGATTGGTCATTACCTTCATTGCATGGGATGGTAACATATTTTTCCATTGAGTAGTGGTGGAGGGAGGCATCACTCCACTAGGTTGTTTTCCTATCAAATTTTCATTGGGCACATTAAGCTCAACAATGTGATTAGTGTTGAAGCACCTATGGCATCGAATGTTATGCCCTTAACATTAGTGTACATAGGGATATGAATAGTATGCTTTGACTATCTTAACTCTTAATTAAGTCATATTATCATTATTATATTGTTATTTAGTTAATTACATTGGCTTAAGACTTATATAGGGCTATCTAAGCCATCCTAAGTGATATCTCAAGCATACATTAGGTATATATAGGAGGTAGTGAGTCTTATTTGATCATTATATTATGAATTTTGTTCTCATTGGAGATATTTAGAGGTTTCCCCCTCGAAGTGGCTTGTTATTATCAAGTATTTGCAACATATTTCCTCTCATATTCTTCTATTTTGTAAGTTATTTCATTACAATTGGTATCAAAGCATGATCTTGGCACCGTAGAGGCAAGGCATTTTCTTAATATTAGAAATTTTGGTAAGAGCATATCTCTTAGATCTTAGAAATTATTTCTCATATTTTAAAGGGATTTTGAAGAACATACTCAAGAAGATATATTCTAGATTTCAAAGGAATTAAAGCAGAATTAAGTGATTTATTGTAGAATTAAGGCTTCTTCCCAATTTATTTGGAAAGTGCATATCTCCTAGAAATCTTGAAGAATTGGTTCTTAATTTTGGGTGGGTTTTTTAAGACATGTAGAGGAGGCTATAGTCCAATTTAAAAATAAATTGAAGCATAGATAAGTGTTTTTTTGTAAAATTGGGTTTTTTTAAAAATTCACTCTCAAGGCTACAAATCTATTAATTTCTTGGATTTTTTTCCTAGGTGAGCAGTATCTTGGCCCTAAAAAGTTACAATAAAAAATTCAAATAATTTAAGTTTCATTTGTGTGATTTATTTCAAAATTATTGGTTTCCATCATGATGGGGCCTCAAACAAGAGACAAAAAGAATGTTGTTACACTGAGAACATCTCTCAAGGATAAGGATGAGGTAATAATAGAGGATATCAATCCCAATTCAAGGAAATAAACAATGTGAAGGAAGACATTTCATGAGTGAAGATGAAGATGAGTGGCCTAAGAGGAGATATAGTGGACATACGAAGCATGTTAAGTGCTTATATGGATGTACTAAGAAAGGAGGTCTCAAGAAATAAAGGTGAATCATCTAGGTCAACTACTCTTGATACAAATGTTAATACTCATATGAGATCTAGGAATTTGATACCAAAGGTGGATATGTGTAATTTTAATGGCAAGGATCCACTAACATGGATAAACCAAATAGAGAATTTTTTTGATGTACATCAAGTCCCAAATGGTCAAAAGGTCACAATGGCTTCCCTAAATCTAGAACCATATCAATTCATTTGGTATCAATGGATTTATACTCATCGATAAAAAGGGTCTCACTATCTCATGGTTATTTTTTATAGAGGAGATCCAATCATAGTATATCAATAGTGTGATAGGTAACTTCTTTAGCCAACTAGTCAGCTGGCTAAACTTTAATAAACAGGATTAGTCAAGGATTATATTCAATAATTCTAAAGTCTATCCTTAAGAGTGGATACAATTACATAGGATAAATTGAATGATTTATTTTTGGGTGGTCTCAAGGAGCACATTCAATATGAGGTACACATGTCTAGTCCTAGCTCTATACCTGAGTCTTTTATCTTAGTAAATAGGATAGAGGAGAAGTATTTAATTCCTAGAAAGAAAGGGGCTAATCTAATAAGAGAGAAAGGATATTCAACACCTTCTCTTCCTTAATCTACTAGGTTGACTCCACAAAAAATTGAGGGGAAGAGAGAAAAATAGTTGTGTTTCAATTGTGATAGCAAATATAGTTGAGGACATAAATGTAGTGTAAATAAATTATTCTATATTGAAGGTCCAAGTGAGGAAGAAGAGGAGGAACCAATATTATAGGGTGAAAGGGATTCAAATGAGGATTCATATGATTCCCAACCAATTGTTTCTTGTCATGCACTGTTAGGTTTTAAACAATCCACAAATCTCAAGGTAGTGGGTTTCTTAAAGAAGCAAAAAGTAACAATGTTGATCACCTCAGATAGTACTCATAATTTCATCAGCAAAAAGTTCTAAATTGTTTATATATCTAGCTCCAAATTCTTAGGTCTTGATTGTAGATGGTGATACTGTTAGTTATTTCAAAAATTTCCATAGCATTAAATTGTCTATGGGAGATTATCACCTTGATAGCTCAGTGTATGTGATCTCCATGGGTGCAATAGATATTATTTTGGGAGTATAATGGCTTACTACTTTAGGAACAATTGAGATGAACTTCTAAGAACTATTCATGATATTTTAATCAAAAGGAAAGACAATGGAGCTAAGAGGGTTGAAGGAAAATCCCCCACAAATGTTAAGCTCTCATCAAATCTAGAAGTTGCTTAAGAAAGGAGTTGATGGATTTGTGGTCGAGTTATGTTTATTAGAAGCATCTCAATCTAAGACTCCCACTCATCTAGATTTACAAGCAATAATTGATCATCACTCAATGGTTTTCAAAGATATTCCTAAAGGACTTATTCTTAAGAGGGATCATGGTCATGCCATACAACTATTTTCAAGGAGCCAACCACCCAACATCAGGCCTTACAGGTACCCGCATATATAGAAAAAGTGAGATAGAAAATATTGTTAAGGAGATGCTAGAGGTGGGAATTATTAGGCATAGCCAATGTGCTTACTCCTCACCCCATGGTAATGACACATAAGAAGGATGAAACTTAGCGCATGAGCCCAAACTATAGAGTGCTCAACATGTACATATATGAACATTAATATTAGTTATTAAAATTATGTAAATGTTAATATATTAATTTTATAATATAAATATATTATTAAACATTTAAGTAAGAATATATTTTTAAAATATTAATTATCATTAAAATAATTTAATATTAAAAATATAAATTTCTAATTAAGAATATAAATTATAATAGTATATTTTAGATTTATAAAAATAATATTACATATATATATATATATATTGCTTTGTAAGAGAAATTATATTGATATACTGTGAAAATTACAAGCGTTTGCTATACAGGATGAGAGATTGGATTCCAAACCAAAAAAGTATCACCCAGGCCATGACACCCTAGTAACACTAGATCAAAAAAATCCCTAATTTGCACACCAAAATGGTGATAGGTTACACAATCCCACCTTTCAACCACCTCAAAAACTAGTCATGTTGGACTAAGCTTGCAAAAAGTCTACAATAGCATGCCTTCGATACTATGAAGGGACAGACATTACCAAGACCCGACTATATGACAAACCCAACGAGACTAGGAACCACCAAACCCAACACAACAAAAAAAAAACAAACTAAAAAATTATAGAGAAGAAGACTAAGCATGTTTACCAGTCAAAACCCGACACCAGAGCAGGAGGGAAAGAAAGGACACCCATCAATTATGAAAAGCCATTTGCTTTTGCAAAGGCATCAAATTCCTTGACCCATTCAAAGTTACTGACCTCTTCCAGCCGAAAGATCTTCTTTAAGAAATTCATTGCAATTGCCACTATCATCCTATGTTGCACCAGGGTCATCCCCTTTAAATCGACAAGGGGTAAATTTTGATTACCTCACTCGATTTCTTCATCAGGTCCATGTCACATGGCCTTGGGGCACCTTTTCCTAGTATGGACACTTTTAAAACCTCCTCCAAGCCAACCAAAAAATCCTTTTTGAATAATTTTCCCATCAAGATTTTAGCTTCCACCTTGGGAACTCGGTTGTCCATAATGGAGGTCAAAAACCTCAAAGCCACCTACAAATTTTCTTTGAAAAACTCCCTATGCTTCAGATGCCCCTTTCCAAGCACCATTTTAACAACTACCACCATTAACAGGTCAATGTTGAGTAGGATGCGCTCGAGGCATTGGTATGTGACCTCCCAGAAGGCGTTATGGTGATCCTTGTAATTGAGGGAAATTGGTTTGTCCACCCCAAAATAAACCACTGAGTCCACCGACATCTCCACTATGAATTTCAAACGTTCGGCCATTTTGTCCAACACCTTGCGACCAGCCAGAGAGAACACCAAACACAAAGAGAAATGGAGTCATTACCCACACCACCTTCAAACATGAATGAAAATGCACAACAATCTCCTGCTTTATTACTCTATATACTACCAACATGCCAACATCATGTCAAGCTACAAAATCCAAGGTGGCCATCAATCAAACAAACAAGTACGCAAAGAGATGAGGCAAGCAGTCTAATCAAATTTTTTGGGAATCAAACATATCATTTGTATCCTCTGCCAGTACTGAAGCATGATGGCTTATAAAGCCTCCCAATTCACTAGTGTTCATAAACCGTTCCTTGCAAAACTTGACCCCAAAACTCATGACACCTGACACCCATCCACCTCAGACCAATCCACATGATAGCGTACTTGCCACAATCTATGTGGCAAGTTGTCCACTCTTTCACCCACCTTTCTTAAGTGGATTGAGAATGGGGCACCTAATATAATTATTTGAGATTGATTTCATATGTCCCTAATTAGAAAGCATATCGACCACCTTGTTTCCTTCCCTCAACGTGTGGTTGATAATTACCAACTCGAAGCCATTGAGAAGATCTAAGGCAATTTCTAAACTAGCATTTAATTTCCTGTGAGACATCTTCCTGGTCTTGAGAGAATTAATGATGAGGCTTGAATCTCCTTTGACAATTAAATTCTTCACCTTTGAATCTCTACATAGGAAAAGACCCAAAATCAAGGCCCGCATTTTTGTAGCATTGTTAGTACCAATTAGAAGAGTGGTCACAATTTTCCCAAGACATTTGGATTTCCAATCTCTAACAATGCATCCTACCCATATGATTCTAGGGTTGCCATGAGAGGCCCCATCAAAATTCAACTTTAGCCAACTATCCTACAGGGGTTTCTATACCACATTTCTTCTTTCTATCTATGTTGCCTCACCACCAGCCCCAACCTGAGGAGGAACAAAGAGACCAGTCCAATTTTGCCTCATCATTGCATCCTAATTGATGAAAGTTGTTTTTCCCCTATCGCATGACCAACCTTGCGTTGACGGTTTCTACAATGCTTGCTTCAATTTTGTTTAGGAGCATTTCTCTAGAAATCATCTTCTCTTGGAAGATACGATGGTTCTACTCCTTCTGTACTTCCCAAATGACCAGTGAAGGCACCATAATCCATAAGCCACCAAAAGTTGCATTGATGTGAATCCTTGGCCACCTAGAGAACAATCACAAAAGATTATTAGGAAGTGTCATCTGCCAATGAAGTTTTGCACACAACCAATGCTAATAGTGTTGTGCCACAAGGCAATTTACAAAAAATGGTCTCCAAATTCTTCTGCCTATTTAGAGAGAATGCACCTTGTTGGTCTAGAATAACCCAGACGAAGGAACCTATCTGTAGTTAAAACTTTTCCTTGCACCACTGCCTAATAAAAAGTTCAGCTTTTGGAAGATAATTTGAACTCTAGCACAAACTAATGGGAAGCCTCAAAGTGATCACATTAGAATTAGCCAACACCTTGTAACCATCCTTGGCATTATAAATTATATTCAATGATGCGCTCCATCTGAGGGTATCTCTGCCCCTTCTTAGACAGATGACCTGCTAGCTATTTCCTCTTCATAAACAACAACTGTCCTGGGATCCAAGTTTAGCTCTCTTGGAATTTTCCACCTATAGCTGGGGCCACCCTCGGCCCAAGAAACTGACATATAATCACTCACCTTACTACCCCAAGCTTGTTTTGTTAGTCTCATAAATTGTGCAAGTTCATCTTTCTCTGCCAATTTTCCCTGACCTTCCCAAGAGTCCTCCTAGAAGAGGGCATCACACCCCTCAATTTCCCATGTTAGGTTCAATCCAAAATCAAATGCCTGCAACTACAAAGGAAGTTCCATATTCATGACCCTCTCGGGATCACCCTTGCAACAAAGATGTTGTGATCACCCTCCTCCAAATATTTTTCTCTCAATATTTTGACCCACTTCAAATATGGTTTTTCATATATTGTCCAAATTAGCTTAGCCCCTAAGGCTTAGTTTTGCAAAAGCATATTCTTCACTCCTGCCCCATTTGCCTCCTTTTGCTCACATATTTTCTTCCATTTTATTAGCAGGAATTTGTGCTGGTCAGAGGTAACTTGCCAAAAAGAATTCTTCATCTTCTGATTAATATATTTGTTAGCTTCACTAGATAAAGGTTAACATGAGAGAATATAGATGGGTATTGTTGTGATCACTGATTTCATCAGTGTTAGGTGCCTTGCCTAGGAAAACCATTTATTTTTCTATGAAGCAAGCTTGGATTTGATATTTTCTATCACCATGTCCTAGATTTTTCCTGGTTGAACACCTTTTGCCAATGGTAATCCCAAATACTTGTAGAGTAGTTTTCCTTTATGAAATCCCAGGATGTAGAGTATCTGTATTTCTTTGGCAATACTAGTATTGAAGAAAAGCTCTTTAGATTTAGCCTGGATTACGTCCTGACCAGGCGCCTGTGTGTATCAATCTAGAATCTTTTTGAACCCCTTAGCTTCTTTTTTCCTAGAAAATTAAAAAAGCATATTATTGTTAGCAAATTGCTAGTGGGTGATTTTAGGTACACCATGAGTAATTTGGACTCCTTCTTGAATGCCTTTCTATTTATCCTTCAAGAAAGATATCCCTAGAGCTTCTTCCATGATAATGAAAAGGAAGGGAAAGAGGGGTTCTCCTTGCCGAAGTCCACTTGAAACACTAAAGAAACCTTCAAGAGAATCGTGAAGAAGAACTGAAAATTTTGGACATGCAATCCATTTAAAAATCCAATTCAACCATTGCTTGTCAAAACCAAATGCTTCCATGACCTTGAAGAGGAAACACTAGTTCACTCTATCATAGGCCTTTTTGATGTCCAATTTAACCAACATAGCCTATCCTTTCATCTTTTGGATTGAATGTATTGCTTCTTGAGAAATGATTACCCTGTCAAAGATTGACCTTCCCGACACAAAACCAATTTGTGCTTCTGAGATAATATGTGGCAAAATACACTTTACCCTATTAGCTATTTCTTTGGCAAGGACTTTATATATGGTATTGCAAGAGAGATGGGCCAAAAGTCCTCAAAAGTGTCAGGATTATCCTTCTTTAGGATTAGAGCGATGAACTTATTATTTATTTCTTTGAGAACTCTCCTGAAACTCCTGGAATCTTCAATAGCATCCACTAGGGCGGTGCCAATAATGCTCTAGCATTTTTGGAAGAAAGCTACAGGGAACCCATCAAGGCCTGGTGCCTTTTCTGGATGAAGTTGAAAGAGCACCTCCTTGATCTTATTTTTTGAGAAATTTCTCTACAACTCCTCATTTTGTTCCTTCGTGATTATGGATAGAATGTTGTCTAAGAATGCCTATTGATCTTGTAAATGAGACCCTGTGGGCTCATTAAGAAGAGATTGAAAGAACTCCACCATAATAGATTTGATGTCCTCAACACTATCCAACAATCTACCATCCAAAACTTTGATGCGAGTGATCCTATTGGCCTCTCTTCTGGTCTTTGTGGAGTTATGAAAGAATTTCATGTTCTTGTCACCACCTTGAAGCCACACTTTCCTTGATTTCTGGTGCCAAAATATTTCTTCCTTAGCCAACAAGTCATTTAACTTCTTCATCAGCTCTTTTTCTTGATGGAACCTATCCAAATCCATCCCTTGACTAATGACAACTTCATTCAAAGAGTGCAAAGCCTCTTCAATAACCCGCTTCTCCAAAAATATGTATTTGAAGCATTCCTTATTCCATTGCTTGAGGTGTTGTTTGATTGATTTTAGTTTTTCTATGAAATTAAACATTTTCGAGCCTCCGGGGTTATAATTATTCCACCATTGTTATATGAGATCAAGGAAATGAGCATCCCAAAACTACATATTTTCAAACTTAAAAGGACATATGATAGGAGATCATTCTCTTGAGATATCCACCAAAACTGGGAAGTGATCCGACCTAGTAATAGGTAGAATTTTTCCCTCCAGGGTTAAGGGGAATCAACATATGTCCCCTTTGAAAATAAACCTATCCAATTTTTTTGCAATACTGTTGAACCCATCTCTCCTATTGGTCCAAGTGAACTGCCCATTGCTCGTGCTAACTTCAAGTAATGTGTTGTTTTCAACAAAACTTTCAAAATCAATTTGTGATTACAATCTTCTCCTAACCCCACCTTTCTTATCAAAATCCCGTAGAATGGAATTTAAATCACTGCCCAAAATAATGAATTCAAAGGAAGAGTCATTGCAAAATCTACTTAATTCCCTCCATAACTCCTTTTTTTGGGTACAAGTGACAGGACCATATATATTTATTAAAACAAATTTCAAATTAGAGGTCAAGCTTCTTACCTTGCAAGCCAACCAGTGCTTGGTTGAAGCCAATTTTCCCAGACACACATTTTGTGGCCACCACAAAGTGAGAATCCCACCTGATGCACCATCCGCATTCAACCCAAAACCTTTCCAGCCTCTCAGCTTTTTGAGAAAGCAATCCTTCTCTGACTCACTTAATTTAGTTTCCTGAAACATACATATATATGTCTGAAAGCCTTTCAATTGATTCCTGATTAGGCATCTCTTGTTAGGGGCATTCAAGTCCCTAACATTCCATGTAATGATCCTCATGGCTATTCAAGAAGGGCTTTGACCTTCCCTACTTTCAACATATCATTGATTTTTAGCTACACACTCACCTCACCATCCCATTTTAGTTTCTCTTGATTGGGAATCCTTCCTCTCCTCTTGTTCTCGCCACAGTCTGGCGATAGTTTGTTGGGGTCTTTCTAACCAATCCCTAGACCCCCATTATAGTTGGAGTTCGCTAATGCTGATTGTTCTTGGACATCTAGCCTCTCTAAACCAATGGCCACCCAAGGGCCCTCTTCCTCCACTTGGTTTTCACCTACCACACACTCTACCACATCCTCACAACCCAAGCTAAGCTCTCCAACCTTGGAAAGCTCGAACAATTTGATACCAACCTCTAGTACGAATATAGGTCATCTTCCTAAATATTGGGTGCCATCACTCATAAAGCTTCATTGATTTTTGAATTCTAGACTTGTTCTGCTACAATATATTCTTTCCTTGCTTGTACATTCTCTTCTTTGGAATCAGGAACTGGCTCCACCACCATCGTCTTATTGACAACTTTGGCCTTGTCTTTCGCCAATTTTTCCAATTGTGCATGATCATTGTCTTCTTGATTGACAATCCCTAGACTTCCCACCACCCCCTTCAACTCACCCAATTCCACATCCTTTCGCTCTTGACCCAAAGATGGGGTGCTTGACATACTCTCCTAAGACCCCCAACCCATAGTATCTAGAAGATCATTCTTTGCAGATGGCTCCAGAACCAGAGGCTAGAGCAGGTTACCCCAATCTATGATCAACTCAATTTCCCTCCAAAAACTGTTGTAGGGCTTTCTTTCAACACATATTTGCACATAGGTGCTCACCCTATCCTAATTGATCTGTTCCTCCACACACACAAATTTCCTTAGGTGGTTACCAATGTGTTCCAAAATTTCAATTTGCCAGAATTCCAAGGGTAGATTTGGCAACTTGTACCAATCCTACAACCATTCCATTTGGTGTTTCATTGGATCAAATCCAATTTCCCACTTGCAGATATAGAAGCTGTATCCATCCATAAACCAAATTTCATTCAATATTTGAAATCTAATTTCCTCTAAAAGGAATATGACCAAAAAATAACCATTCGCTAAAACTTTGAATCTCATTTCTTCGCCCCAATGGACCACTGGATTAAGCTATCCCAATTTAAACTTCTTCCAAACCATCTTACAATTAGACCATGTTGCTCCAGGATGTTGATTGAAGGTCATAAAAGGTTTGATCCTATCACCAAGGATGTCTTATTTCCTATCCTATGGTGATCCTCCCTACCTCGACCTTTTTGTGCCATTTGACAGTGATTTGAGGGTTTCGCCAAATCTACCATCGCCTCTACCAGCCACCTTACTCCCAAATTATGATGATTGTTGTTGAAACCTTGCACTAAGGTTATATCCTTTTTTATTGTTTTGATTGGACATGCTTCCATTGTTCCAGTTGCACCCATTCCAACCATGTGCACTATGATCCTACCTTCTCCCCCAATTCAAATTTGGCACCAACCGTCATTTTTTGTTTGCTCCTACAACTATTCCATGGAAACTATATGATCAACCTCTTTTTCCCACATACCTTGCCCTTCCAAATTATTCACTTGGAGATCTCCTTCTTGAACATCGCGCTTTCCAGCCTTGACCAAATTTTCCTCCACATTCACACCACCTACAATTTTCTGGCCTTCCCCACTCACCATCTTTTTTTTTATGTAGTAATAATATTAATATTATATAAATTTATATTTTTTTTTTTGAGACACAATTTTTTTATTTATATATTAAAAAAGAAGATTACAATCATCTACAAATGTAGGTAATGATTCCACCATCAAACACCAACAAATCCAAACCCAACCACCTGCACCAAAAAAACACCCCAGAGACAAGCCAAAATAGGAGGCCCAACCTACCAGAACCAACCAAAACAGGAAACCCAACCTACCAGAACCCACCACCCAGCCACCAAAGCCGTCAATCAACCCAAAAAGCCATGAAGGTTCAACCCCAACCGTGAATAGACAAACCCCATACACCCAAAATTCATAAAATGGCCATTAAGAGGTTGAATTTACTAACCCCACATAGTGAGAATTCCATTGAACTAAAGAAAGAAATCTAATTAACTACCAGAACCGCCATCTACAAGAAGGAAACTCATAGAAATTTGTTTATAGCAGAAAATTATTCAAAGACCTTTACCCACTCGACACCACTTGCCACCAACAAACCGAAGAATTTCTTTAATTATTCGATAGCCACCGCCACCACCATTCTATGTTTGCTCAATGTTGGGCCGCTCAAGTCAAGAAGGAACGAAAATAACTTCACAGCCTTGTCTGAGCCCCAAATAATTGCGAAGTCACCCAACCTTGAAACACCTCTACCCTCCACAACAAAGCCCAACACCTCATCTAAACCACCCACCAGGTCCTTTCGAAACATCTTTACTAGCAACAGTTTGGCCTCGGCCTTAGACACTCCATTATCCAAAAGAGAAGCAAGGAACCGAGAAGAGATGTGAAGATTGTCTCTTCCGAATTCCTTGTTGGACAAATGACCAGCTCCCAAGATCATTTTTGTCCCCACCAAGACCAGAGGATCCTTGTTTGTGAGAATCCACTTCAAATGTTGGTCTTTGATTTCTCTGAAGGAGGCTTTTCTAGCCGTTGATTTAAGAGAGATTGGTGTGTCTGCCCCAAACTTCGCCACTACATCCACAAAGACCTCAATGACAAAGAAAGAGCATCTCGCCATGAGCGCCACCACCAGTGCAAATAGAGTTCGCAATGAAAACCACCTCAAGCCAAAACAAGCATCACAGATGAATGAAAGAAAAACATTAAAATGCCAACTTAAACACTACAACTCAATTACTGCCAAGTGCCAATTTGTCGCCACCCTTTCTAATGACAACCATCCAAACATGTGTTTTATCCATAATAAATGACCTCTAGGCAATGATTCCTATGACATCCTCGAGCTCAGGGAAGGAAAATGTCACCTAAGCCACGTTACCAACATCCTAGTCACACCCTTCAACGTCCCCCTTAGCCCTTCCACTCCGCCACTATAATGCCCAACTGGCCCTCCTAGCATGCCAATGTGGAGAAGAAAATAAAAAGGGGGGGGGGAGCCCACCCAACCTCCCACATATTATATAAATATATTATTAAACATTTAAGTAAGAATATTTTTTTTAAAAATTTATTAATTATCATTAAAATAATTTTAATATTAAAATATTAATTTTTAATTAAGAATATAAATTTTAGTCAATATAAAATGAGTTTTTGATTAATAATGTATTTTAAATAAATAACATGTTCGTTTGAATTTTAATTTTATATTAAAATAATATTTTTTTTTATCAAAGTTCATTCCTATACCCCATGTCAATGGAGCAAGAATGACACAATATTATTGACCCTTGCCTTTCCCACTACAAAGCAGAGTTGAGCCTGACCTTGAGGGACCAAACCTCAAACCCCAACCAACTCCGCTACATTTCTTGGGTATTAATAATATTATTTAAAATATAAATAGATATATTTTTATAAAATAAGAAATTATATTAAAAAAATAAAATATAAATTCAACATATTAAATTTTTTACATAATATTATAAGATATGACATTAGTATTAATAATTATGTAAAAGATAATATATTGATTTTATAATTGTATATTTTAAATTTATAAAATAATATTATATAAATATATTATTAAACATTTCATTAAAATATTTTTCAAAAATATAAATCTTGGTCACATTTTATTTTTTTAAAGTAAATTAATAAATTAACTATATATATATATATTATTTTGTTTAGTACCATAATATTGAATAAAGAGGAATTACAAGGTTCTATTACAAGCCAAGTTATGGTACCTAGCATTAAGATTATTTCATTGGAAGTAGATAAAACTTCGAGACTCAAATGTGTCAACCACTAAAAATATGACACCTAGATTCTAATACTAGTAGTTAATTAACCAGAGATAAATCCATGATTGTATCATGGATTTTTATAATTAGCCCCTTGGGATTGGAGGTGCATGGTGAAGATTACTTCATTTTACTTTGTCTTCCTTTCCACTAATGTCCATTTACTCACATCCAACTCTTTATTCACTTCTGCATTCATATTCTCCATGGATTGAATTCCCCCCAAAGGACACAATTTCTAAAGATTGTTAGATTTTCCACTTCACCATTCTTGTTAAGATCCTTTACAACCAACTCATAGTACTTCCTTGAGAGAAGTGAAATACTAGTAACCCCAAATGAGGCACAAACAGACTGAACCACAAGGCTATTGACCCATTTATTTTTCTTTGGAAAGATGTTCATTACTTTCTTAGCATGGGGTGATTATATATTTTTCCACTAAGTAGTGGTGGAGGGAGGTATCACTCCACCAAGTTGTTTTCCTATCAATTTTTTGTTTAGAAAATTGAGCAGCAATGTGACTAGTGTTAAAGCACCTGCGACATAAAAAATGTAATCCCTCATAATATAAGATCTAGTTCTAACATTTGACTATGATTTTGAGAGAGATCTCAACTGGAAGATCCTTTGAAATGTTGATCTCCATCGTGTATGAAAAATAATTCAAGGAGCCCTCATCAACATCCAAAAAATTTCCCAGTGAATTTCCTACATCTTCAAAATAGGAATCACACCAATATTAGAGTGGAAGATTTGGGAGTCTCAACCAGATTGGAATAATCATGAAAGATTTGGTTGTAGGGTTGAAGGAAGGATCCTAGGGATTCAACATGAGCAGATGATATTTACAACTCCATTGATAATTGTGGGGAATAGTGTCGTGATCCCAAACATAATAAAAAATTGCCACAAACAATCCTCGTACACAAGGATAAATTTGGGGATAGCCTTCCAAGATAGGGCTCCATGTTTTTGTTATCCATTTATTCAACTCTAAGAGGCTAGTCCAAAACCCTTTGAACCTCCTGATCAAGTATTTTTATACAAAGAAATCTTTGTTCTTATGACTTTGTGCATGATCTCAACATCCAAGATCACAACAAGGGTGGAGATGGCACAACTAAGAGGAAGAAGCTTCAACTCACCTACACCCCTGAGATACATGTCCATTAGCAGCACCCATGCCTTTCCCACTATGAGGTTGCAAACTATGTGCAACCTAGTCATCGCTATGCAAGGGAAAATGTCAAGGGAAGTGCCTAGAAATAGTGACCAGATTCTTTGTAGATTGAACCCTAGCCTTAGTAGAGTTGCACAAGTGTGACATGATGGAAGTCAATGGCCCTAAGCAAAGATTTACTAAAATATTTATTATTATTAATTAATTAATTAATAGTTTCCTAAAGTTGAAGCCTACCACATCCAATTTTTTATTTAATAAAAAATAGTGGGAAAAGTTGAAGACATGGTAATTAGCAAAAATAACTTATTAATAACTAATTAAATAGTGAAAAACAAAATTGATTGCAATAGTACTACCTAAGCAAGTACTAATAAAAATATTTAATTTTTCTATTTATTTTGAAACACTTATCTTAAATTTGTATGAGCCACAAATCCAAGCACTTGTTGTGAGGGTTGGAGATACCTCTAAGTTATAAAAAAGATTAGTATTAACAGTAATTTGTGTAGTCAAATTTTTTTAAAAAATGGATTGATATTTATTTCCAACCCTTCATTTTTATTTCAATTATTAGGATGGGGTCCCATGGGGGGGCTTCAAAATCTATTTTGGAGGAGCAAGAGGTGGGAAAAAAATGCTACAAAATTTATTAGAATATTTTCATCAACAATAGAAGCCCAAGCGAGTGCAAAATGGGTGGGGCTAGAAATTGCCCCGATAGCTTAGGATTTTGTTTGCCACTTGTCAATCATATGAAGTATTAAAATTCCCACCAATTTTTTTTTTTTAATTTTATATTTATTTACTCTGCATAAATGAATATGCAAAATTATAAAATTCATGAGACTACCAACTTTTTAAGCTTTAACTACACTACAAAATTCATGGGACCACCTACTTTAAAAAAATCTCAATAGCATCTACTGAAATTTTTTAGGAAGCCCTCCATGGGACCCTGCCCTTAAACATGATTAAAATAGAGAAAGATTTCAAATTATCTTTTCATAATTAAAAATTTGTATAGAAACAAACACTTCTCAATTGCATGTATTCTTTTTGGAGATGAAATCCTAACCTCATTAATTCACAACTGTAATAAAAAAAACAAAATTATATATTATTTAATAAATCTTAAAAATCAAATTATAAATTATAACCTTTATTTTCAACCATTGAATAACAAACATTTGAACCTTAAATTAGAAGCTTATGGATAATACTTTAATAGCTAAGAAATTTCATATAGAAGATGTGAAAAAGACTTAGAAGCTTTGAATGAAGAGAATCAAGCATTGATCATCGACCTTATCGCTTACCAAATGCATTGAAAAAGACAGTCAAAATTGTGTTAAGTTTGTAAAGGTTCGGGTTTTGGGCCTCGTACATACCACTTATTGTGTCCCTCAGAAAGATTAAATAAAATATGCTAATTCTAGAGTATTTCGAACTTCAGAATTTGGGTGTACATCTTACCTTTGTGTTCAAAGACAGTAATATAAAGGAACCCCACCACCTGAAAATGTTTCAGGCTTCACGATTTGTTAGGGATGCTTGCATTTCACTAAAATAATGGAATGTAGTAAAGGGGAAGAGAAAACCCTGACCACCGAAAAGGAATCGGTGTTTGCAGGTTGAGAAGGAGGTTTGCGCCTTACCAAAAGGCATGGTATGAAGTATGTGTAGACCCTGACATCTAACAATCCAATGTATTTTTTGCTCTTCATAGTTTGAAGGCATGTTTATTGGTTTACTCACTTAATCTTTGCATAGTATGAAGAACGTGGGATCCTCGATCCTCAACATCTGATAATAGAGAGAGGTGGCAACAAATGTATGCATCAGTCGAAGGCTCCTCATCGAGTAGACAGATGAATATCGAAAAGATCTAGATGATAGTTCCTTCAACATCCCAATAGCACCTCATCAGAGAGAAGGATGAATATTGGAAGGATGAAATGATTGGTCTCTTCGACATGCCAATTGGAAGCATTGACTTAGTCTGATCCTGGAGGCTAGCAAGATTTTGACACATGGCAAGGAAAGATGTTGTAAAGTCTCCATTAGATATTGTGGTCTCATGTTTTTTCTTGTGCATGAAAGGATAATCTGCACTTCATGGAAAACCTTCCATGTTTTCAAATGGTTGGCTATTTTTTGTAACTATTTTATTTAAATATAATATAATTGAATCGCAAATTTTTGTAGGTAGGCACTCTCTTGTACTTCTAGGGTTTTGTACCTAAAAGGAGAAAGGTAACCCACAAAAAATTGGTGGTTCACTCAAGAATAATGCTAATATGACTGAAATATTCCTAAATGGAATGCCCTAAATGCAAAGAACTGATAAAGGGAATGAATTATTAATGCAAACTTAAGAAATGCAAAATGTTTGAAAACACAATGTGATATGCAAAATGACCTAAGAATGCAAATAAATTATAACAAAAATGAATAAGACTGGAGAGGTGCACCTGGAAGCTAGAATATGATGCAGAGAGGCTCTAGAATCCTACAAAATTGTTGTTGAACCCAACTAGGACACTTACGCCAAGTTGGGCGACAGTCCTATTTCAGGGAGATTTTGCCAGAACAAGTTTCAACCAAAAGGGTATCTAGAAATACAGAAAACACTTTCCAGGCCTTGCAGTGGGACTAATTCACTACTAATGGTGACTTATTCCACCTTCAACTTTCAGGAATTTCAAAGATTAAATCTATAGCTCTTGGTCTTCACTTCGGTTCTTAATAGGTGTCTAGTTCTGAATCTGCAGAATTCAGTTTGTAGGTGATCTCCAAGCTTCTTTTAGGGTTTTTTTTAACTTTGAAAGACTTTGATGAATTGATAACACCTTTCAGCACCTTGATCTTTGAAAAATCTACATACAACACCTACAAAAAACACATGCAAAGAGGGGAAAAAGGGTTAAGGGTTAGTGAATAGGGGTTTGCCTTAGTCAAACCCTAGTTTGGTAATCAAACCCTTGAAAATGAAATGAAATGGAAAGAGAATGATGAATGAAAAACATACAATGCTACAACTCACCAAACCCTTGATGTAGAAATATGAAGATATGCAAGTAGAAGCTCCAATGAATGTAGACTTGATAATGCCTAGAATGCTTAAGAATGATTAAGTGAATGAATCAATGAGTGCATGAATGTATGGATGAATGGGGGTGAAAATGAGAGGAAAAACCTTTATTTATACATGATTATACAAAATTTCCTGAAAATACCACATCACAAGCTAACCTCAAGGTCTAGAAAATAATATCCCACTAGAATTTTGAAATAATTTTGATTTTTGTGCCAAGTGGGACTAAGTCACCCCTAGTGGTGACTTGGTCCCACCAGGGAAATTTTAATGGGTGTCGGGAATTAAAGTGTATTTAATGATGTTTAATGGGATTATTCTCTGAAACACACTTAACTAGGGCCTATAAGTGTATTAAGGGGTCATTTAAACATAATAAAGGGTCAAATTATTGATGGCAAGCTTAGAAAAGCGTGAAAGTTTGTTACAACACTTTGAAATAAGGCTTGGTAAGTGATAAAAAGAGGTTATCTAGGTGAATTATAATAAAAGGGTCCTAGAAAAGTGTGAGAGTGGGTTACAACACTTCACAACACTTTTACAAGGCATCATAGAATTCTTATTGATTCACAAGGGTCCAAGACCTAACGTGAATGTGTTGACCACATTACAACATTAAATCTAGGAAAAACTAGGCCAACATGCATAATAAAGACCCAAATGAGTGTAAAAATGTCCAAAGATACATTTTTTTATGACACAATAATATATAGGCTTGGTGCCTTTTGCCGAAAAAAAAAAAATCCCATGCCTAAAAACAAACTTTTACTCCCAACCAAATATTTCCCTTTAAAAGGCTACAAAAGTCTTGTCTCTAGCAATAATTACAAGAATATTTTTTTAGGTTCATGTCATTTGTAAAAATATTTTTCTTTTGTAGGTTAGTTGATATTTTCCTTTCTACAAACTCTACCTATTTCTCATTAAATTAAAAGATTTAATTTTTTTTGCCATCTTAATGCAAGTACATTTCCTTTGCATTCCAATCATAAGTAATTTGAATTATAGAAAAAGTGGGAAATGTATTTTATGTTGGATTTATTGCTAAGTTGATTTCAAGGGCATAGCATAGATTGAATGGACAATCTTGTAGGAAAGTGCATTGATTTTGCATGGCTTAAATCAATAAAATAAAAGAAATCAGATATACATTGATATGAAGTTATAATTAATTAAGTTCAAGGTGTTCTCTAAATGAATTCATTCAATTGAATTTCATGATTGATGATTCAAAACATGGTAGTAGTGTGAGGCTTCAACAAATCATGAAAGTCAGTCGATATAACAAAAAATAGATCATCATTCTTACTATTTAAATACAACTAATTTTCTAAAAGCTTTAAATATTCCAAATATAATTGAAATATATTGCAAACTAATTTAAATAAAAAATAATTAAGACAAAGAAATCACAAGAATAAAGGCAAACTAGGCCCACTTTAATAGATAACTCCAACTCCCAACCATATAAAAGTTGAGATGTTTTTTCAAAGGGTCTCTTTATATCAAAAGATAGAAAAACATGGTTACATGTACAAATGGGTTTTATTTTCCTTTCAAAGATCGTTGAGTTTCACTTCATCATGTAATAAATTCCTATGCTTTTCAATCTATTTTTACTAGTTAATGCACAAAGGGCTCTTGGAACAATTTTTCTTTTAACAAATTAATGTTCCTATCCCTCTCTATCTCTATCTCCTTACTCCTCCCTTTCTCTCTCACTCTTCCCCATCTATCTCTCCCTCTTTCTATCACTACATCTCCCTCTCTTTACCTCTCTCTCTATTGCAAACATAACATGAGCCTATTGGTAATGAAGCCTGATTATCTTCCTAATTTAGATGTTTTGTTTCAATTGTGTTTTGATCTTGTAAGTGGATGCAAAGTTGATTTAAATTTATCACTTCTCCATTTATACCTATCTTGGAGCATATTGTGGTGCCCCCTAGCAGCCACATTCACTAGGAAATGTGTATATGAAAGATGTGAAAGATCTACTCCATCTCCATCTCCATGTCTATCTCCATCTCTATAGCTATACTCCTCTCTTTGTCTCTCCCCTATTAACCTTGTAACATACTCAACTTTATAAACAAGAAATACTTAATGAGTTAACTAAAAAATGATTATCACATGATAAAAATATAATAGTATTCTTTTTTAACTTTCATATAACATTCATTTAACATGATCCATAATTAAAATAATACTACAACTTTGAATTTGTAATATAATAATTACAATTAGAAAAATAAGATAATCTTCTCTTTTACAATACATAAATTAATTGCATTTAAAGTAAACAAGTTTGCAATACACAGTAAGTGTTATAAAGTCTTTCATATCTAGAAATATGCATATGTCTCACAAGTCTCGGTGAAGTCGTCTACAAGAGGGAGAGCATCACCCAAATTATTTACCTCCAACCATAGACTAATGGTCCCCTGCACACCTTCCATTTAGAAGTTGCCCTACCCTTCACGAAAAGTATAGGCAAAGGAACCCCACAAATGTATGCCATTTGAGTCCTAGTGTTGTGTCCTATCTAACCAATCAACCATACAACTTTAAACAACTTCTAAATAAGTATGACCAATCCGATTGGATTATGCAATGTGGATCATTGTGAACCAACCAATGTAAGCAGATACGTTTGTATTACTTTGGCCAAATTTTTGAAATAAAATAAACACTTCCATAGGAAATGTAGTTTTGAATTCACACACCTCTAACTCGACTTGGAAATGACCTTTCACATAAGGTTTAACACATGATTGACTATTTTTCTAACTTTTCATAAGGATTTAAGATTAAAAAAATGTAGAAATTTCTATGATCAATAAACTACTAAGGTCACATAAACATATTCCTGACAATAAACATCCTTATTGCATACTCGCAATATCTCAAATCCTGGCTACTACCACTTGTTCATAAGTTTTTGTATTTATTTCCAAGAGTGAATTACTCTCCTAAATTCATACACAATACCTTTTTAAAATTCTTTTACAAGTTATAGAATTTTTGAATAAGGACACTAACTTGAGACACCTTGTCTATCTCATGAGTTCTTGTCAACTCGTACACAAGTAAAATAAAAGTTCTATTCACTAATAACAAAATTTACTTCATAAATAATTCTGATTTTTTTGTTTTCCTCTTCCTTCTTCATACAAGAACACATTTTATATTGTTGATAAATATACAATATATTTCCAAATTCTTTTACAAGAATAATGTCATAATTATGGTATTTAAATCTTTTAACAACTCTAAATATTAATCTGATTTCATTCAGCCAAAATATTAGTATAATCTTCAAGATTATCATACAAATTGTGTGTGTGTGTATGTATCTACATATATATCAGTTAACTTATTTATTTTCCTAAGTAAATAGAATAATTTGTTCAACTTACCACAACATGGTAGTAAAACTCTTCTTTGTTGTCTTATACAGTTCTAATAGAGAATTTAAATAAATTTCATACAAAGGTTTGTAAAAATTAAACTATTTTATCTCTAATCTTTCAAAAATAATCAATGTATACTCATTTAAACTTCTCAAATTTGAAACTTCATCTATATAATATCAAAAGTAAAAGAATGAGAACAAATTTTGTGTCCATGCTTGTAATAACACTGTACCTTTTTACTTCTAGATGTTCAATGCATAGTTATAACACTCAAGTCCAGCTTCTCCAAGAAATCAAAGCTTTCTTACAATCTATAACTCTGCTCTTCTTTTTATATCTAAATTATCCATACATAAAACCTCAAGAATTGCTTGCATCAAATGTATATATCTTAACCTTCTATAATTCACAAAGCTCTTCTCCTCAAAACATAAATTCATCCTTCCTTTCTTTCCCACATTGATCAAAATGAATGAAAAATAATTATAATGCTCTCTAAAAACCTCACAACCAATCCTCAATAACCACTTTTAATAATAGAAAAAATGCAACTTAATGGCATGCCCTCCATTATGCCCTCATCGAACGTATTGAAATAATATTAAAAGGGTAGGAATATAGCCTATGATGGAGGCATTTAGCCTCCACATGAGGTTTAAACATTTTAATTTCATTTAATTGCCATTATATGTTTTGCATGATATGCTAACTATTACTTAACAGTTGTGTCCTCCCTTAATATAACTTGAGGATTGACTGAGAGAGCTTGCTTAACTTGCTCATAATATTCATCTCCCACATACTTTTGTAAAACATGGTATTTAAAATCTAAACATGAATATAGACCATTTAGGATATATGTCTTCTCCGACTCAAAGCATCAACAACTTGATTTTATTTTCCTTTGATACAACTTATCTCAAGGTCATAATCAAATATCAACCCCAATCATCTTCTTTATCAAGAATTGAGGTGTAATTGGGAGAATAAGTACTTAAGACCCTAATGATCTAACCTAAGATCTAAAGGCTTTCCCAACAAATAGTGTTTCCACATTTGAAAATCATGAACAATTACTGCCAATTCTAGATCATGAGAAGAATATTTATTCTCATATGTCTTTAAATTTCTTGAACCATAGGCTATAACTTTCCCTTTTTACATAATTACTCCACCTGATCCTTCCCCTAAAGAATTAGTGATTATAGAAAACTAGCTTTCCAGATTAGGAACTTTCAAAATTGGAGTTGTAGTTAATTTCTCTTTAAGTTGATTGAATGCCTTCTAACATTTTTCTGACCAAACAAAGTGTTTTCCTTTTCTTTGCAAAGAAATTATAGGGTGGGCAATCTCAAAAAACTTTGACACAAACTTTCTATAGTAGCTTGCTAACCCCATAAAACTACACACTTCATGCACATTTTTTGGTGCTGGCCATTCAAGAACGGCTTTGATCTTTGATGGATCTACTGAAATTCCTTCTTCTAAAATTATATGACCCAAATATTGTACTTAGTTTTGAAATAATGTACATTTAGAGAGCTTCCCATATAGTTCATGTTCCCTCCAACATTGTAGAAAAAACAATAGGTTCTAGAAATGTTCCTCCTCATACTGTCATCTAAAAATACTAGAATAAATCTATCCAAGCAATCTCTGAAGACACTATTAATCAAATTCATAAATGTTGTTGGGGCATTCATAAGTCCAAAAGGAAAGAATGTGAATTCATAGTTTCCATACCTTGCACTAAAGTTTTTTTGTTAATGTTTTCATCTTTCAGTCTTAATTGATGATATCTATATCATAAATCAATCTTTGAGAATATTGTTGCTCCATGCATTTGATCAAAAATATCGTCAATACATGGTAAAGGATATGTATTCTTTATCATTTCCTTATTAAGCATATGCTAATCTCTGCACAAGAACAAAGTACTACCTTCTTTCTGAAAAATATTATGGGCACTACCCAGGTGTCGCAAGGTGTGCACCCTTGGTCTCCTTGTGTTGTGTAGCATAGCTCTTATGTTCATAACATGGCTTAACTACCTCCTGTGGATTTATTAACTTTGGCGATTGTATCGGGAATTAATAGGTCGATCTATCGGTGCAATAGAAATTGTCTTTACAAAAATTGGTATCAAAGCTGAGGTCACAGGTTTGAACCCCTCGCTTGTACTAGGGGGATTGTTGCAAGGTGTGTTCCCTTGGTCTCCTTGTTTTGTGCAGCACAACACTCAGTTTTGTGACATGGATTAACCACCTCTCATGGATTCATTAAATCTAGTGGTTGTATAGGGCATTAATAGGTTGATCTTTTGGTGCAGCGACATTTTTCTTTGCAACATTGGGTCTAATTAATCCTTTAGACAATAGTTCTTGAAATTGAGCCTTTAGTTCTACTCTATAGTGGTCATACAGTATGGTGATTTGGATATTGGTTATGAACCAAGAATTATGTCAATGGAGAAATCAAAAGATATTTTTGGGGGTAATATAGGGAGTTCATCTAGAAAAAACATCCTGAAAATCTCAAAGAAATGGATAGTGAACTCCATAGAAGGTTCTCTTTGATCCTTAAGATCTTCTTGAAATCCTTGGAATTTTTTAGACTCATAATACATTAGGTCATCTTGAAAGATAATCTCTTTGAGTAAAGAGATTATTTTACCTTCTCCATCTTGACCATAAAGAGTTGACGACCTTTTTGCTTGGCCCTTTTGAGTTGCATGACATAGATTTATCTTATCTTGACTTCTCTTAGAGTGCCATGAAGGAAAACCTTGTTTCTTAGGCCGTCTAGACACTCTAAATTTGTTTTTTCAAAACAATCTACCTTGGCCCTATGCCTCCATAACAATTTATTCCTAAGAGAACATCATAGGAACCTAAAGGTGCTACATACAAGTTCACCTTAGTTAAAAAACTAGGTAGGATAACTCTGGCTTCAAATAGGAATTTCTCTACCTAAGCTTTTGCTTGGTTAGCATATTCAACTAACTAGGGTTTAGCCATAAATCCAACTCTTCTATGAAATTTATTTAACACTCTAGGTGCAATAAAACTTTTTATTGCACCGATATCAATCAAAATTGAAATAGGAACTCCAAATAATGTACCTATTTCCAGTAGGAGTAATTTGGTATTCTGCTTTTTGATTGTCCAAGGCTGCACAAATCCTTTATTAGAAGGCTACTTGCTAGGTAGGTAATGTATTTCCTTATTATCGAGTTGCTTGTCTCTTTCGCAGGCATTGGTTCACATAGTGGTCACCTCCACAAGAGAAACATCCTCTAGGAGATCCTCACATTTCAAAATTTTATGTTTTCTTAAATTATCTCCATTCCTTCTAGGATTGTTGTTATTTTTCTTCACATTCTTGAACTCGTTTTGATTATTCTTGTAACCCTTATCCTTTTTTATCCTAGCTTCCTGCTTATCATTTTTTTCCTTAAAGGATTGAGAAGATTGTGACCAATTATACTTCATACGATTCTTCTCACGATAAGCAATGATGGACTACAATTCTTTTTCTTGCTTAATAGCTTTCTCAAATACTTGATCCATTGTTGTTGGACCATGTACATCAACTTCTCTTATGTGGGTATTCAATTCCATGATGGATTTTCCAATTCTAAACCTTTCATCCTTCTGGTATTGGGGTGTGTACTTCAAGAGATGTGTAAAATTTTCCCAAAACTCAACCACAAATAAGTCTCCTTGTCACAAATTTTGAACGTCTATTAGCTTCTAGTCAAACAAAATTTGAGGTAACCACTTCTACCTAAAGATGACTACAAAATTATCCCTAGTTAAGCTTAAAGAGCTTAACCCAACTCCATCTTCTTATTCATCCACCATGTGGATGCTTCTCCTACCAGTTGGTAGGCACCCCAAAGTTCCTTAGTCACTTCAAAGTAATTTCTTATCTCAAAATAATTTTCCATCTCTGTGAGCCAAGATTCTACAACGTCACCTCTCATTGTTCCATCAAACTTAGGTGGCATTACATTTTTCATATCTATCGACAAATCAAGAGATAATTGATTCTTCTTTTCATTATTAGTTATTGAATTAGAATTATTTTCCCCTCACCCACTTTGAGTGGTGTGATCATGCCTATTTCATCTTCCCCTTCCTGGGATGATCATTTTCTCTTTCTGGTTTAATTTTCCCCCTTACTTCCTACTCTAGGGTATTAATTATTTCATTTGTGTCATTCAATATGGTTGAAATTTGGTCCAATTTAGCCATTAGATTTTTAGAAGGGTTTGATACCTCCTAACATCCTCCTAGATTAATTCGAGTTCATTCAATGTTGGATTTCTATTTCACACTTGAAGTTCATTTTAAATATTTAATTAGATCCTTTAATTTAGCATTACACTTTAAACAATAAACACCATTTATAATATTATCTAATCCAATACACATACTTGGAAAAATAGAAAAAAAATATTATATTATTATTTGGTGGATTCCTAATACACATTATTTAATACAAAACTTCTTTAACTTTATGCGACTACAGGTCACTATTAGATAAATGTATTTCTTTGGGTTCTTCTTCATTGTCAGAATCTACCAAGAAAAAATTGGAGGGTAGGTGTACTCGCAGGTACTCATCCATCACCTCCTTTCCTATTTTTGATACATCATGACCACAACCAAATAGCATATCATGATGTGCATATGGTTTACTAGGTTTAATAGAGGGAATAGGTACTATGGTCTTCTTTTTTTCCTTAATATGTTATTTCCTTTCTAACCTATTGGGGGTGGTCTTAGCACATCCAACTTGCTAAGAAATAATGAGTTATTGCTCCTCTTAAAAAGTAGAAAAATACTCCAATGTTCCTTCGTAGTTAGGTATTGACCATGTGGGATAGCAAAGTGGTCATTATTAATGTGTTTCAACAAGGGACCTGGGTTGGTAGACTTTCTAGAAATAATCTTAGTGACATGAAATCACAAGAAATAATAGATCTAATGTTCAAGAAGCAAATTGCATGTTCAGATTTATAGTAGATTTATATCAATTTAATGCTCTTTTTAATGATTCCAAATTAATTTTAAAGAAAATTCAAAAGATAAAGGGTACCAAGAAAGAATTTAAATGAATTCTAATCTAGATGGATAATGATAAAACATGTTTCATTAATCAATTCTCAATGTTTAAACAAAATCTCGCAAACCATTATCAATGCAAATAGTCATTCACACATTTGTTGCTTAACAATGATGCAATCTTCAAGGGAAATATAACCAAACATAAGATTTTCATATTTTATCCAATCAGAATGCCATCAAACATGCACAGATCTAAGAAAAAATCTTGCTTAATTCTAGAACAACATACAAGATTCCATTAATTTAGCAATTTAGATAAAAGAAAATAGTCATTCTATTACCAATATACCAAATTGAGATGCATGTAAAATAGGCATAATCCTTTGATTTATCAAAATGTGATCTTCACACAGCTAGTAGAAAAACCCATGTTGAGAATGCATAAGCTTATTGTGTAAAAAATACATCAAAATTGGATCCTTTGAAATGATCCAGTATCAAAATTATATGGGACATTGAGTTCCTAAAATTGTGGATCTAAACAAAAAGAAAACTAGAACTAACTCCAATGCTCTAGATCTATCTGAGCTAAACAAAAAATACAACCAAAAGTTGATTTGGTGCTCCAATTTTAGTTCCATCTAACTTAACCTAAATTAAGGAAGTAAAAAAGCTAACTGAAATTAACTAAAATACAATGTCAGTTTAAACATCACAACTTGGGTGTGGATTTATTACAATATATTTATTCAAAAATAAAATATAACAACATCCAAAATTTGTGTCTTTAGTCAGTTAGAGAAGCTATAAGTGAATGTTGATATCACTTTGTTCATTTTCTCCATTGATGGGTCATGATGATACTAAAGGTTTATTCACTAGTCAAAAGCAGAATTCTTCATCTATTGTTGTAAGGTAAGAAAGGTGATCAACTCTTCCTAGAGGGAATGAAGCTTTTCCTTTTTATTCATCATCTCATCTATGATAACCTAGGTGACTTGACCCTACATTTTATTCTTCAATTCCTCCACCATTTTGTTGGAATCCTTCACCAAAATAGGCATTTCCTAGAATGTACATAGTCTAAGTCTTCTATGAATTGATGAATCGTGGTCATAGCTTTCTCTGCTAGACTTCTATTCTTTTCTAGCTTAGACATGCATTTATTTAGGATCTTAACTCTCCATTTTGCATCTCCCAACCATTTAGGAAGCTTATCTTGATCTTCTTCTTCAATCATTGTGCCCTTGGGGAGATCCTCCATAGTTGTTGCCTTTATTTTCACCAAAATTGGGATGTAATCCTACCAAACTAATGATTCTTAATCTATGCCCACTTCAATTTGTTGGGTTAGAATATTCTCATTACTAATGCAGTGATAAGAATTTATTGCTTTCCTTAGCACTTTATTAGCTAAGGATAAGAAATCTAATTTCTATTGCCTAGTTGCTAGGATCCATCCTTTTAAATTAGAATATTTGGCTTCTCCCTTTAGTGCTACTTGCAATGTGGACTCAGGAGACCTTGTATCCATTGGTCCATTAATTTTTTTATGTAGGTCATCAATTAGATAACTTGAACTTTGAGCTCCTCTTTAGTATTCTCATCTTTCTACATCCTCTTCAGGATAGCAAAAATAAACATCTAGAGATATTTTTGCTCTCCTTCCCTTGTTTGTACTTCTAGATCATCTGGCTTGATCTAGTAGTCTTTGGTATGCATATTCGATTAGAGCTTATCCACCAAAGTGATAACTATTTTAGTAGTTATGTTCCCATGCTCATCCATCATGACAATGGATATTCTTCTGGTCCTTTTCCTTCTCTTTACTAGAGACTAGAAGGATTCTAAAAAAATACTTAAGCTCTTCTCTTAGTTTCCTTCTATATATGCCCTTTGTCTCCTTTGGATGGTATGGTTAATCCAAACAGACATATCAGAGGACATTTCTCTAATAAGGGAAGAGATAATCTTGGTATTATGTGAGCCTTCTAAATCAATTTGCTCTTTGTCCCTTTATTCTATTTCCTTCTTCTTCCTAGACCTATTCATTATGAGTCTCTCCCACCTAGTCCACTTCTTTCTCCACATGTTTTTCAACTATGGTTTCCTAAGCATGGACCTCTCTTTGCACTTCTCCCTCTATGGGGATTTCCCTTTATATCTCTCCCTCTTCCAACACTACTTCTTTTGTTGATGCCTTGATAGGTGTTTCTTCCTCTCAGGTAGGTGGCTCATCTTTAAGAATAGGAGGAGAGGAAGACATATCAAGAGGTGGAGATAGGGGATGAGAAGGAGGATGAGATGAAGGTGGATCATGCAGTGATTTTGGGGAAGGAGGAGGTGAAGGTAGTGGTGATTCATGCGGAGGGGAGAAGGAATAAGTTTTTTGAGCTTCTTATTGAGAAAATCTTTCTTGAATGGCCTCTCTGGTCCTTCTCTTTCTAACTAGAGTTTATTCTTCCTCAATTTCTTCATTGAACTAATAGCTATTGGTTCTTTCTCTTTTTATTTTCTTCCCTTCCACCTTGGGAGGTGATGCCCTTTTGTCCTTGGTTGTTGCAACAGAGGATCCTTCACTTGCTTTATCTTTCTTTGCTACTTTTACAAGTTTTGGTAGCTTCATCATAGGAGAAGGATTCCTAGGCCAATTAAGAAAGTGGGCTATGACACCTACTAACCTTTTTTTAATGTTATCATCTTAATCTAATAAATAATATTTATTGAAGATTGGTTGCCTGTATATGTGATTCCTGTTATAAATGGGATCTAGGAGCTTCCCATTTTCTTTCACATCCTTGGAGACTCAAGCCTCTATGCAAGAATTAATCAAATTTACTATAATGTTGATAAATGTAAAATATATTTCTAAATTCTTTTACAAGAATAAGATCATAATTATGATATTTAAGTCTTTTAACAACTCTGAATATTAATATGATTTCTTTCAATCAAAATATTAGTATAATCTTCAAGCTTATCATGCAAATTTATAAATATATAATATAGAATATTCTTTGCATGGTCTCTCCTCTCTCTCTATATATATCTACATATTTGTCTACATATATGTGTAGCATCTTAAATTGTCACCCTTGACAATTTTGCACTAGTTTTTGCTTCCCCCTATGTTCTTGGACCTAATTATGCACCTAATTTCCTAATTATGCATGTAATTTTCCATTTTAAAACATTTATTAGAAAATCAAACATGGGGAATTAAAGTAGGCATTTAATATTTTTCCCCCAACACTTTGGATCCCTAAAATTCGGGAATCCAATCTAGGGCACAGGAAGCTCGAGACTGCCTATTTTGGCTCCAAATTAAATATGTTAGTGTCAATAATTTATTATTTGAAAGTCAAATTTTAATTGTCGGATATCAAGATTTAATTTTTGAGAAATTATATTAGTTTCATATAAATACATAGTATTTTCATAATTTTAAATGAAGGAGAAATATATTGAGAAAATTAAGTGTACTAAAGCACTCAAGAGTAGTCAAGAGAAAAAATTTAAGGATTATTACAATATTTTGTCATTCAAGCATCATGTCAAGTTTTATGTGAGTTTTGTTCATGTTTGCATGCATTTCATTTTTTAGCACAAACATTTGTAGGTCTTCAAATCAAATCAAGTCAAGAAACAATTGATCCTTGAAGGTGATGAGTGTGACTTTAGTCCATCAAGGAGATAAAATTTGAGTGGTGAGTTGCAAAAAATTGTCAATTCATTACTTGTTTATCATTTAGCCTTTATTCCTCAAAATGATAAACTCTTTTTATCATCAATTTTACCATTATGGAGGTTGAAATACCAACAAAAGGTTTGATTGAGGAAAGCTTATTACACAAGATATCGACCTATTAATACCCGATACAACTGCTTGAGTTAATGAATCCACAAGAGGTGGTTAATCCATGTCACCAACCAAGCATTTCATTGCACAACACAAGGAGACCAAGGGAACACACCTTGCAAAAATCCCCCCTAATGCAAGCGAGGGGTTCAAACCTGTGACCCAAGCTCTGATACAAATTGTTACACATATGATTGTCGTTGCACTAAAAGATCTACCTATCAATGCCTGATACAACCACCAAAGTTAATGAATCCACATGAGGTGGTTAAGCCATGTCACGAACCCAAGCACTACGCTGCATAACACAAGGAGACCAAGGGTGTACACCTTGCAACAAATCCCTTATATGGCACAACCCTTCCCCTCTCTTCATATGTGTAGATTACAAATCTTAAGTGAATTGGAGGAATATTAAAGAAAAATTTCTCATTCATGCATCAAAAGAGTACAAGTTGACAAATCGTGGAATCTTTATTTTCTCAATAACCATCAATGATCCACCAACCAAACCAGGAGGAAATAAGCTATAATACAAGGACCTCAAGCTCATGAAATCATTTTCAAGAAACAAGTCATCAATATAGGGCATCCTTGAATGCTAAACCAACTAGATTTAGCCCAAATTTGAAATCTAGGTTCTTCTATGATTGCCTTTTGTGTTTTTGGAATCTAATTTTGTCTATCTATTTCCAGTCTGTCATAATTCATAATAGAACAATACATTGTCATATTTTACATAGTTACATTGTTGCATCAATTTTTCAATCTATCAAGATCATAAACCAAGGACCTTAAAAAATAATCTAGATCCAGGGTTGATTGATTCACCTTTTAAGTTGTAATTCAATCTCATATCCTTGCTAATCTAGATTCCCAGACATGTTCTTGGAAAAGGTTTGATTTTAGTGATCTACCCATTAGACCTAGGATCTCCTTTTCCAATGAAACATTTTATCGAACTTGACTGATTTTGTACTATATACCTTTTGAAATCTGAATTATATCATCTTAGATATAATTTTAATCTCGCTTTGTTTTGCATTAATCATTTAGGCATCCATCATTTCATGAAAAAGCATCAAAAAATCACATCAAAAAAATAAATTTCATAGCATATTGCACTCAATGTTCAAATAGGATTAATTTTAGTCATTGTAAGTTACATCAAATCTTAATTGTATTTACAAATTTGCATTAAGACATAATAGATTTGAAACCAAATCTTAAAGTTTTCAAAGAATTAGTATAGGCATACACATATGGTGAAAGCAAATGAAAAAGTGCATTAGTATTGTCACAAAAAGATATAAAGCTTTTAAATTTCTACATTTTACAATATGAAAATGGTGTTTTGAATTTCATATATAGGTTGAAAATTTTGGAAAATTTCTTGCATGCTTGCATTTCACATTTCAAAATCATAATTCTATAAAATTGTGGAGAATTATTTACTGTCAAGCCTACAAAGGCACAGCTTAGGACACCTAAACACTATTGAGCACATCCAAAATTTAATTTTTTAAAATAACCTTACCAGTCGAGGGAATCCTTGTGCCCTAGACAAGTAGAATTTAGTTAAAATTTGGGTCACATACTTACTTTTGTGTATACTTTGTGGCTTTTCTTTCTGATTTTTCACTATATGTAGTTTGTTGTGATTGTCCTAAACCTTTCTTGGATCATAGGCATACTCAAGCATTGTGAGACTCATATGAGCTTCACGACCTAATGTTCTACTGCTAATACCCATGTGAGATGAAGTTTCAAACTTATGGCATCCTGTATTGTAACCACATTTGTGTGGAGCCTAAGTCCTCTAACTCTTTCACACAAGGTATGGCTTCAACCCAATCCATTTTGGATTCTATTCCTCACCACACATTACTCATGACTACTTCACAATCTAACATTTGTGTGAACTTAGAAAATGTTATTTCCCATGTTCTTGAAGATAAACTAAAATAATTGGACAAGGATTTAGAGGGTTTTCAAGATTACTTAAGCATTGGATCCTTACTAGGACAAACAATACCTATTGTGGATAACCTTAGGAAGTTGATAAATGATGCTCAAGGAACATAAGTGTTATGTATTCTAGCTCACATACTCGATGCTAACATCTCTACAACAACTAGTTGTGCTCAAGCATTCTCAAATGCCTAAAACCAAGGAGGAAAATAAGTTTCCTTCCCCACAACCATACCTTATTTTCCCACATTTACAACACCCACAATAGTATCAACCATACAATACACCAATGGCTTAACTCCAATCTTAGGGTATCTTAGTGGCAATGCTTATAGTTTTGTCACCTCATCCATAACACCTCCATATTCATCACCCCTCATAAAAATGTAACATATTAGCCCATCCATCATTTACACAAATTCACCATATTCTGACAAATTCTCAAAGAATACAAAATAACGATCCAATCATAGACCAATTTTTGCAAAATGTGACATCACTTCAATAACAAATTTCCACATTAAATCAAAATCAAAATGGTAAACCTCCACAGTATGTTACATGTAGCCCATTGTCATTTTTTATCCTCAAAACACCTATAACTCAAAACATGGAAATACCTCAATTTGAGAAGTACAATGGTAAGGGAGATCCTAACAACCATGTGTCTAATTTTACTGTGATGTGTAGGGACTTTATTTTGAAGACAAGCTCCTATCTAAACTCTTTCCTAGGTCATTGAAAGACATGGCCTTGGAATGATTTTGCTCATTGTCAAATAACTCAATAAACTCATTCACCAAACTTGTTAGTGTATTTATCCAATATTTTCAAGCAAACATTGATCCTTAAGTGATATTAACTAATTTAGTTCATTGTAAAGAAGGACCCAAGGAAAAGATAACAGATGCCAATGTTCAAAGGGTGTTTATAGGAAATTTGTAACCTAACATTTGAGATAAGATATTGTTGATGAAGTACCCATCCTTTCAACATTTGCATATAACTCTATGATTATCAAATATCAATTAGTCAATATGAGGGTACACCTTCATTAACTCATACTGATCAATTTGAATCCATAACTCAAAACACTTACCAATTGTAGACATGAAAAAATATCATGAGTATATCACACACTTTGATTTCTCTTACTAACACCATTTTTGTCATAATTTACCTAATTCCTCTATTTAATTCAATAATGTCCAATTATTTAGTTAAATTCACTTTATTCTCCTATTAATTAAATAATTAAGGTTATTTGATTAATTTGACATCTTCATACTATTTTCTCCCCTTTTGATTAAATAATTCTATATTATTTAATTGAAATAATAATAATCCCTCTTGATTAAATAATTCTATATTATTTAATTGAAATAATAATAATCCCTCTTGATTAAGTAATTCCTAATTATTTAATTAAAGATCTTAATTCTTCCAACTTGTGCAGTTAAATGATTTTCCTAAATTGGTTAATTAATTAATTATTCCTCCAATCCGCCAGCTTGCATAAAGAATATACCCCAAGGAATATTCCCCTTTCAAATTTACATTCTCCCCTCCAACTTCAATTATCTCCAACTTAATTCCATGAATTAACAAATATTGTTGAGTCTCTTATGGATTATGAACCATTGATCTAATCCTTGATCCAAAATTCATGGATTATCAACCACTTGATTAATCTTTGATCCACACTCACATCCTTAATCTTCTCTCATCCATTGATTATCATTTTCAATCTTCACCATTGACAATAATTCCTAAAATCTACAAAAAACTCATCATTCAACATGTATTTCATTCACAATATTGATAGCACCCTTGCTCTCTTGAATTCTCGAGCCATTCTTGAGCATTTTGAGAGCATTTTGTGAATCAATCACCTTCAAATCAAGCTTTTACACAATGGAGTAGGAAAATTTGAGCACTCCACATCACTACACTACAAGTTTGCTTCAACACCATAATGGAATTGGGAGGTTTGCACATTAGTTAGATTCAATTGTTTTAAATGTTATCATTATTCCTTTGAATTGAGTCTTTAAGTGTTGTTAATTGAATTTCATTGAGTATGGCTTTCATTTAATCATTATCATGTAGTCTCTTAGTGTTTTAAGATCTTAATTGCTTTGATTTTGATGTTATTTGATCAATTGAGCTAACCAAAATAATTAGAAAATGTGATATTAAAAAAACTTAAACAACCTTGGATATCCTCATAACAACAAAAACATTCAAATATTTTAGAATAGTAATTTAAAATAATTCATAAAACCCCAAAATACCAAAAATAGCCTCTAATATCCTCAAAAAATTCAAAAAACATTGAAAATATTTGAAAAAAAAAATCACCCATCCCATCTCACTTTCACTCAAATAAAGGGTCAAACATAATAAAATACATCAGGTTCACCTTTGGAAAAACAAAAAGAAGCAATTCCCATTTAATGTGTTGAGTTTTAATAGCTCTCTCATAGGTATTGTTGACATGCCTATTCTCTGTGTTCGAGATCACTCGAATCTTCCACTCATTTTCATCATTATTGGTGAGCATTATAGAATATTTTTACAAATGCATGAGGCAAGAATTAGTTTTGACATTGAAGAAATTGTTTTTCTGATGATTTCAATAGCAAGCAACAAGGTTCCTAGGGAATATTACTTGTTGTTGCGAAGGAATTGTCTTTCTAATGAGGGTTTAATGGGAGGCCCTAGAAAGAGGTCAGATCCAGTTAACTATGATTCTGTCCAATAGAATGTGGAGATATGGGAACTATTTTAGAAGGCATGCTTTACCTCTTTTTTCAAGTTATGTAGGGCTATAACGATGCCCTAACCTCTAAGTTCACTAATTCTTGGAGCAATGGAGAAGTCATGATTGGTAGCCTACATTTTACTATTTCTCCTAAGTTGATAGAAAATGCAACTAGGATAAAGTAAAAAGTCAAGAAGATTGTGAAAAAAAAACTTTGGCAACTATCAAAATTTCATTGAAAATTTCTTTGAACACAATGAGAAGCCGAAGAGGTTTCAAAATAGGTATGCTAGATTGAAACTGCCTCCTCCTTATGGTCTTGTTAGCTTGCATATAATGAGATATTTTACTCTTGAAGGGTGTTGTATGATAGTTCATGGGTACCACTTCCTTATTCTGAACCATGTAAGACACAATGACAAGATAAGTGTTCATTTCTTTTAGTTTTCCTCCCTCCAACAAAATATTGAGAAAGGATCCTCCCCTCCTTTGTACCAAGGTCTGATTAGATCTCTTTACAAGTATTTGTTTGCCACCACCCCGCAAAGAAACCTACTGTTCAATCTTATAGAGAACACTCCTCTCCAGACTAGCTTTGTTAAGCTTGAGCTTGTTGATAGTCAACCCCACTCCCCAAGCAAAATGTCTAAGGTGATAAAAATAAGAATTCTCTCTCTGCCACCTTGGGCTCTTTTACTAATGATCTTCTCAAAATCACCATAGAAAAATGAAAGACCTTCCCTCTCACCCTTGGGTCGTCTAAACAAAGAAAGGTGGACCCAAAGGAGGCCAAAAAGAAATGCCTCACTATTACAATTTTTGATGATCATGATGCTAGCCAAAAAAGTGGAAACCCATCTAATGGTATTGTTCTTTTAGGGGAAAAAAGGTCTATTTTACTTGTGAAGGTGGCCACTAAGTATAAGGAAACAAAAAAGAAAAAGAAAAAAAAGGTGGTTGATGAGGAGGATATTGAAACCTCGGAGGAAGAATTCATTCTAAATAGTTTAGGAAAGACCGAAGAGTCAAAGGACGAGGAGGTTAGTGACCCTAAAGTGGAGGAGGAGGAGTTTCATGATGATGACTATAATCTTGATAGAGATGATGGAAATGATGATAGAGATGAGAAATATTATGAGGATGAGGCGGTTGAGTTCAAAAATGTGAACCCTATGACTAAGGAAGAGGAAACTATTATGTAGAACTCTCCTTTGTATGATAATGCTAGTGATATGGATTTTAATATCCTTGGTTCTAAGATTGAAGCCCTCAATGCGTGTATGACCCAAGTGGAAATGCAACTTTGATAAGATAATAGCTCTAAAAAGTTTGAGGAAATGGAAGAAGCTATCAAAAATATCAGTTTTGTTGTTGATGGCATCATGAAAAAAGTTGTGATGGGTACAATGTCGAGGCAGGGAAAAATTAGGAAACATCATAAGAAAAAAGGGAAGTCTCTTGAAAAGATTGAATTGGAAAAGACTAAGAAGAGTGAATAATGAGAGCTGGTTGGATGTAGTGGTTGAGCTTTAGGGAAATTAGAGTCTTATTAAAGAATATTAATATTTTTTCTTTTCTCCATGTTTTAGTTTTGTTTCAAACACTCAGGCCTAAGTGCCTTCTTTAGTATGGATATTAGCTTAGATGTTTTAGTCTTAGACTGGTTATTTATATTCTTCAATGGTTTAGTATAACTTTTAAGTGTGTTTTAAACACTATCTAGATTATTATTAGTGGCATGTGACCTCCTTCTAGTACTGTTGTTGATATTGGTTTTGGTTTTGATAAGTGCCTATGTGCCATTATGATAATCGTGATACTATCCTGTGTGCCTATACTTGATGATCCTTTTGGTTCTCTAACTCAAGTTTAGTCCTTTGTTGTTCCTGGATGGTTGTTGTTTTGTCAGTCTATTTTGTTGGGATGTGTTGATGGTGTTTTTTGCACAACAACTCAGTCAGAATATAAAATCCTATCTCTCTTGAAAGGTAAATCTCTATCAGCAAGCCTCAAGAGATAACCCCAAGGTCTCTAATGTCAGGTCTTGACAATGCATAAACAACTCAGTGATAAATGTGAAAATGATGGTAATCACAAAGGGACCTTACTACAAGAAAAATACTGAATCTCACCTATCAGATTTAACAATATGATGATACTTTAATCCTAGATATAACCCAATAATCAAATAAATAGAAAAAGATAAGGGTTTCAAAGAGATTTCTAAACTTAATACTAAATCTAAGATTAATAATGAAAATGCCCAACACTCGAAATGGACCAATCCCTCAAAACAAATTTCTACTTGACCCAGATGGATCTGCAATCTTATAGAAACCATGCAATCTTCTAAGGCAGTAATATTTTCAAATCATGAACGTTCATTCAGACAACCCTATTGTAACTGAAATGAATAAACCCTCATAATCAAACTAGGCACAATGAATATAAAGTCCAGGCTAACTTTGCAAAGCAACTAACAATTAGTTAGCTACAAAAAGTATGGACTGAGGGATCGCTGCAACATTCAAGTACCAAATCACAAACATTATTGAATCAAATCTAATATAAATATTAACCAACTCAAAGCAATTTTAAAGATGGAATAGCAGGAACCATGCAAGGCAAGAGAATACTAATATGGCACCAAATCACCATGTCATTATTTGCATTCAGATTATCCACTGTAGCAACAATTCCAGCTTTTTGTTACAATATTTGCTTGAGAACTACTTGCTAACTTGCCCTACTTGATTCGCTTTACTCTATTCTACTTCTATCTTCTAACTTGTAACAACTTCTTAACCCTTACAAATGAGGCAAAATGCCAAATATATAGAATCCCCCTGGAAACCCATCGACCCAGCAAGAGTTTCACAGCATTAATGGCACAACAACTCGGCCAAGAGAAATAGGTCAAATAAGCATTAAATGCATGTTCCATCCAAGTCAGCCTGGGATCCGCAAAGCAGTCGAGCCGATGCTTGGGAAGATAATAGGGAAGCACAAGTTGCATTGTAGCCTATCATTAACTCCCTTCCCTATTGTCCTTACTTCAACCTAGCATTTCATGAACCTTTAGAAGCGTCCCATCCAAGTCAGCTACTGGTAGCAAGGGAAAAACCCTAAGTCAATTTTCAATGGATGTAATCTCTTCTCTTTACCGTTTGACCGACTTATCCCAATCCACCTTATATGTCATATGCTTATCAATAACTGTGAGGTAGGTAGCCGTATCATCCAGTTGGTGCTCAGAAATAGAAACATCATTAAGTGGTGCATACACATCATGCCACCACTCTCTCAACTGTTCCAAGCTCAAGTACTTGGGTGTGATCTTCCTTCTTCCCATCATAATTTCAAAGAAGGTAATGGAACCATTGTAAACCCTAGTTAGGGTGTCGTCAATCTGCTTCTTTTGTTTATAAATCTTTTTCAACACTTTTTGCCTGATTTGCAATGCTTCAAACCACTCCCATGGTTCGGCAGCTCTGGAGGAAGGAAGAATTCCATCACTCACTAATTTACCTTTGGTGTATTCCATGATGGTTCTGATTTTCTGTAGAAGGAGGTCTGTGTCTTCTTTATCTTGTGCCTACACCTACTTCATCCAATCCATCATCCTTGCAGCATCTTTCCCAGTTGAAAGAATTTCTTTAATAGCTTCATCACCCTTCATTTGCACCCCTTTCAACCAATTCGTAGTGGCAAGGGTGGAAGCTTTCATCTTTTCTAGCTCAGTGATGGTCTCTTGAGGTAGAGGATTCATAGTAGAGGAAGAAGGGTTAATGGACTGCAATGGTTTCATTAATTCCTCCAAGCATTTCCTGATATTTTCATTTTCTTTCGTTAGCTCCTGTTTGGTCTTCATTTCTTTCCTCAATCTACTCACAATAACTGCACTAGAATCCTAGTAATCCTCAATATCTTGCTCAACGGATGTAGGCCCGAGATTGAAAGTTTGCACATTATAATCATTTCTAGCCACGTCATCTCTATTTTTATCTGGAACAGGGGTGGCAATATGAACAACCTTGTTATGCGCCTCATCTCTTTCAACTCTCAAAATCACTCTAGCCTTCTTTTTACCTTTGTCCTTTCCAATCTTGGCTAGTAGTGCATCCCAATTTGGTGGTGTGTCCTCCACTACTACCTGTTTTCTCTTTATTTCTCTGTCAAGCCTTTCAAGGACACTTAACTCCAATTGTACCTCAACCTATTTTTCCTCTTCTTATTGACCTTTAGGTATTCCCTCTCCCAACTTTTGTTTCTCGGGAGTCTCATCCTTATTCCTTTTCTCTTTGATGTGTTCTTCCCCATGTTTAGGTGATGAGGCCTTTTCTGCCTCTTCTTCCCTTGGAGGAAATTCAACTTCTTCATTTGTGACTGAAGATCCTGCATATGCAACCAAGGGAGATTGCATTACCTTTTCAATCTCGACCTCTACACTGTAAAGTTCTCCTTCATGGAACTCCTCACCTTCAGTATCTGGATGATCTTCAACATTTTCCCCCTCACCTGGTTCACTTTGAGTTTCATGAGCGGCAGGAACATCATCATGTTGCACGTCATGAGAAACCACCAGAGGAAGGTCAGCCTTAGGCACACTGTCCCTGGGAGAAGGAGTCCTAGACCTCCTTGTATATACTTTGGACTTCTCCCTTGAACTTTCAATGTTTACCACCAGTGGGGGAATTTCTTCTTCTGCTACCTTGGAGCTTGCTCTCTCTGATAATTTGACAAGTCTCTTCCTTTTGGGTATAGGATCATCAGCCTGGGGACTTTGCTCAGACTTCTTAGTCCTTGTCCTCTTCTTGGCCTTTGGCTTTCTCTATTTTTCTATCTCTTGGACCTCTCCTTCTTGAACACCTTTAATTTTGATTTTAAAAGGATAATCCAACTTACCCTTGCCTTTAGGATCCTTCTCAATAGATTCTTCAGAGGTGGAGTGGGGATCCAAATCTCCCATTAGCGCATAGGTGCACTGTACACCATTATTTTCTAGCTCCCATAGCTTATGCTTTAGCCACATCTTGGTGACTTTGATAACCAGATCCATTAATTGTTTCAATTTTGTTTTCTCCTCCTCCAACCAGTCCACATTGCTAATTGGTCTGTCTTTTATTGCCTCATAAGCATGATCCTAAATCGGGTTCCCATCATCCTCTAATTGATTAGGGACTGCCTTCACATTATACAATTGAACTGACTCAACTGGAAGCTGGGAGAATTTCTTCTTTCTAAACTCATACTCATCACTGCAATTGGCCCAATAGTCCTCCAGGTTCACCTTATGGCTATATTCTCTACTGGCCTTCTTCTGAGCTTCTCCTGTAATATCAAACCTTGATCTCTTAGAATGAAAAGACAGACCGAAAGTACTCATTTCTTCCTCCAAAGCTTGGGCAGAAAAAATGGAGGGACATGCTTCTCCAATGCCAATCCTTAAGGGAAAATCCCCACCAAATCCTGTCTTGTGTTTTTCCTTCTTGACAATAACATCAAAGTCGCAAATTTGTCTAATTACTTCCAACAATATAATGTAATCAGTGGGATACCTTGGAAGTCTGTATGGGGCCCTTTGGCAGTCAATCTGAATGTAGGAGAAGGTTGGGAATTGTATAAACCAAGATCCATACCTCTTGATGAGTTCCTTGGCTTGATCTGAAATCCTAACATGCTCTGCCTCCTGAAGCATTCTGGTGATATACATGGTAAATGCATCATTTTCCCTCCTATAGTTTGAACTTCCCAAATGCAACTGAGGGAAAACTTCATAAATAACATCTTGCCCAAAAATTCCCTTTGTATCCAATCCCTTGTAGGGATGGAATCTTGCAAGTGCATAGACCAGATATGAAGTCATTGTGAAATTCTTGGTCTGCAACACATTAGATAACTGTTCATGGATTACTCTACTAATCAAACCAGCCCAATGATAATCAATCAATTCTTGCTCCATCCTAATAATGGCATGGCACATCCAATTCTCAAACACTCCTGCATTCCTCAATCCAACCACCCTACTGAGTAATGTAATAGCATCATAGTAATCCTTGAACTTTTCCCTGAATAGTTGTTTGGGCAGTTTGGAATAGTGTGACTTAGGCTTTTCCAGCCAAGAGTTGATGAATTGTTGAGATTTAACAGTTTGATCCTCGTAGAATTCCTTGGCAGATCCCATGTCGAATGCCACCATGTGGGATCTGTCTGGCATATCAAAATTCTAAGCAATAGAGACAGGGTTGAGGTTTGCTATCACTCTCCCTTGAGGACTAATAATCTTTTGTGTATCACTGTTGTAATGTCTGGCACACTCAAGGACAAGCTCATAACACTGCACCATAGAAGGGAAACCAACAACATGGGACAAGCCTGATTCCATCATCCTTCTAGCCACCAAAGGAAGGTCCTCTACAGCTATTCTTCCTTTCAACTCCTCGTAGTTCCATAGGCCAACATTTGTATCAGTCACCTCTGACCAAATTGATGTGATCTTGCTTTCAGGGATCCTACTCTTGACATCCATCTTAATCTTCTCTGCCTCAGAAATTGAGGATCCCTCTGCTACCTTGCTAGATTCAGCCTGCATCCATCAAGAAAATCACAATAAAAACCACAAGAGAGCAAGGTTAACTCATCAATACATTATTAGAATGAATCTCATATAGGCAGAGTGTTATTAAATCTTATATGAGATGATCACAACAAATTTTGGGTTTCAAGACCATCCGTGGAATCTGAGCCAGAGAGGAATTTTAGGAAATTCCAGACCAGACGAATTCCAGCGAAATAATCAAGAAACACCTACTTAACCATTAGACCTGATCATGATCAATAGATAAGTTATAGGGGAAATCCAAATATCACATGAAATAATCACTAAATGTATCACAAATCACAAATAAATCCAATTATCTCATGTTCCTTTATATTTTATCAGATTTCGGGAAAATTCGTGAGGGATGGATTCCTGCGAAGAATGAGCTAGATGGGAGACTTCGGAAAATCAGAGAGACGCCAGATTTCGGAGAAATCTGAACTCGATAGAAATCCATGAAGAAGTCAACACTACAAACCAATACAAATTCCAAGAACGAAGGTTTCGGCAAGAATCATCCATCTCACCGAGAAGTCTTGGTGACTTCTGGGAAGTCACGCCAAAGGATGTCATCGAAAGAGGTTTCGCTAAGACTTGGTGGTTTCGGTGTAACGTCTTGCAGACTGACGATATAGCAAATATATCGATACGACCAAAGGGTAGTCGGGGTAAGGTCCTAGAAAATCTTTTTTGTTTCACTGACTTTTGGGGTTTGAGCAGACACTTCGGCCAGACTAAAGTTTTTTGATATGAGGTCTTGGCAAAGTTGCGGTGTCTTTCCGACTAGCGATAGGTTTTGAATTTGGCCAGAGGTCTCACCGACCACGTAATGTTTTGCCGATATGAAGTCCCATCGGTATAACCTCTTGCCGACAACAAGTGATCTCCCTGAAAGAAGATCTGAGCTCACCAAGGAAGGAAGGTGTCGCCAGGAAGTCTTGGAGACCGTTGGTAGTCTCACTAAAGGCGAAGGCCTCAGCAAGAGTCGTGAGCTCACCGAAATGTCTCACCAAAGGATGGATGTCTCAGTGAAGCAAATGAATATCGGTATAACCACTGGAGCCCACTATGACCTCCTGGCGACTAGGGCATGTCTCATCGACGATGTATAAGGAAATGTATGTCGATGAGAGACTTTCTTTCGGGGTGAGGTTTCGGCGATCAAATTCGAACTTAGGAAGGCTTCTCAGTGAAATACAAGGTGATCGATATGACATCTCCCTGACTTTGAAGGGTCACAGTGAAGAAAATTCAAAAGGGATGGATGTTCCCAGATTGCGATGCCGAGTCATGATTTAACCCAAACACCAAGTCAATCATGAGTTTTAGAAGTTTTAACTCAAGAAAAGCCAGGGATGGACCTTTCATAGATTTTCTTTACATTCTAGGTCAATTTTAAGATGAAATAACCCGACATGGCATTGCCCTAGTTTTCAAACCCTATTCATCCGCCATTAGTGCATAGGCAAGCTCAGAATTCAGTTGTTTCAAGTGCTAAGTCATTACTAGGGTTTACTAATTACTCTCAGGCAAGATTCATCAAAATGCAGATAGACAAATGAGCTCAAAACTCACCTAGGAGATGACAAATAATGTAATACTGAACAACCCTAGCATGAAATGATCAAATATTCAGGAATTCAAGTCCCAAAAGCTCTCATAACATCAACATGCCATCCATAATTATCAATCAAAGGCAGGGAAAATAAAAGCATACCATTGTGACACGGGAATCAATCTCAGAAGCAGCAAATGCGAAGCCCAATGGTGTCCACAAAGAACAGATGCAAGAATGCACAATAAATTGCCACTAAATCAATCAATTCAAACCCAAACACCTCAAAACGAAGTCAATCAATTGCAAGAAAGCACTCTTCAACTCAAACAATGGCAAATAGTAAGCATGATGGCACAAAAGATCCCAGAAATCAAGTTAAATACATCCTTCAAAGCACACACGAAGCCATTAATGCAATTGATAGGACAATCAAAAAACCCAGAAAGCTAATGACAAGGTGGAATCCGAGAAAATCCAGCCCACGCAGAATTCTGCAAATACCGAAAATCCCCAAACAACAAGGTCCAACCAGAATCCAAGCAAGATCTAGGAAAATCTGACTAGGGTGGAAAATCCCGAATCCGGGTAAAAACCCAAACTTAGCCAAAAATTAAAGATTTTCAATGAATAACCTAGGGAAACACCTAGGCAATCAAAAATAAACATTTAAGCACATGCCAAGATAAGACAAAACCTCAAAATGAAAGGGACAGGAAGCCAAAATTGAAGCGAAAGAGGGTCCCTGCCTTCAGCGGGGCGTGTTTGTGAAAACCGCACAACAGGATGTTTTTTCTCTATTGTTAGCTTTGTATTGGATCAGGGCCCTTCCTTGCTTATCTAATAAAAAAATAGAAGCAAGTGAAACACTTATCAAAACACAAAATTTCACGCAAAAAATCACAAGTCTTCATCATTATCAAACATCTCAATTAATCTTCATATCAACAACCTATCAAACATTTAAAACAATTCACATATAATGCATGTCTTACAGATATATCTTTCCTACAATAAACATCATTTTAGATCTTAAACCAAAATAACTCTCTTTGGCAAGAGATATGAAAAAATTAACAATTTTTCATTTTGATCTTTTCTTTGATTTATCTTAATGTCTTACTCTGATGATCTCTCGATGATGTCTAAAAAGGATTTAGAGAGAAAGGAATAGGGTCATTGTCAATATTTTTATTTGATGTGCTTGTTGGATGTTCTTGTAATCCGACCTTGGTGAATACTTATCTAGTGTGTGCAAGGATGGTCTCAAGTAAAATAATGGATAGGACATATCAAGTTCTTTGTACCTTTTTATGTATTAGTCTCCTTACTTTGATGGATTCATTCTTTCACATGGTCAAAAAAGTTTTGTGTATATTAGGTAAGAACAAGGATGCTCATATCTATTTGTAGGGTCAAAGTCCATGCATTAGATATGTCACCCTGGTTCTTAATACCTTGGTGCATTGTGCCTATTTTCTATATAAAAAATAATGATTTCTATGATGAATTTAAGCCTAATCTAAAAGAAAAAGCAAAAACATCTATCTCATTACATATAAAATAAAATCTTGGAATCCATCCTAATAATTATAGAGCTTTTAGTATCTTGATCAATCTCATCATCCATTCTATCTCATTCTTCTATTCTTACTGTAGTGTAGAAAATTGTACACCTTTACAATTTCACGCTATGTTTGCATCCCCTTAATTAATTTGACTTAATTAAGCTTCTAATCAATAAAATTATGTATTTCAAAGCCTTATTATTCCCTTTTTCTTAAACGAAAACCTATATTAAACAATTTCCAACATTAATTTAAACACCTTAGAAATTGTGTCCTAGATTTAGGTCCCCTTTAAGTGCCATGACCTAATTTTTAATATATTGTTGGCAGCATTGTAGTGATTCAAATTCAAGTTTCAAATGTTGGCTTGTGGAATCTAATTTTTGGAAAATTAGATAAACACCTATAAATAAATTTATTTTATTAATTCAAATCTAAGAAGCACCAAGAAATATTATTAATACTTCAAGAGATCAATCTTAAGAGAATGTTATTGGCAAGAGCATTGGAGTGTATATTTATGAGTCATCTACAATAGAAATCAAGATCATATCATCATGTCAAATTTCATGTGTTTCCATGTCATTATGTGAAGGCTAATATCCATTGTTGATCCTAAAGCATCCAAGCATTCAAGTATCCAACAAATCAAGCAAATCAAGATCAAGTTCCTTGGAGTGATGTGTTAAAATTCAATCCTCTAAGGGTAGCCCTTAAGTGTTTGGTGAGTTGTTGCATAGCTTTGTTCATTCATTAATTCCTTCTATTTATCATCATTTCAATATCAAGGTTTAATTTCCAACATGGGGTTTGACTAAGGAAAACCCCCATTCACCAAAAAACAAACATTTTTCCTCTCTCTTTGTATGTGCAAATTTATAGGAAAAGAAGGATTGAATATTGATCAAAGGAGCAATTTTGCAAAGTTTTCAACATTGTTGTCAAGCCACAAAAACTTGGATTTAGAATTTATTTATAGATTTTTGACAGTCAAACCTAGAGAAATCAAAATCTAAGACCTAGGATATGAGGACTTCAAACTCAGATTTTGGACCCCTACACTAGGACCCATTCACCTTAGGGTGAACCAATCCTGCTATAGAGCTCAAAACATGCTTTTCAAGCCAGGTGCATACCATTCTACCCTTCTCTAATTTACCTACAAATTATTTTTTTCATTCTTGTTATCATAATATTTTGCATTTCAAATGTCAAGTCTATTGAATAGTTGAGATAACTGAGAGGGTGAGGTGGTGAATTAGTTATTATAAAACAATTTTCTTGACTTTAATTAATCCAAACCAAACTTAAATCAATCGGATAATAATATAATTGGTATGAACATGAAAGCACATAACAACACCATGAACAATGAACACCATAATTTACGTGGAAACCCAAGAAGGGAAAAACCACAAAGAATGCTAATTCTCAATTATAAAACACCAGTTAAGGTGATTTTTACAAGGGCTCACTACAAAATTTCTCACTACAAGTAAGGCTCACTATCGGTGGGCTCACTGCCTAGCTATTACAACCAAAGATAAAAAAAAGGGCTCACTACCAAAAGAGAAAAGCTCACTGCTAACAAAAAATGGCTCACTTCCAGAAGAATGATGAAAGGGAATCCACTGTTGAAATAACTATCACCAACAATGACACTTGATAGAATCTCACTATCTACTACCTCTAGTCGTATATTTTCACATACTTCACAATATCTAGATTTTTAGATTCACATTCATCACACTTGCTTTCATCGAACATAATCAACTTTTACTAATACCATTTCATTCCTTCATAATATCCTAAGTCAGCCAAACACAATGTCTTCACAATCTCCTAAGTCGACCAAACACAATTTGAATTAGGTCACCACAAAACATTCCCGTGATGGAAAGGAATGAAACATGGACCAATTAGAACCTCCTCACTCAAATCAACATGCTACATATTAGCCATGATATCTAGAACCAAAGAATAGGATATACACGTTACAATGCAAATAATGTTAAGGGGCATGTTTAACCAATTTCCAGATTGGTCCAGCCCCATAAGAGTGTATCTCATTATGTTGCAAAATGAAAGGGACCAGGACAAGCACGACCAAAGATAGATCATCATATCACAACATTTGGAGCACACCAATCTAGATCACCAAAGCATTAAAATTGAACCTTAATTAATCAAGATATGTTGCCATCAATGACAACCATTAGTGACAATAATCAACATCACATTCAAACAATCTCCCCCTTTTTCATTGATGGCAACATCCATCAAATTCAAGCCAAACAACTCAATGTTAGCATCAACAACATCAAGGACCTTTTTTTCTTCTCCCCCTTTGACATCAAGGACAAAGGGAAAAAACTCCCCTTGAAAAACTTACTCCACTCCCCCTATGAGGAAGCCACCCAAAATTGATCTAGATAAGAGTGAGCATATGATACCCTAGACCAATGCACACCCTGGTGCAAATTATTGTAGACTAGGAGAGGGCAGAACCCCTAACTTCTATTAGAGATACTCAAAAGAATCTTTGCTCAATGGTTTTGTGAAAATATCTACAATCTGCTCTTTTGTAGGTACATATTCAAGTCTTGCCTCATTGTCCAATACTTTCTCTCAAGAAGTGATATCTAATGGATATATGTTTCGTTTTGGAGTGTTGTATCAAATTCTTGGAAATGTTTATTGCAATGGTATTATCACACATAATTGAGATTGGTTCATCAAATGATATGCCAATTTCCTTCATTATTTGTTTAATCCACAGTACCTGAGGGCAACATGAGGATGCTACAATGTATTCAACTTCAGTAGTAGATAAATATACAAAATCTTGTTTCTTAGTTGACCAAGCAACCAATCAGGAGCCAAGGAAATAAGCTACACCACTTGTGCTCTGCTTGTTATCAACACATCTAGCCCAATCAACATCAGTTTAAGTCATCAAAGTGAAATATGAGTTCTTTGGATACCATAGCCCCATATCTTCTGTACCCTTCAAAAATCTAAAGATCCTTTTTACTACAAAAACATGTGATTCCTTTGGTTCTTTTTGAAATCTAGCTGCTAAAAAAACAACATACATAATGTCTGGTTTGGTAGCAGTCAAATATAACAATCCTCCAATCATTGACCTTTACATACTTACATCAGCTTTAGGTGAATCATCTTCTTTTGTCAACTTACATCTAGTAACAATAGGTGTACAAATCAGTTTGGAATTCTCCAATCCAAACTTCTTCAATAATTCTTTGGTATACTTGGACTGAGAAATGAAAATTCCTTTGTTGTTCTAATTTACTTGTAGTCCAAGGAAGAAGTTTAACTCACCTATCATGGACATTTGGAATTCCATCTGCATTTCATCTACAAAATTTTTGCACATATCATCATTTCCTCCAAAGATTATGTCATCAACATAAACCACAACAATCAACTTTTTATATGAGTAAATTCTATAGTATAAATTATTTTCAACAGATTCCTTCTAAAATCCTTGTCCCATCAGATACTTATCTAATTTTCCATACCAAGCTCTAGGTGTTTTCTTCAATTTGTAAAAAGCTTTCTTCAACCTACAAACAACATCTAGGTCACTTCTAGACTTAAATCCCTCTGGTTTCTCAATGTAGACTTCTTCCTTCAGTTCTGCATTCAAGAATGTTGATTTTACATCCATTTGATAAACTTTGAAATCCTTAAAAGCTACAAAAGGTAAGAACTTCTGGATTGCTTCCACCTGGGCAATAGGGGTATATGTCTCTTCAAAATCAATGCCTTCAATTTGAGTGTAACCTTTGCAAACTTATCTTGCCTTGTTTCTCATTACTTTTTCATTTTCATCTACCTTGTTCCAGAATACCCACTTTGTTCCAATTACATTTTTTTCTGTCGGTGTAGGCACAAGTTCCCAAGTATGATTTTTCTCTATCTGATCAAGCTCTTCTTTCATTGCCTTCACCCAATTCTGATAATTACATGCTTCCTCCATAGTCTTTGGCTCAGTTTATGAGAGTAGACACAATAATACCTGCTCTTGAGTTGCTTTGCTTCTTGTGATGATTCCCTTATTCTTATCTCCAATAATGTATTTTTTTGAGTGGTTTCTCTATACATACTTTTGGGTTTTAGTTTTAGTTGTCAGAGCCTCCTTTGTCTCTTCTTCTTCTTTCTTATCCTCTTTCTCCTTTATCATCTAAGTCATCTGATTCATATTCAATATGCCTGTTAAGATTTCTTTGAATATCTTCATCTACTTTCACATTCACACTTTCAACTATCTTGTTCAGTCTCTTGTTGTAACACCAGTACGCTTTGCTTCTTGTAGAGTAACCCAAAAATATGCCTTCATCATCTCTACTGTCAAACTTTCCAAGATTGTCCTCATCTCTCCAGATGTAGCATTTGCTTCCAAAATTTTTGAAGTACTTTACTATGGGAGCTCTTCCATTCCATAGCTCATATGATTTCTTTCCATATTTCCTTTGAAACAGTACTCTGTTAAGAATGTATACTACTATGTGTATCGCTTCTCTCCAGTACACCTGTGGTAAACCTGCTTCCATGATCATTGTTCTAGCTGCTTCTTGAACTGTCTGGTTCATTCTTTCCACTACATCATTTTGTTGTGGTGTTCTAGGGGTAGATAGCTATCTTTTAATGCCATGTATCAATATTTCAATATTTCAAAAGTAAACTCTCCTCCTCTATTAGATCTTAAACACTTGATTCTCTTGTCAACTTCATTCTTAACTCTTGCTTTGAAAATATTGAATTTTTCTAAAGCCTCTGATTTTTCTCTTAAAAAGGAAACCTAGGTTAATTTGAAATAATCATCTATTAAAAGCATGAAATATCTCTCACCTTGTAAGCTTCTTGTTTTAGTTGGACCACATAGGTTAGTGTGTACAAGGTCCAACAAACCGGTAGATGATTCTTCTTTTCTTTGAAATGTTTCTCTGGTTTGCTTTCCTTCTTGACATCCTTTACAGATAGTGTTGTCTAGTTTGGTTAGTCTTGGAAAATCTCTGACTGCTCTTGTTGAACTTATCCTTACCAAATTATTGAAGTTGATGTGACACATCCTTCGATGCCAAAGCCAACTGTCATTGGACTAAGATAATAAGCATCTCTTTGTAGCTCCTTCTAGTTGATACATATTCCCACTTGTTCTTCTTCTAGCTGCAATAATAGTTTTGGATTTCTTTCGGATCTCACAACCATCATCTTGAAACACCACATTATAGTCATTTTCACACATTTGTCCAACACTCAGAAGATTATGATATAAACCCTTCACATAGTAAACATTGTTAGTGTTATGTTTTCCATCAAAGGTGATAGAACCAATTCCAAAAATCTATGTTGTTTTATCATCTCCAAATCTAATAGAACCCCCATCATATTTCTCAAGCTTCATAAACTTACTTTTATCACTGGTCATATGATTCAAACATCCACTATTAATCAACCATTCATCTTTGTTTCTTTTAAAAAATAATGCAACTTCAGTGTTATCATTATACTTCAGACAAATATTAGATATATCAAATCTAGGTTCATCCTTTTCCACAAAAAACAAACAATCCTCATGATCTGATTCCTCATTTGAAATAGTAGCATTCTCATTGACATAATAGGCCTTCTTATTGATTTTTTAAAACTTTTTCCTTGTTCCTTTTTTTGGACACTTAGTTGCTAAATGACCAATCTTTCCACATCTAAAGAATTTAAGAAGTAACATACATTTGTACTTGCCGATACCTTTCTTCAGTTTCCTTGTGAAATTTTCTTCCAACCCATCTAAACTTTCACTGTCCAGATCTTCTTCTATCTTTGTGGATTTAAGGTTGTTTCAGATTTCTCCTTTTCTTTTCCAAATTTCCTCATCTCAAACATGGTCAAGGTGTCAAATAGTTTCTCTCTAGTGAATTTCTTCAGATCATAAACTTCCTCAATAGCTAAGATCTTGTCATTGTAGCTCTCTGGTAGGGTCATCAAAATCTTGTCCATTACATCATCTGTCAGAGTGCCTCCTTGATTTTCGAATTCATTTACTGCACTGTCAACTCTCTGAAAGTAGCTTGCTATATCCTCGCCTTCTTCCATCCTCAAGCTTTCATATTTGTGCTTAGTTGTCAACTTCTTTGATAATTTGACTCTATCATTTCCTTCATAGATTTCTTTAAAATTTTCCCTAACTTCATAAGCGATTCCCAATGAAATAAATTTTGTTAACTCAGTCTTCTAGAAAAAGCACTAAAGATTGCATACCTTTCCTTTTCATTCTCTTCATAGGCTACAAACTCATCCGTAGAAGTAGGACCACTTCCTGATTCAACATATTTTGTCTCAACAAATTTCCAAGTCTTGTAGCCTAGAGAGATCAGGTAACCTCTCATTTGCACTTTCTAAAAACTATAGTCAAGTCCATCAAACACAAGAATTGAAAATTTGTGCACCATCAGATCTACCCCGAGCAATTAATCTCTTCTTTGAGGAACCAAAGCTCTGATACCAATTATTGAACAGTCTAGATAACTAAGAGGGGGGGTGAATCAGTTATTATAAAACAATTTTCTTGACTTTAATTAATCTAGAGCAAACTTAAATCAATCAAATAATAATCTAACTAGTATGAACATGAAAGCACATAACAACACCATGAACAATGAACACCAGAATTTACGTGGAAATCCAAGAAGGGAAAAAACACAAAGAATGATAATTCTCAATTATAAAACACCAGTTAAGGTGACACTAGCTAAGGTGATTCTTACAAGGGCTCACTCCCGAATTTCTCACTATAGGTAAGGCTCAATGCTGGTGAGATCACTACCTGGCTATTACAGCCAAAGATAAAAAAGGGATCACTTCCAATAGAAAATAGCTCACTACTAGAAAAATGATGAAAGAGAATCCACCACTGAAATAACTGTCACCAACAATGACACCGGATAGAATCTCATTGTCTATTTCCTCTGGTCATATACTTTCAAATACTTCACAATGTCTAAATTTTCAGATTTGCATTCATCACACTTGCTTTCATTGAACATAAACAACTTTTACTTATACCATTTCATGCCTTCATAATCTCCTAAGTTGGCCAAACACAATGTCTTCATAATCTCCTAAGTTAGCCAAACACAATTTGAATTAGGTCACCACAAAAAATCCCTGCAATGGAAAGGAATGAAACATGGACCCAACACACTACATATTAACCATGATATTCGGAACCAAAGAATAGGATATACACGTTACAATGCAAATAATGTTCTAGGGCATGTTTAACCATTTTCCAAATCAGTCCAGACCCATAAGAGTGTGGTTCCCTTTAGGTTAGTAAAATGAATGCATTTCAGATTAAGCAACCAAAGATGGGATTCATCAAGGAAGCGCCGGTATCGGTTACGCCAGACCAGCACGACTGCGCGACTAAAATCAAACCCTTGAATGACCACAAGATAAGGTTACTCAAATTTGATAACCATTAGTGACAAAATCAACAACATCACAAGCCATGCAAATTTGAAGTTGATGAATGTAATAAAATTGATCTCCCGCAGGGTTGGCCTATTTCTTATCATATTAGTGCAGTAGACCTTCCTGAATAGGGCTTCTGATCAACTTCTGCTGGAAAGTCAATCCTATCCCTTAGAGGATTCCCTTTCTGACGAAACCAAAAATTTGTAGTGGTTTAAACATTTGAGACGCAATTCCTTATAATCACCTTCATATTCTCTTATATTTACATTTTTCTTGCCTCTGGCCTGAGAACCGAGGCTACATTGTAAGCATCACAAATTCTTACTCGTAAGTCTCTAAAGCCCTGATCTGTGATCGGTAACAGTTAGTCTTAGGCATCCCATTTAGGTTTTGCTAAATTATATTCTTGTGGACCATTCAAATTATGTTTTTCTTATCATCTAGAATCCTTTTAAAATGAAAAAATATTTATATCTATCTTTAAATAGTAGTCCTATTATTAAAGTCTTTGAATCATTTGGCGACCTAAAAATTCAATCAAAATTGCATTAAAAAAGTTGTCATTTTTCTTGTTGTTTACAATCAAATTGCATTTGCATCTAATCATTAAATTCTAAAATATGTAGCTGAAAGTGTATGTCTACAACCTGGAATAGAGACCTTAAACATTAACTCAAAAACTCATACTTTATTTTTTCCAACCCCTGTGCAAAGACCCATTCACCCTTGGGTGAATTTGTCCTTGTATAGGTTAATTTCCATTTTTTTGCGCATAAGTCTATCTATGTATGCTTTATATCTATCTTAGTTTCATTTTTTGAAAACAAAAATTAGTTGTTTGCATTCACATCAATTGGTCAAAACAAGTACATTGTATAAACTAAAAATTTGCATTCAAAAGACATTATTTTCAGGTGTTTGCATTCTAAAATCAACAAATCCTTAGATATCAGACCTAAAAATTTACATCAAACTTCATTATGGATATGTTTTGGCTGTATTATGGATTTGTCCTTTTTAAATCTTCGGCCTTGAGGTCTCTTGTAAGTCACTTCTTTGAGACATCCCTGATGCAATTGGATAATCAATTCTCATGAATCTTCTCCTAATGAATGTCCCTGTGAGATGGACATACTAGGCCAAGATGAAGATAACATGAAAAAATTCATACAAGAATCCTTACATAACCTTAAGGATAACACATCCTTCTATCCATCAATACAAACACCTCCTATCATCCCATCACTTGATATGTTTAACCTTTTGTATCCTGAAATTGAAACACAAAGCAAGCGTCAACCATCAATCATGAAAGAACTTGTTGAAACACACAATAGTGATACTCTTCTATCCTATGCTCATCAAGTTACCAAAACAACTATCAAATTATACGAGAGTTATGGTCAAGGCTTTAAAATCTTAAGAAAACAAGGATGTGACATAATCAATGAACATGGAATTCATCAATTTCTAGAACAAAAACCATCAGAAGATACCAAGGGAATAGGATATAAAAATCTTCCTCCCCTACCTCCACCTCAACAATTTTTCCAATCAAGTAAGAAACCCAAGCCCTATAAACTCAAAAATTACCATTCTTACACACTATAAAAAAAAGTGAACGAAAAATGGATCAACTCCACCATCTAGGACTGATTACACTACCACCTATCAAAGAGAATACAAAAGGAAAAAGTATAAACTTGAATTATTGTGCATTTCATAGAACTCTTGGGAATCTTACTAATGAGTTCCGTGCCTTACAAAGACTGATACATGAAAATGATATTATCAATGTAATTGGATAGATTGCACACACTTTTCTTCTTACCATGTGATAGTTAGAGAATCGTAGCATACTCACTATTACATGTGTTACATTTCATGTAAACCATTTTTATATTGCAAGGAGAACATTCTCATCACTTGTCTCAGCTCATCTTGTTCCTACATTTGGGGGGGGAAGGGGTTAGATAGCCTTTTCCTAGTATGACACTCGTGGTTGCCCCTTTGGATAGTTATCTTCCTTTCGTATAGGATGAACAAGATTGGAATGCGAATGAATTGCTTTAGGTTGGATTGCATGTGTCATACTAGCTTTAAGTCTATTGATTTTATTTGTGTGATTTCATGTGCGTAATGTGATCCCCTATACTGTGTTGCTTGGTTGTCTTTATGTTTGTGAGCCTACTTTGGATGACCCTTTATTACTTCGTTGGTGCAAGGATACAAAGGAATCAAACCCATTGTGATATTCTTCTATTTTTATCTACATTCTTCTCCATGTCATAACCATTTCCTTTCACTTGTTTTTTCCCATTGGGGATGATGCAAAGTGTTGAGACATTTAGGTCTCCTCCATGTTAACCCAAAAGGATTGTTTGTCTTCTCTCTCTATATGTAATTCTTCCTTTGTGCCTGTTGTTCCATGAGTTATTTGGGGAATAATGATAGTTCCAAGCTCTCTTATAATAATGTAGCAAAGACATACAATGACCCCAAATGTATGGGTCCCTTATGTGTTATCTTAGGATTATATATGGGGGAAACCTCCTTTCCATGATGTAGCTTTATTTGGAAACATATTTTTTGCATAGTGCTTTCTAAATAAGCTCTCATGTATTGGCCTTTATCATCTTCTACTTTAAATTTATTTCTCATAGAATGGTGTTTAGTAATTTCTTTAAATTGGGGGAAATTAAGCCTCTCGCTTATTGCTTATATAATGACATGACCCTATTCAAAGTGCGGTCTTCTCAATTTATGTGATGTGCCTTCTTGGTGGTGACATTGGGTTTGATTTATTTCAAGAGTGTGACCTTTCTTGGCATATGACATTCCTCTTAGTGTTAATACTATGGCTTGCATTCCCTAAGGTGTGAATCTTTATCCCTCAAATAGTCCTCTCCTGGTGGTGATATCAAGTGTGATGTTCTTTAAAGTGAGACCTTTCATGAACTAAACAAAACCACTTTGACTATCCTAAAACTAATTCTCGGCCACCAAGCATAACACAACTTGATTGCTAGCGGTGCCTTGTCATAAGTGTCTAGCATAATTCAGCTTGCTAGCCTTGTGAAACCTATGACCATCTTGTGTGGCACCTTATCAAAGTTATTAGTGAGTATAAATTTTGGTATGGTTGATGTATGGGAGACTATAGACCTGACATGACCTACCCATCTACCACCTTTTTGTGAGTTCACACCTTGTAGACCTAGTGTGTGTTTTTGACCCTATTGCCTTGGGGCTCACCTAGTGTACATATCAATCTACACTAGCCCTTGTGAGTGTATTTTTGGACAAACAACTTAGGGTTGATCCATACCTTTTGGAAAAATAGTCAAGGCTCGATCCACCCCTTCTTCCTCTTTGCATTAATTTTGACAAACAACCATCCAAAAGATACACAAGATTGCCCTAGCTACAAAGATTATGTGTGAAAGGGATCTTAAAACCCTTTACAACCAGGTTTTAACAAGGACCCTTAACCCAAAAATAGAAAGAAACCACCCAAATCAATCAGGAAACAAAAAATCCACAACAACCAAGCCACAACATACCATCAACTCAACAAAGAGTCACGGTAAAAAGGAAAAAAAAAGATCACATACAACATAATCAATCCCACCAATCCCCCTACCTCAATAAGAGAGATAAAAGGAAAGATTGAACAAAGAGAAGAACTATTTTCAACCACTTCCA
>VDFB02000013.1:76160100-76187752 GCA_007258455.2 Sequoia sempervirens | reverse complement strand
GGTATCTTCCTTTTCTCCTTTGTGGTTTATGAAGATATGTTGAAGGTTTTAACTAGTGGTTCCAGGGCTTTTGACTCAGTATTTAAAAAAATTCTCTCCCTCTACAAATGGAAATTGAGCTTTGACCTGGGTGCCTTAGCTCCAACCTAGGTCCACCTTCCAAGCCTCCCTCTGGAATTTTGGGAGATGGGAATATTAAAAGGTATTGACAACTCTTTTGGGACTCTTTTGGTGATAGATAAGATTATGCAGGAGAGATCAAGACTAGTGTATGCCCCTATTTGTGTAAATGTGGAAATGAATATGGTCTTACCTTCCTCAATCCTACTTAAGTCTAAGTTTGGTAAATGGAATCAAACCCTGGAATATGAAAATTACCATCTCTTTTGCCAGCTATACAAGAGGTTTGGTCATCTCATTGACTCTTGTGGGAACAAATCTGGTAGTGTTCAAAGGCTTAGGATAAAATTTTAGAGGAGGAACACTCTACTAATGAAATGGCTTCATGTGCTCAACCAACTACTATCCCTATTCAGGAGGTGTCTATTCCCCAACTGAAGGATAACCCAGGCCTGGGCAAGGAGACTATTTATGATCCTTGTGTTCTAACAAATAATTCGGTATGCCTAAATCTTGAAGTTTTTTCCCTTGCTTCCACCCTTCCTACCCCAAGCTTTCCTAAAAAGGTGGATACGAATGGGGGGAAGGATGTAAATAAGGAGAATGTTCCATTTGGGGGTTCCCTGATGATGGAAAATGAGCAGGCTCCCTGAGAGAAGGTTCCAATTCCAGGAGTGGGAGATGAGCTTGAAGAAGGTGAGTATGTTCTCCTCGAGACAAACCTGTCCCTGGAGGAAATGCACTCCTTAACCCAAATTGGAGCAAGAAACCTAAGTGGCTCTTTGGCTCTTCTGGGATTTCCTCAAGGGTCTAGTGATAAAGAGGATGAAGAGGGATGGTCCCAAGCTCCAACTAAATCCAAAAAGAAAAAGAAACTGGATGTGGGAGGGGGAAATAAGGTAGGAAGACCTTCCCAAAAAGATTCTAGAACTAAAGATACTATGAGGGATGTGGTAGCTGGAAAACAAAGAACCTTGGACTTGATCACAGGGTTGAAATCCAAGAAGAAGTAGCTTTAACTGCTTCTCTTGGGTGAGGGTGGTGTTGTATTTTGCTTTACCAATGAAGTACCTTTCTTGGAATATAAGGGGCCTTAATAGCCTGTATAAACAGTTTTTGGTAAAATCTCGTATTCTTGACAATAAAGTGGATGTTGTTCTCCTTCAGGAAACTAAGATGAAGAAAAAGACTTTTGATAAAGCTATTTTTAGCATCTGGCCTAGCGCGAATTATTTTGTTAGTGAGGCGGAAGGAGCTTTAGGTGGTATTGATACTCTTTGGAATCCTTCTAAACTTGAAGGTACTTTGAGTTTAGCTAGTAAGAACAGCCTGATGATAACCCTTGAAGACATTCCTTCCCAGGAGAAATGGAACCTAATAAACATTTATGATAGAGTCTCATGGCCTTTTCTTTTTTCTATTCTTAGGAATTTGGGGATAGAAGAAAGATTCCTAAAGATGATCTCTACTTGTGTTATCTCCCCCATATGTTATGTTCTAGTGAATGGAGTCCCCCAAAGTTTTTTCTCTTGTGGTCTTAGGCAAGGTGACCCCCTCTCTCTCTACCTTTTTATCATTTTTTATTGAAGACCTTGGTAGGAATATCCAAAATTTGGTGGACTCTAAAGCTCTCAAAGGTGTTAAAGCTTCCTCATCTCTTATGCTTGATTCCCACCAACAATTTTTTGATGACACTCTAATGTTTGGGGAAGACTCAGTGGGGGACGCAAGTCCTTGGAAACATGTCCTCAACAACTATGTTGTTGTTTTTGGCTAGTGTATCAACTATGAAAAAAACAAAATTTACTTCTTCAATACTGACCAGTAGATTAAAGACAAAGTGATAAAATTTTTGGGATGTCAGGAAGCTGCTTTACCTGATGCTTATCTTGGCCTACCTTTGATCTCTAAGAAGTTGGAAAATAATTACTGGAATCAGCTGATTGAGAGGGTTCAAAAAAAACTTGTTGGATGGAAGGGGAAGCTTCTTATCTTGGTTGGCAAGGTTCAACTTCTCAAAGCCTCCCTTCAGAATATTCCAATTTACTACCTTTCTCTCTTCAAAATTCCTGCCTCTATAGGGGAAAAGATAGAACATATTCAAAGAAGATTTTTATGGTTAGGATATGAAGAAAAAAATAGACTATCCTTGGTTAGTTGGGAAAAAGTGTGTACTCCCAAAAGGAGAGGGGATTTGGGAATAAGAAGAATTTCCATGCTTAAGAAATCACTAATTGCTAAAATTGGTTGGAATCTTCTTGAAGGCTCTAAAGACTGGGTTAAAATCTTCCAGGCAAAGTACTTGAGGAACAAGAATCCTGGCTGTTTTCTCTCCTTGTCTAACTTGCCTAGTGGTTTTGCTTTATGGAATCATCTTGTTGAATTAAGGAATGTGTTGAAGCTGGGGGTAAGAAAGAGAATTGGGAATGGGAATAATACTAACTTTTGGAAGGACCCTTGGATAGAGACTTCTACCATGTCCTCAATAGAAGAACTAAATCCTCTTAAACATAGCCTAAAAAAGATTTGTGGTAAAAAGGTTTCTGACTATATTAACTTGGAGATGGAGGAGCCAAAATGGAAGGAGTTCAAATTGCTATTAAGGAGGGATAATCTAAGAGGCCAGAAATAGGTAAACTGGGATTTGATCCTCCTAAGGCTGCACCATCTGATTGGGGAGGCTAAGTGCTTTGATAGATAAAGAGAAGATGAGTGGCTTTGGAAAGGTGGCTCTTCAGGTTGTTTCTTAGTTAAAAAGGCTTATGAAGAACTGGTGAAACCTTTGGATGTTGTTTCAAACCATTTCTAGGATAAGGTGTGGTTAAAGAACTTGGTTCCCAAAATTAATTGTTTTTGGTGGACTGTGGCTCATGGTAAAATTCTTACTATTGACCACCTAGTTAGGAGGGGTTTCCAACTGGTTAATAGATGCTCCCTTTGTAAATAGGAAAAGGAGTCAATTATTCACATTTTCTTTCACTGCCAATTTGTGAGGTAAGTGTGGTCCTTCTTCTTGTTGATGTCCTTTGGGTAGTAAGCCTTTTGTATTTGAGCAGTGAGCTCTAGGCAGTGTGCCTGAATGCATGTGTATTCCCATCTATAATTATTTTATACTTTTAATAGGGTATAATCTTGTGGACTAATTTCCACCATGGTTTTTCTCCTATTAGGGTTTCCAAGTAAAAAAAATATTGGTGTTATGTGTGTTTCTGATGTGGTGATGATTTATGCTTTCATGTTTATATATTAGATCTGAGAATAAGTTTAATAATTTTAATTTCTATGACAACTGATTCACCCCCCCCCTCAGTTGTCTTCCCTTGTGTTTCCAACAATTGGTATCAGAGCAAGTTCCTCAGAAGAAGTTTAATAGTTTGAGGTGATATGAGATGGCGACATATAAGAAGGATAGTCTGAGATTTGATGGAACAAATTATTCTTTGTGGAAGACTCAAATAGAGTGTCATATGAGATGCATTGGTGAACTTTACTAGATAATTACAAAGAATAGATATATCATCCCACAGAATGGTCCTTCTACTTCTGCTAAGATTAAGGATGTCGAGTACAATATCAGAGCTAAGGAAGCATTGTTGAGTGCTCTAACTGATTCTGAGATGACAAATGTTATGGATCTATAAAAAGTTGGAAACTTTGTATGAAGGTGATGCACATGTGAAGATTGCTAAGATGCAAAGCCTGAAAGGGAAATATGAGATGTTGAGAATGGGTGATGATGAGAACATTACTTCTTTTATGCAGAGAGTGAATGGACTTGTGTTTAGTATCATATATGCTCATGGAACATTGGAAGAATCAAAGATTTTTGCTAAAGTGCTCAAATCCTTGCTTGGTGCATACAAAGCCAAAGTTACAGCTATTGAGGAGATCCAGACTATGACAAATGTAACTAGAGACATGTTGATTGGTAAGATTACTTCTTTTGAGTTAAGTGAGTTTGGTGATGCTCTTCCTAAGACAAAATCTGCATTCAAAGCTACTATCTCCGGAAAGGATAAGCAAAGATATGATTCGGGTGAAAGTTCTTCTAGAAAGGTGTTCAAGTATGAGGAGGAAATGAGAGATATTGAAGAAGAAGAGAGAAAACTAGATGAGCTTGAAGCACTTATTGTCAAGAGGGAAGCTAAAGGAGAAGGTAAGTATAAAGGGAAATTTCTTGTTAAATTTTTTTCTTGCAATAAGATAAGTCATTTTTCCTAAAGGTGTTTGGAAAGAGTTCCTAAGCCAAGATATAACAAGCCTAGATTCCAAAGAAAGTGTTATTTTTCTACTGATGAAGGTGTGATAGATAATGAATCTGATAAAGGGAATGTAAGTGAGGATGAATGGGTATTTATTGTTATCAAGGAAAATGATCTTGTACCTACTGAATCTGCTAAGTACACAAATGTGGAGAAAGCCCTAACTGGTAGAGTTGAAGAAAAAGATGAATGGGTGATTGACAATGGATGCTTTCATCACATGATAGGTGATAAAAGTAAATTTGTAAGCTTGGAAAAGTATGATGGTGGTGTTGTAATATTTGGTGATGACAAAGCTGGTGTAATCCATGGCAAAGGATCCATTTCTCATGATGTTAATCATAATACTGACGATGTTCTGTATGTGGAAGGTTTGAAGCATAATCTCTTAAGTGTTGGATAGATGGTTGACAAGGGATACAATCTTCAATTTAAGAATGGAAAGTGTAGAATATTGGGAAGTTTTGGAAATGTGATTGCATCAAGTACAAAAACAAAAGGTAATATCTTTCACCTAAATGTTGCTAGTAAAAGTTGTATGATTGCTCAAGTTGATGAAAGTTGGTTGTGGCATAGGAGAATGTGTCATGTAAACTTTGATAATATTATCAAGATAAGTTCTACTTAGGCAGTGAGAGATCTTCCTAAGTTGATAAAACCTACCAATGCCATATGCAAGGAATGTCATTTAGGGAAGCAAACTAGAGTTTCATTTTAGAGCAAACAACATTGTTCAAATAAAGTGTTGGAGCTTGTGCATACTGACTTGTGTGGTCCTTCTAGAATCAGAAGTTTACAAGGATACAAGTATTTCATGTTACTTATTGATGATTATTCTAGAATGATGTGGGTTACTTTCTTAAGGGAAAAATCTGAAGCTCTAGAGAAATTCAAGATTTTCAAGGCTATGGTTGAGATAGAGACAGGTCTGAAGATTAAATGTCTGAGATCAGATAGAGGTGGTGAATTCACTTCCAATGAGTTTAATTCTTTTTGTGAAAAAAATGGGATAAGGAGATAATTATTTGCCCCGCAGACCCCTCAGCAAAATGGAGTTGTGGTAAGGAATAACATGACAATTGAAGAAGCCGCTAGGACTATGATGCTGGAAGGAAATGTTCCTCATATCTACTAGAGAGAAGCTGTGAGTATTGTTGTTTACACTCTCAACCGGGTACAAGTCAAAGGTGATACTAGTAAGACTCCTTATGAGATATGGTATGGTCATAAACCTACTGTTAGATACTTCAAGATCTTTGGGAGTAAATTCTATATCAAAAGAGATGAAGATATAGGAAAATTTTATGCTAGAAGTGATGAAGGAATCTTTCTTGGTTATTCTACTAAAAGTAAAGCCTACCTATGCTACAATAAGAGATTGAGGAAAGTCGTTGAAAGTGCTAATGTCAAGGTTGATGAAGACACAGTTAGACAATCCAGAACCTATGGATATGATTTCAATTATCAGAATGACAGTTCAGATAAAGGAAATAAAGTTTAGACTTCAAATCAAGTTCAGATCATTCTGGTGAATCAGGAAAATCAAGAGGAAGGAACTAGTGAAAGTGTAAAAGTGAGATCACAAGAGCCTGAAGTTCAAGAACATCCTAAGACTATGAGGTATGTAAGGCTAAATCATTCAGAAGATTAGATTATTGGTGATAAGAACAAAGGTGTTCAAACCATGAGAATAATTGCAAAAGAATACTGTTTGATTTCAAAGAATGAGCCTAATAGTGTCAATGAAGCATGTAAAGATGAACATTGGATGGAAGCAATGAAAGAGGAACTACTGTAAATTGAGAAGAATAATACATGGATTCTTGGTCCTAGATCTAAGGACAAAAATGTAATTGGAGCTAAATTGGTCTTTCGGAACAAACTGAATGAGAAAGGTAAAGTTGTTAGAAACGAAGCAAGACTGGTGTGTAAAGGATATTGTCAGATGGAAGGAAATTACTTTGAAGAAACTTTTTCCCCTGCTACTAGGATTGAAGCTATGAGACTATTTCTTGCTTATGTTGCTTACAAAAAATTCAAAGTTTATTAGATGGATGTCAAGTCAACATTTCTAAATGGTGAATTGGAAGAAGAAAAGTATATTGAGAAACTTGATGGATTTCAATTGACTGATCAGGGAGATATGGTTTGTCAGTTGAAAAAGGCATTGTATGGACTTAAGCAAGCCCCAAGAGCGTGGTATGCCAAATTGGACAAATATTTTTTGAAGCTTGGATTTAATAAAGGTACTATTGATTGTAATTTGTATTTCAAGATTGATCAAGATAAAGATTTGATTGTTGAAGTCTTTGTTGAGGATATCATTTTTGGAGGAGATGATAGTCTGTGCATGAAGTATGCTGATGAGATGCAAAATGAGTTTGAGATGTCTATGATTGGAGAAATGAAATTCTTTTTGGGATTGCAAATTACTCAGCTAGATAAAGGGATCTTTATATCTTAGTCCAAGTATGTGAAAAATTTTCTAAAGAAGTTTGGTATGGAAGATTCAAAGCCAGTTGGTACACCTATGGTGACCGGATGTAAGTTGAATCAAGATGATGATTCACCTAAGACAAATCAAACTAGATACAGATCCATGATTGGTGGATTTCTTCATTTGACTCAAACTAGGGCTGATATCATGAATGTTGTATGCATTGTTGCAAGATTTCAAGTTGATCCTAAGGAATCTCATGTGACAACTATGAAGAGGATTTTTAGGTACTTGAAAGGGACAGTTGATTTTGGCCTGTGGTATCCTAAAGATGATGACCTTACTTTGAGTGCTTTTACTGATGCTGATTGGGCAAGAGATGTCAATGATAGAAAGAGTACTAGTGGTGGTGCATTTTTCTTGGGAACAAAGCTAATTTTGTGGTTAAGTAAGAAGCAAAATGTCATTTCTTTATCTACTGTAGAGGAAAAATACATTATTGTTGCTAACAATTGTACTCAAGTATTGTGGATGAAGCAGATGTTAAAAGATATCAAAGTTGTGTATGATGAACCTATTGCTATATTCTATGATAACTCAAGTGCAATTAACATTTCTAAGAAACTGGTGCTGCATTCAAAAACTAAGCATATATCTATCAAGTTTCACTTTTTGAGAGAGAAGGTGAGTGAAAAGGAAGTTAGATTGGAGTATGTTCCCACTAAGGAACAGATTCCAAATATCTTTACCAAGCCTTTTCCTAAGGATACTTTTGAGTATCTCAGAGGGAAGCTAGGGGTGATTACCCCTCCTAATCAAAATTAAGATGCATTGACTTGTATCAGTCTATGCATTTCACAGTCATATCTTCATCCAGATTGATGTTGTGGTGGCTGCTACTCAGGGGGAGTACTCAGATGTTCAAAAATGTGGTTCAGAGCTTGCATGGAGAAGATAATGTCTATCTTTTTCATTGATTTCAAAGGGGGAGAAGAGTCATGTGAAAAATTGTGAATTATCTAGGGAAAAGAGTCAAAATCTAAGGGGGAGAAAGTGTTATGAGATAGTTGCGTTGATGGTGTTTTTCACATCATGTGTTGCCATTAATGCCAAAGGGGGATATTGTTGGACATTGTTGATATGTGGTTGTCATTGATGTCAACACTATAGGAATTAATGTCTTTAAGGTTGTATATGTCGAGGATATTGAGAAAATTTTAATAAAGTAAGTTGCAGGTTGTCATTGGTACAATGAAGTTTAGTATGTTGGCTAGCTCGGTATGTTGATGGTAAGAGGTTCTGGATTAAAGGGTTTTTTTTTTAGTATATCTAGTTTATCCACATTAAGTTTCAGAGATCTGCATGAAGATTTGATCGAGTTATGAGTATCTATGTTCTATTAGTTTTTTTGTTGCTTCAGTTGGTGTTCCTAAAAGAAGATGATATGATTCTAGTAAGTTGAGTTGCTGAAGATGCTTCTGTGGCAATTTATGATACTTGTGGATGTTTCTAGATCATGTTCTATCTATGTTGTACGTCTGCATTGTTTTTTGTGCTCACGATTGGTGATTTTCTTTTGTGAGTTCATGTTTTTCTTGTTCATGGCCAATAAGGTGATTGTAGTGCGTTGTGGATCTTTGAGGCATAATTTTTGGAGGTGTTTCATATTCGAGGATGTTATTTTGGGTCCTTACTATGTAATGGACAACATTGGTTGATGCGCATTGAAAAAATTTTATGGATTGAGCCAGCAGTTTGTACATGTTTTATATTTTGCTAGAGTCGACATGTAGATGATGTTATCTCTTGTTGCGAGTATATATGAGCAATTTTTTTTTCATTTGAAGATATATGTGAGTGTGGTGTGTGAAGTGTGTGAGTGTTGTGTGTGAATAATGTTCTAATCATTCGAGGGAAAAAGTAAAGTGTGAAGAAGAGTGAGCAAAGTTTATGTGCTTAACCAAAACTATAATCAGGCATTAACAAATGTTATTTTTTCAATTCAAAATATTGTGGATGTAATCTGAATGTTTCTGTAAGACAATGTGTCTTCCTTTGGGTAGTAAGCCTTTTGTATTTGAGCAGTGTGTCTGAACGCATGTGCATTCCCATCTATAATTCTTTTATACTTTTAACTTGGTATAATCTTGTGGACTAACCTCCACCATGTTTTTTCCCCTAATTGAATAGGGTTTCCACATAAAAAAAATCTTGGTGTTATGTGTGTTTTTGATGTGGTGATGATTTATGCTTTCATGTTTATATGTTAGATCTAAGAATAAGTTTAATAAGTTTATTTTTTGTGACAAATGATTCACCCCCCTCTTAGTTGGCTTCCCTTGTGTTGCCAACAACCTTCTCCAAAGCCTGGCCTAACTACAAAGAAATGAGGATTAAGCAGAATTAGGGCATAAGGAAGGATCTTACTAAAATCAATTGGTCAAAGATGCTAACCAGAATGTCTACTGTGTGGAGCTCTCCGCAGAAGAATTGGATAAAGTGTAACTTTGATGGGTGTTCAAAAGGAAACCTAGGACTAGCTAGAGCAGGGGTCTATTAAGAAACCAAAAAGGAGAATGTATAGTGATATTTGGTGTGAATATGGATGTTTGTTCTAATAATAAAATTGAAGCAATGGTTGTGTTAGGGGGTTTCAAAACTCTTAAGGAGTTGGGTTATGAAAATGTCATAATAGAAGGGGACTCCATGCTAATAGTGGATATTTTGAATGAAGTTGTGCCACCATGGGAGTTAAAAAATATAATTGATAAATGCCAAGTCATTAAGAAATTCTTTACCAATTGCAGGGTGCAACATGTCTATAAAGAGGGCGATAAAGCTGTTGACTGTGTTGCCAACGTGGCGCTGAGTTGTACGGGGTGGACCTGATGGACTAATGGTATATGTCGAAGTCTTTAAGAGACTTGATTCTAAATGAAAATTTTGAAAATGAGTACAATATGCAAAGATGAAAGGTTGATGTTATGCAGGAAATATGAGATCCAAGTGGGGCTCGATGGCATTTCGTGTAATGATGAAATTGGGAGTACGGGGTTGTATTTGATGATTTCAGTAGGAAGTAATATTAAATATTCTTCATTCATGGAGGTGACCAAAAATCACATGAAGTTATCCAGGTTGTAAAGGGTTTTCATTTCAAATCGTGCCAATTTTCCTTGTGTCGGCTATTCTTGAATTTCTAATGAGGAGAAAGGTATGATAATTAATTGGGATTTTAGTATTTGTAAGAAAAATGATGGGATTTTGGTATCAGGAATTGTGTCATTAGCCTTCACAAAAAGAAACTTTTTGATTCACCATTTTTTATCAGCTATGTTTGTTATTTGGTGAAAGAGTGTTTGTTGCATCACAGAAAGAAAGCAGGAGTTAGAGATTATGAAGAAAATTCCACAATAGCTTAAGAATTTGTAGAGAAGCAAAATGGGTGGCCCATGGAAGTGAACTGAGCCTCCTAATTGTTGAGCCCTTAAGCAGAATGTGGATTTATGGAGGCTTTTCAAAAATGTTGGTATGGTTCCATTCTTTCAATCCATGAAGGGCTACAATGAGAACCTAACAACACAATTCACCAATTCCTAGAGTAAGGGTAGTGTAACCATTGGAGCGGTGAAGTTTGATGTCACAACGAGTTTCATAGCTGAAGCAACTGGTCTGCAAAATCAAGGGATCAAAGTTGCAAAGAAAATTGGGGTTGACTATCAGAAGTTCATTGAAAAATTCCTGCATGAAGGGGAGAACCTCAAAATATTCCAGAACAGGTATGATAGGTTGGAACTCCCTCCTCCCTTTTCCTTAGTTAGCCTGTTTGTTATGAGGTATTTTACTTTAGAGGGAAGGTATATGTCGGTACATGCATACCATTTTTCCCTACTAAATCACTTTTGGCATGGTGAGAGAGTAAATTTACCCTTTTACTTGTCCTCCCTACAACTCAATACTGAGAAGGGTGTTAATCTGCCCCTTCACCAAGGTTTGATGTTAACACTATATAAATATGCTCTAGTGATGAATCCTCATTGCAACCTTTTGGCTAGTAGAAATGATAATCCCAACTGTATTGATGAGAAAAATGAGGAACATCTTGTTAGAGCCTAAATTTTAATGAGAATTTTAGGTTCTCATATTGTGAAACTTGATTTTAATGGTCAGAAAAATGAGTTGAAAATCAATCTTAGGAGCACATTTTGAAAAATCATAATTTTGGATCTGTTTAATTTCACACAAAATCATTTTGCAAATATATTCATCTACCATAAGTCAACATACTAGTAAAATTTTGTGGCTCTAGGAGAAATTATTATCAATTTTCTGAAACAACTTTGGAGGCAACTTGATTTGTCTTTATCACAATGCAAAAGAAAAGATCTTTCAGAGAAACAAAAGGGTTGATTTGGATAGCATCAACTATTAAAATTGGTGGCATTCATCAATATCAGTTCTTTGCTGGTATGGCATGATAATGGGCATAAGGGCATTTTCATTATGGGAAGCAGCTTATTAGATCTTGTCATCAGAGGAAAATAAGAAACATTCTAAATTTAACTAATGTATTTAATGATATCTGCTTACTGCAAAGTTAATTCTTAAATGAACTCAATGAAGACAATTGAACCTTACATGAAGAGCTCACCCAAAATGTTACAAAATGAGGATATTGGTAAAACTGAGAAATGCAATCCTCAAAGATAATATGAACATTTTATAGTAAGGAACTCTTACACAAGGAATAGGAAGCTATTTGCAACTATTTGAAAAGGATATTAGGTAAATCTAGTATTTACTGTGTGCTTCAGCTAAGTAATCCTGAATTTGGAGGCTTAGAGTGTACGGAAACATTACTTTCACTATTAGTAGCAAGGAATATGATTCATCATGGCCTATCTAATCTTGAAACAAACTATGAAAATGAATATGAGTTCTTTGAGGGAAAAATGAAGAGACTAAAGTTGGAAACTTTATAAAGCATTCGTGTGGTGAAAATACAGTAAATCCTCAGTAACACCATCAAATTTTTGAAAGAATATGAGGAGTTGGGCACACTTTTGGTACTGAAAAAAGGAATAAGGAGCCTTCAAACATTTTAATCTCCATCTTGCCTTTTGACAGATTATCTTTAGTATGGAAAGACTCGCATTTAGTCTCCCTCAATCAACAAAATATAAGAAATTCCAAGCGTAATTGAGAACCAGTACATGGTAGATGCCATATCAGAGAAAGAGGTCTTTGGATCTCCGCTTCGATAAATACCAATTCTATCTGTAGATTAGACCATTAGAAAGATTCCTCCAGCCCGAGTAATGAGCCTTTCATATTGGAAGTAAACTCCATGGATAGAATTTATGATGCACTTGTTGAAAGGATTCTTCCAGCAATAGTTGAAGCTCGATCAGATGCAAAATACATAATTGGGTTATTTGGGCCTCCTGGAGCAAGGACGTACACTGTAACAAATGAAGTGGTTTGTTGTTCGAGTAGACTCTGGCTTGAAAAGGCATATGGAATGACTCATCCCATAGAGCCATTTGATATTGCTGCAGATGTTCCAGTGGATGGATTCCATCTGAATCATTCCCAACTTAACATAATCCAAAGGAGGCTCGTGCAAAGGCGCTCCATGGAAATTTAACGCAGATCATCTGTCGTCATATCTTGCTATCCCACGAAGACAAGGACGCATATATATGCCATCATTTAATCACGAATGAGGAGATCCGGTGGAGTGTGGTATTATTGTGAGCCCTTTACATGAACTAGTGTTAGTGGAGAGAAATTACCTATTGTGAGTCATTGAGGCAGAACGATTTAAAGCAGAAGTAAATATGTACATGAAGGCATTCAACTATCTTGAGAACCAGTAGAGACTTATATAGTGTGAAATCAAATGAGGGAATGATCTTGAGCCTTTCTAAAGAAATGTGGTAGAAAACATTGCCCCCAGAAGATTCATTACACTCACTGATGCTTACATCATAGGTCTCTCACTGAACATGAGACGCGCAGTGGAAAAGACAACCAGGGCACGAGCTCTAAGAAGGAGTGTGAAGGATTGTGAGTTAGAGAAAACCAGATAGAAATCACTTAGAGCCTTTTCTGTTGAATATTTTGAGCTCCAAAATGGAATCATGTAAATGCAGAGAGGATTGATTCGAGGTGGATAATGGAGTTTTTAAGGGCAAAATTACATAATCTATAGATAATACACAATGATTTTTGACCAGAGGAAATGAGCCAAGAGAAAAGCCCTAAATCCCTAAATCCATCAGGGAGATATGTTCAATCGGTGCAAGTTTCCCAGATCTCTCCGACTGTAAAGGTCATGCCAATGAGAGGCTTCGGGGAGAGTCTCACCGAACAGAGCATGTGATTAAGATTTATTGGAATAACAAGTTTGGCAAGACAATTAGTATCGGTGGGAGTATAAAAAGGTCTCATCAAGTCACATCGATGACCCAACAAAGAATAGTTCATCGGTGAAGGAAGTAAGATCGATGGGAAAAATGTTTTTTCTTGATGCTTCAGGTAACCTTGAATTATAATTACATATGGTCATAATGCGGATGAAAGCTTAAATAGAAATAAGAGTGTAAAAAAATATTATTGTTTCAAAGCGTTGAAATAAATGAGCAAGATAGAAGTATTATATTGAGTGAAATAAAGTTGGAAATATTTTCACCAAGAGCGAGGTAATTATTTTACCGAGAAGAATATTTTTACGATGGAGAGTAAATCTTTTCATGGAGGAGATTAAAAATTAAAACTTTGATGGGAAATGATTTTTACTCAAGGAATATTTTACCCTAAATAAGGATGAACAAAATTAAATACAAAAGTAAAATAATTTCATTAAGAGGGAAAAACATTTTCACCAAGGAGGTTAAAGAACATGAGATTATTTATCCAAGGAGTACATTATTCAATTGGGAAAAAGTTGCAAGCAGAGAAGCATACTGAATAAACAAGATTATTTTTTCACTAGAAGCTTATTAATTTTACCCAAAGAATGTATTGAAGATATGTATAGTGAAAAGGTGGATGTGAAGTTTTCCAACAAATAGATTAAAGATTAATGAAGATTTTAAATGTTTTGTAAAGTGACGATTATTTTTTGAGGAACAAAGATAGCAAAGATTAAAATATTTAATTTTCCAGAAGGGAAACTAATTAAATATTTTATTTTACCGAGAGAAATTAACTAAAGTGTTGTAGCAAACGGGTGTTGTGAAGGGTTATAACCCTAAAAGGCAATGTATATATGCAAAGTGAAACTGTAACATAGAGAAAAAAGTAGGTTGGGTAGTTGGATAGGGTGAACTATTGCCGAAATAAATATCATGTTGTATATTGTAAAACCCTTTCAAATTATTTAATGGAGAAGAATGCAAAAATTTGGTGAAATCCTTTCTTGGAATTCAGTTGTTGTGATGAGGTTATTTACATTTCTATCTGGTTGTCTCCAACTTGAGGTCTTTTAATCATTTGAATCATTATATCAAGTATATCTCTGATTTATCAAAATGTATTCCCATGTTGTGTGAATTAATCAATTGGTGTCTGCAAGTCAGATTTAAATTCTTTTGGATGAATCATAGTGATTTAAAGATTTCTTTTGGATAATTAAAGAAGAGCCTGGTAAGAAAATATTCCAGCACAATTTATGCAAGTCATAAATTTAGTGAAGTTTTATGCCAGTCATAGAACCTCATTCTCAAAGTGCCTAGTAACTAGAGTTAAGCCAAAAGGGGAAACACATATTATTTACCTCTTGACTCCATTATCCCAACAAAAGTAGGCACTGGTCACACCAATTCCATTTTAGAATTTTATAAAACATTATTCAAACATCCATATCTCAATTCCAATATTAGGAGTAGGAGTAGTCTGTAAGCTTTTATCTATTATGTTTGTGCCATTGTAATAGATCTATCAAATCAATCAAGTCATACAACCTTAAGTCTTCTTTATTCACATAGGTTCACCCGCCTAGGTCTAGCAGCACCTGAAGAGTAGAAGGTCTAAACCATTTGGCTTTATATGTTACCCTAAAACGTACCAAGAGATTGGAAACCTCTTGAGGCACTTTGCTTACGTTTTTGAGAGCTAACACATCCTATGGACAAAAATACCGCTTCTGTAGAAATCCCTGTTGTGGAACCTAACCCTCATCTACCCCCTGTTGTCACCGCTAGGAGGGTGCTAATTCCTACAAAGAGCCAGTCCCCTATGGCCAATGTTTCCAACCCCTCAACTCATGTGTCACAGAAGAGTGAGGAAAAAATATTTTATGAGATTGAGCTCATTAGAGCTACACCGGAAAAAAGAAAACACTCGCCTTTGCTACTAGAACTTCCCAAGGCGAAGAAACCTAGAAGAGAATTAAACCCTAGGGATATCATTAATATCTCTAAGGAAGGGACACATAATGAGGAGATGAAGGAGACTTTGTAGGGGCAAGGGAGAAACATGAGTGGTGGTAGAAGGTCAACCCGCCTAGCAAAAGTAGCCTCAAAGGACAAAAAAGGAAAATATAAAATGACTATGTGTGATAAGGAAGACTTGGAGTATGAAGAGTTTGAAGCCTAGGAGGAAGAAGATTTTGAGGGCATGGATTTTGAGGACTTAGCTTATGAGATGGGGGAAGAAGGTTCAAAGGAGAATAAGGAAGAGGAAGAGGAGGAACAAATTGAACAATTTGAGGAACAAAAGAATGAGGTTGAGAATGTGAAGGATGTTGGGGATATGGGTATGGAGATTAAAACAGAGGAATCAAGCACTGGATTTTTAAAGAGTGGACTAACTTTTCTGTAGGTTCAATTTGAAGATATGGAAAAGGCATTAGTTACGATCATGAACGTAACTAACAGAGTGATGAGGAGGGTGATGCTAGGAGTTGCTTCTGGAGAACCCAAAATTACCAAGAAGCTGAGGAAACAAGGGAAGCCAGATGTCTTGAAAATGCTAGATGAGTCTGAGGGACTTGACTAGAGAGAATACATCTCTCTCATGGGTGAATATGGGGACCTGCTGAAGAAAGCCAATTAATGGCTTTTTGTTGCTGCTTTGATGACTAAGAATTTTTTTTTGTCCTTTTGCTTCATAATCTCAGACTGTTATTTTATAATAGTTATTCTATGGTGGAATACCACCTAGGACACTGTTGACTTAATTAATGGTTTACGTAGTTTTAAGTTTGCTAGTAGAAGCTTACTATTTTTTATTATAACTGGATAGACTATGGTTACTATGTTAAATGATGGCTTGTGTGCTAATCTAGTTGTCATTTTTTGGTTATTGTTGGGGGTGTTGTTTCCCACCTTTTTTCAATTCCTTTATGTTTGTTGGTTGTAACCATGGGATCAGGGCCCTTCCTTGCTTATCTAATAAAAAACAATAGGAAACATTGGCATATTCAAGAAATAGGATATACTTTAACAACAACTTAGCCCACAAGGAGAAAAAAAACCCCTTTAAAATGCAACAACTTATTCTGAGAGGAGAACAAGCTAGCTTTCAGAAAAAAATCAAGACATCCCCCAAAAAATTCTTCAAGGGAGCATAACAAAAAATCCACCAGAAAGCTGTCAAAAACACAGAGGGTTGCCACAAACCCGATGCTTCAAAAGAAAAGAGGACCAAAAGAAAAATGAAAGGAAAGACCTCTAAAGGAACATAAAAATAAAGAAACCAAAAATAGAGGCCAGAAACACAGAGACCTCACAAACCCAGAGGGGATCTCCTACCATCACGACCAACCATTCCTAACTATCATCAACACCTATACTACCCCACACTAGGGGAGTTGTACCCATGAAGGATAGGAAGCATTAAATCATATAGAATATAGAAAGGAAAATAGTAAGTCACAGACAAACAAAAATCACCTTTGGATAGGAAGAAAAAAAACCCCAATAGAAAGAAACACAAGCAAGACTAGGGGAAGAACACCCAAAACAGGACAAAAACATGGGCCAATACTCCCCAACTCCAAAAGAAAAAATAGAAGGCCACAAAAGTAGAAACTCGACCACCACCAAAATCCAATCCATGAACTAGGAAGGCACAAAATCCATCCATGTCCCTTAAGAGCACCAAAAGAGGGCCAACAACTAGTAAGGACAAAACAACACAGGCCCAAGGAAACACCACTGAGAAGCACCTCAACAAACTATAGCTCCATAAGACAATAGAGGAGGAAAGAGAGATGCCACCCACTAAATCCATGACCATATCTCCCTCCAAAGACACCCATGCAATAGCAAACGCACCTAACTCAAACATAGAAACTAGAAGGGGAAACTCAGGAATAACCTCTACAAAAAATTCAAAACCCCAAAGAGCCCAAGGTACCCGCAACAGCCCCCAAAAATCCCATCCTCATAATCTAGCTCATCCTCTTCTCCATCTCCAACATTCACATAATTCAAACAATCATCTCTATGTGCATTCCCGCTCAGCCATCCATCCATTGGTTAAAGATCGTTGTTGATGTTTTTGTGGGATGATGTTTTATTGAGTTTGTTGTTGTTGAAGAGATCATTGAGATGGTTTTTGAGTTGTGATGTTTTCTTGAGGTGGATGATGATTTTGTTGAAGTGATTGTTTAAGGGTTTGTTGATGTACATACATTTTTTGTGAAGAAGACATGGTTAAGGTATTACTCTCATAGTTCATCAAATTTAGATTTAACATGTTCATATTTGATACATTTGTGTTTGATATGTGCATGCTTGGTATGTTCGTGTTTGATATGTTGATGTTTGGTATGTTCATGTTTGTTGGTATGTTCATATTTGGTATGTTTGGTGATTGATTGTTTGTATTTTACAAACCTAGGTTGGTTGAAGTCCCTAAATTTTGAGTGTTATAAAGTGGATTATTATATTGATTCATGAAGTTCATTTGATCCGCTCCTTGTAAAGTGACCATGGGTTTGCTTAATACATTTTTTGAAGAAGGTTTAGGTATTTTTTCAATGGTGTGATGCACTAAGGGGTCACTCCCTTGTGGATGAATCATTACTTTAGTATTTGATGTTGTTGGTTGTTCCCTAAGTTGATTAGAATCAAAGGTTGCAAGAAGTTTAGCACCTTGTTGTGTGAGTATTAACATGTATTGGTTGGGATCTTGAATTATCAATATTTCAACCACTTTAACAAGAGATTGGCCTTGTTGCATCTCTATTATTTGGTTGTGAATCAATTCAAGTTCTTTGCTAGAGATGTATTTTATATAGACTATTTCCACTTGAGATGTTTGAGGTTACATTTTTGTTGGTAAAGGAAGTTCATACCCTTTAGAATTTATTTGAAGCATTTGATAGGGTTGATCGATAACATTTGTGGTAGTAGGAGAATTTGAACCATTAGGATTTGACTCCATATTTTTCTTGTATTGAGATCGTGTTTTGACCATGAAAATTGTAATATCCTAGGAGATATAGATGTTTGAAAATGCATAAAGATGTTTTTGTTGGGATATTTCAGTTATCCAAGACACCTTAGACTTTTTTCCATCAATGATGAAAATATTTTAGATGGGTGGATGGAGTGTGTATACACCTAAAAATGGTCACATCACAATAGTCTGGTAATTAATTAAATATTTTTAATATTTAATTATATCTCTGAATTCAATCTGCGTATAAATAAATCTAAATAATTTATTTATATTGTTCATTCTTTCATTTTGATTAAATAAATAAGTTTATTTAATCACTTTTCTTATCCATTTCTTAATTAATTAAATAAACAATACGATTTATTTATATTAATTATCATGTAATCTTGGCTTGAATATTTTATTCAAATAAAGATTAAATATTCTTCTCTTCTAATATTCTTCTAAAAATCCATTCACATTTCCATATTCTCAATATTTAATTAATTCTTCTAAAGTTCATGCACAATCAAATATTCCAAAATATTTAATTAAATCTTCTATAGTCCTAAAATCAAAAATCAAACTCACATGAAATTAAATAAATTTATTTATTTAATATTCGATTATCTTCAACAACTGTGAAACAAACTTCCAAAACAAAAAATTAATTTCTCTATTCCTGTGCAAGCTTGTTCCTGTGGGTTGAAGACAAGCCTCCATTTTTCTCTCCAACCTCCCAACATCTTCCATCTTCTTCTCAACCTCTCCATCTCTCACCATTCAAAATTACCAAACAATCTCACAACCATTGATCTTTGCCAGCCAGGCTCTTGCCTGTGAAAATCTATAAAAAGGACTGCCCGGTCTCTGAAAAACATAGAAGCTTTCATACAGGAAAACTATAGAAAATTTGTAGTAGCATAGCCTTCTAGTATTCATAGCATTCTAGCATCATAGCATAGCATAGTAGTATTCCATATCATGGCCTAATCACCTCATATCATAGCATCCATAATCTGCAGCCCCTGTGCATAATTTACAACCCCTGTGCATATCTATATTAGCATTTCACTCCATCAACATATAGGATAGAAATACTCTCCTTTTTTCATACTCGTTTTGCAGGTTGCCATTCTAAGAAGCTTTGCTTACACAATTTGAGAGCAGCAACTTCAAGAGAATTACTGGAGATAGAGGACAATGGAACGGTTCTGAAGAAGCTCTGTTTGTTTTCTTTGAATTCAATTATCTTGCTTTCTTTAGTTTAATGTTTCATTTGTGTGTTTTATTTATCTTATTTTGATACTAACATTTCCCACACGTATTTTTGGTGCCCACCGTGGGGCATTTGCCCCAAATTTTAACATCTTTTTGCAGATTTTTCTGACAGGTTACGGCTAGAAGAGCGATTCAGCACATTAAACACGTTTCAGTGCACGTTCACTATTTCACAGCGCTCTTTAAGACTGTCATAGCACCCCTTAACCATTTCGTAGTGCCCATTCATCATTTCACAGCGCTCGTTAACTATTTCGCAGCCCCCGTTCACCATTTCACAGCGCCCGTTCATCATTTCGCAACGCCCATTCACCATTTCGTAGTGCCTGTTAACTATTTCACAACACTCGTTCATCATTTCGTAGCACTCGTTCACCATTTCACAGTGCTCATTCACCATTTCACAGTGCCGGTTATCAATTTCATAGCGCCCGTCAGCAATTTCATAGTGCCCTTTACTATTTTCACAGCGCTATTTTCTATAACGCCCTTTAAGTTTGTTTTAGCACTTTTTTTTTTACAGAATCTGCAAATTGTAATTTGTAAATTAGGTAGAGATTTGACTGGATCCGACACAACCGCGACCAGTAGGAACTTAATTGGAATGAACCAATCCTAGGATAGTCACTTAATCAAAATGAATCAATCCTAGGATAGACATGGATTTTAAAATGAATCAATCTAGGGTAGTCACTACACAATGATCTTGCAATTAAAATTGAATAATTTGCTATTGTGAAGCAATATCTTCACTTAGAGTAGATCAATTGTGATTTGGGTTTTAAAAAGAACATTTGTTTGCTTTGTCTTTAGCAATAGGTATATGCTCTCCCCTTAACTGGGTGATCAAAATACCAAACTTTCTTTTTCAATTTCATGCAAATTTATTGTTTTGATTACATCCTTTAGAGAGCCTACTCTTGTGGGAAAAAGTACTCACCCAAGAGGAACGACTCAAGTGGGTTCAAGCCAAAGCTAGGCTATTCCACCCCACTATAAAATTTAAAGAAAATTTGGGGAAACCCTCTTTTGATGGTAGTGTGCATTGATAACCATCCCCAAAGTCTTTGTTCTAAAGGTAGGGAGGTATCTCGAGGGAGTATATCATTTGTCGCACCGAACGGAAACCCTTATTACGAACTTAGTGTAGTGGCTAACTTGTCAATTTCTAAACATCATAATAATCACAATGCAGGGGAGGGAAGAATCTACCCCCAAGACACTCACCATATAACTGCCAAGGACCGTTTGCTCAGGGGATCCAGTATCCACTTCCGTCACTTTGAGTACGTGCCTAGAAAAGACAAAAACACGGGCACCCTTTCGGGGGTGACACAGCTATGTGAGTCGATGCAGTTCTAAGATGTGGGTTGTTGATTATTACATGATGACCTACTTGAGTACTAAGAGTGAGTTTGTTTGATCTATCTATCATGTGTAAAACCTGTGACAACAATTTTTGAACAACATTTTGGTCATACACTTAATGTTTAGTATAGGACTTAAACACAACTATTCTATAATTTGCTTGATGTGTTTTCAATACATTAATTCAGTAAACATCATCCAAAACTCACAATCACATTGATTACTCCCATGTTCAGAGATTGGAAATCCACAACCTTTGTTAAGAAATCCATTCTCAAACGAATCAAAAATCCAAAAAAACCACTTAGCTACAAGAAACTACTGAAGAAAAGACGATTCTTGTACCAAAACCAAAAGGTTTTACTTAAACATAGAACCTTTATACATCGATATCATGACTGTGTTAGGGGTTTCACTAATGATTATGCTATAGAACCATTATACTCACAAGCTTTATTTCAAAGAAGAGCCCTTTCTCAAAGGCACAACCATAGTCAGTGTATTTGTTTTTGTTATATTCCCCAACCTACAATTGAATATTCTACTCATCCAAATTAATTTCTACAATAGAGAACTCAATCACATTAGGCATTTATCACAAATCCATCCTTTTACGAAGCTATGATCAAACTTCATAAAGTACAAAATCATCCTTTTCTTGATCTTTTGCTTAAATTGCCACCAACAGGATTCTCATCCTTTCAATTAGGGAACAACACAAGCTAAAGATTAGAAATCTTTCAAGTCATAGAATCTTCATTCTATCTTGACTTTCATAGCTATCACAAATTGCACTATTCCATTCTTTGATCAAAAGTTAGTAGAATTTGGAACAAAGCTTATGCCTGTTGTCACAAGATCTTGAAAACATTTAGAAAAAGATGAAGGAGAAACTACCACAAGCAAAATGGGTGATAATAGTGAGAGAGAAGAGAATACATTTAATATTGAAGAGTTAACAGAAAAAAAGCTTCAAGAAGCAAAACAAGATCCTCGATTCCATACTCTTATGGAAAGGATTTTAGAACGAAACAAAGAAAGATATTTTCTTTCATTAGCTAATCAAGGAGCTAAGTTACCTTCTGATTTTGATATAGAAGGGATTAAACAGAATCCTGAAACTCCTCCTAATGATCTTAGTGCCCTTACTCAACAGATAAAAGAATTACAAGGGAAAATAAAGGAAATGCAAGGAGGTACAACAAAGAAGTATGTTTTGGATGACATATCTCCTTATCCATTTGATAGGAGTCTTCAAATGATCCCTTTTCCAAAACATTGTGAAATCCCTAAATTTGATAGGTACAATGGAAAAACTTACCCCATTGAACATGTGAGGGATTTCTGAAATATGAGTCTTGAATTTGCTTATGAAGACACCTACTTAATGCAATTGTTTCCACGAAGTTTGGGTGGAAATCCATGGAGTGGCTTTCCAAGATCACTCCCCCCATCAAAACTTTTGAGGAGTTGATAAATCAGTTTATATCACAATATGCCTACAATATTCAACACCAGATAACCATGCTTGATCTTTGTAAAGTGAAACAAAAAGTAGGGGAATCCTTCACTACGTTTTTGCAAAGGTGGAGAAGATTTTTGCACAATATTCTTGTCCTATTCCTGAAAAGGAAAAGATGGATATCTTCATCAATAGCCTAGATCAAGAATTAAGCTACAGTTTAATCTTCATTGTCCTCCTAACTTTGAAAAATTGATTGAAAACACAATCACCATTGAAGGGGCCTTGGTTAATAGAGGAGTGATAAAACTTGATAATCCAAGTTCATCCAACCAAAACAACAATGATAAAACAAGGTTTTGGAACATAAATAAAAATGTGGTCAATGATGGTATAGTGGATGCAAACAATTTATGAACAAGATCAACTATCTTCAACTTATCAAGTGCTCCACAAAACAACCAACAAGGAAATACCAACCAACAAAGAAACAACAACCAACAAGGACAAAACTCCAATCAAGAAAGCATGACCAATCAAAATACCAAGGATAATCGTGGTAATTTCAATAACAATCTTGGCAATACCCAAACATGGAATCCGTCTAGACCTCCATTCTTTTCAAATCGACGGAATTTTACCATGTTGGGTCAATCTCTTGAGTCTGCTCTCAAGGAGCTTCTCGATAATAAGGTCATCACCTTACCACCACAAAGAGATTATGAGCCACGAGTCAAACCACCATCATGGAATGACTCGTATTATTGCAATTATCATCAATGTAAAGGTCATAGAACAAATAACTATCAAGCCTTGCGAAATCTAGTACAAGATTTAATTGGCAATGGCGCCATTACAATTGAAGGACATCATACCAATGACGATCATCAAGCATTCAAAGATCCTTTACCAAACTATCAAAAGGGGGAAGCATCAGATACCAAAGCGAAAGGCATAAATAATGTTGAAGACAACATAATCTGCCACATCTATGCAGATGATCAATGGGTTAATGTTATTAAAATCAAGGAAAAACAAGAATATCAACAGGTTAATGTGACTATGAGAGGACAAGAAAAAGTTGTTTTAAAAGGTAGTTCATTTAAGGCAGCTATTCCTTCTCCAAATCATTATAATATAGTTGATCAATTGAGAAAAACATCAGCTCAAATCTCCATCCTTGAACTTCTCAAAATATCCCCCATACACAAGAATATTTTAGAAGAAGCTCTTGTAAACACAACTGTTGACACTGATCTGGATGTAAACAAATTTCAAGCCATGGTGGGACATTTGTCTTCCCCCACTTGTCTTTCATTCTCTGAAAAAGATGATGCTTCCATGACACATCCACATAATTCATTGCTTTATCTTGAAGTTATGATCCATAAACACTGAATCAGATGTGTCTTGATAGATGGAGGAGCTGGTTTAAACATTTGTACCTTAAAGCTAATACATGCCTTAGGAATATCAGAAAACTCCATCGATCCACGAAGGAAAATAACTATCAAGGCATATGATGATGAAGAGAGAGCTTCTAAAGGACTAATAATGCTACCTATCAGAGTGGGACCTATTGTGAAGAATACATTTGGTCAGGTTCTAGATCGTGATCTTTCCTATAACATACTTTTGGGTCGCCCATGGATTCATGATATGCAAGTAGTACCATCAACGTATCATCAATGCATCAATTTTCCGTATGATGGACAGGAAATAACTATACAAGCTAATTACAATAGCACCCAAACTTGTTCAAATCTTTGAGAAACTCAAGACACCTTTGTGCCACACAATAGGGAGGCTCTTACTACTTCTTCCAATCTACAAGACTAATTACAAGAACTGACAAAGAATATTGACACCAAGTTACATTTCAAAGATAAAGAAGTAGGCAAATATTCGCTATCCCTTTCTACCTTACCTCCTTCTCCAAGGTCACATGGTCAACCAACCCTTTCAAATCAAAAGATCGCAACAGCCTCTACATCCCAAGCTTCTGTGCCAATCACAAAGTTTGATGGACAATTCATTAAAGATAACACCACTAAGGAAGAAGCCAAAGATAGGGACATCCTAAGCTGGCTATACAAAGATGAAGATGAATCTCTCTTGCACATCAAGTTACCTACCGAACAATATGGCAAAGGGTATACTATCATGCAACGAATGGGCTATGAAGGAAGTGGTCCTATAGGGAAAAGAAAAGAAGGAATCATTGAGCCAATTCAACCTATTTCAATACATCCAAATGATAAAACATGACTTGGATATGGTAAAAATACAGAAGGGTCAACTTCACAGCAAACACAACAAACTCATGAAGGATAATTAGTTTCAAATAAACCCCATGAAGATGTCACTCTACAAAAATTTTATGGATCAGTTTTTCAATTGCAGAATAGTTCAGACACTGATTCCAATGAATACGAATGGGATGATGTCTCTGATGATACATTCTTAACAAAGAAAAGGGTGGATGTCATACACAAATTTGCACCCATGTTTTTACAAGGAGAGGGCTCAAGGCCTCCACTTGATTATTTTTTACAAAGCGATCATGATTCAAGTGAGGATGATTCGGATTTTAACGAGATTGATAATCAGCAGGAGAATACCATCATAGATCTTGTCCATCATGAAAATGACAACCATATCATGAATTTGACAACTCAATACCTTACCCAACCTAATGATTCCATGCCTTTAGTCTATCCAGAACTTATTGATTGGGATGACGATGCACCTATCCATATCCCTACATTCCACGATGATGAGGATATTGTAAATTTCCTTTGTTCATCTAATGAAGAAAACAATTGTTTCATCCAAGAATCTCATACTCAAGAATTTGATAGGGAAGGTGTCAAGTCTCTTAGCTGCAAAATAAATGAAATAAAAGATGGATCTATCAGTGAAAATAAAAAAACGACAGTGGTAGATTAAAACAAGAGAAAAATAAAGAGTGAATCTGACGGTGAAAACCTTTTTGAGGCACTGAAGGATGAGAAACTTGAAACTCTTCCCAAACATTATCAAGAAAGATCTTCTATTTTGATTGAGCCCACAGAATCAATCAACATAAGTATAGCAGAGCAGCCAAAAAACTTGCAACTTGCAGCATCATTAATAGTGGAAGAAGTACTAAAATTCATGGAGTTCTTGAAGGAGAATCAAATCAATTTCGCTTGGTCATATGTTGATATGCCAGGGTTGGATCCTAATCTGATAATGCATCATCTATCCATAAATGCAGGGGAAAAACCTATGAAGAAAAAACTCAAAAAAATGCATCCACATGTTGCATTATTGGTTAAAGAAGAATTAAAGAAGATTTTAGATGTTGGATTCATTCGGTCTATTGACTATGTAGAATGGATTTCTAATATCGTACATGTTTCAAAGCCGAATGGAAGGATTAGAATTTGTACAGATTTTAGGGATTTGAACAAAGCATGTCCCAAAGATGACTTTCCTTTGCCAAACATAGATATGATTGTTGATTTAACTGTTGGCCATGCAATGTATTCATTGATGGATGGATTTTCAGGATATAACTAGATAAAGATTGCACCAGAGGATCAAGATAAAACAACATTCACATGTCCTTGGGGTACCTATTGTTGGAATGTAATGCCATTTGGGTTAAAGAATGCAGGAGTGACTTATAAAAGAGCAATGACAACTATTTTCCATGACATGATGCATACCTTCATGGAAGACTATGTGGATGACTTATTGGCCAAATCTCACACAAGAGAAGGACATCTTGAAATCTTGTCAAAAATATTTGTCAGAATGGAGAAGTTCAATGTTCGACTCAATCCAAAGAAATGTGTCTTCAACGTTAAATCTGGAAAACTCCTAGGATACATTGTTTTAGAAAAGGGCATAGAGGTTGATCCAGAAAAAGTACAAGCTATAATGGACATGCAGCCACCTCAGAATATCAGTCAGCTTCGATCTCTGCAAAGGATGCCTACAATCCATCAGGAGATTTATAGCTCAACTAGCAGACAAAAGCTTACGATTTACACATCTATTGCATAAAAATGTCCCATTTTCTAAATGCCAGATCCATGGAAATCTTATTCATGCACCTGCACAAGAACTACAGCCTTTCACTCCGACATGGCCTTTTTCTCAATGGGGACTAGATCTTGTTGGCAAAATTCATCCTTCATCATCAAATGGGCATAAATTCATCATCACGGCCACAGAGTATTTTACAAAATGGATCAAAGTTGTTCCTTTGATGACCGTGACCGGTAAACAAATCTCTTCATTCATCCTGAATTACATCATTTCTAGATATGGAATTCCTAATTCTATCATTACTGATAATGGGAGGCCTTTTAAAAATTAGGATGTTGATGAACTTTGTGAAAGCTTTCACATTCAACACAGGTTCTCTACATCTTATTATCCACAAGGAAATGGTCAAGCAGAAGCTTCAAACAAAACAATCTTGAAGATCTTGAAGAAGACGGTAAATAATGCCAGTCGTGATTGGCATGTCCAGTTAAATCTAGCTTTGTGGGCATACAGAACCAGCATTTGCACACCAACATGAGCTACCCCATATGCCTTGGTATATGGAGCAGAAGTGATCTTACCACTAGAGGTTGAAATACCTTTACTTAGGGTCTCACTCAAAGGATTGATAAATGATGAAGACTATCGAGTATCTCATCTGCATGAGCTTGAATTGTTAGATGAAAGACGTCAACATGCAGCTGATCATTTGAAGGGTTATCAATAGATTATGTCCCATAGCTACAATCACAGAGTTAAACAATGGACATTTCAAGTGGGTGACTTAGTCTTGAGAGAAAATCCATGCAATCAGCAAGACAGAGAAAAGAAAGGAAAATTTGAACCAAATTGGCTTAGTCCATTTGTCATCATTGCAGCATACGATTCTGGAGCATATCAGTTATCTACATCAGAAGGGGACTTGTTTAAAGAGCCGATCAACAGCATTCATTTGAAGAAATTCTATGTCTAAATCTATAAAAATCAGAAAAAAATTCCAAAAAAATCATAAAAAATCCATAAAAATTAGAAAAAGTCCTGAAAAAATTCCAAAAAAATCATAAAAATTCCTGAAAATTTTTCAAAAAGATCAGAAAAAGTCCTAAAAAATTCCATAAAAATCAGAAAAGTCTTGAAAAAGTGCAATAAAAACAAGTGGTGAAAACCTGGCAAACAGGCGGGGTAAGTGCACCAAGATGGTTCCCAAAAAAGGGGCTTAAGTGGCCACTTTTTTTCTGAAATCAGGAAATACTGACCTTGGACGTGAAATTGAGGATAGCTACACTCAAA
>VDFB02000013.1:75913906-76160000 GCA_007258455.2 Sequoia sempervirens | reverse complement strand
TCTTTAATACTTTCCATAATGGTTATTAGCATATTACATTATTATAGTTTGTGGTAACCCAAGATTGCATTCAAGTATGTAACAAACTTGGTTTGTAGTTTAAGCTATACAGTTTTAAGTAAAATTCATATGGTTTAGAAAATCTTGATCACTCTCTAGAATAGCCCATTATATCCTAACCTGTTAAACTTGAAACAACCTAAATGCACCCAATGATGATTAACACCTACATTATACAACCTAAATTAACTACATTATATGGGTGCCTCCATTTCTATCACAACATAGCCACATTAAACTTGGGTCACACATGAATGCATCCTATATTTGTTATAGCACAATTGTGCCACATGACCAATAGAGTTATGGATCACATAATTATAGTCACAAGAATATGTTCCTTGGTTGTGATCTTATGGTGGTCCACACACAACTAAAATCTGAATGAAATTCTCAAACCCTAAACCTCTAAATGAAATCTTATGAGATGTTGCTTTAAAATATGATTTTCAAACCTGGAACTACAAATCTGACTTCACAACTGAATTTTGCAAAAAGACAATGACTACCCTCAACCTGGCGATATCTTCTTGAATTTTTTCTAATTTTTTCCAAGAAAATCGTCCTTAGTTCTCCACAAACTATCTCAAGTAGAGAGAAACATTATCGCAATAAATCAACGAACTCACTTTTCTTTATGTCGGCCACAATTTGATTTTTTTCTTATTTTTCATGTTTTTCAAAATTTTGACGAAACTGATAGTCAAAATTTTGACGACACCCAGGTTCCTCAAAATTTTGACGAACGTCAGGGATAAACTTTTTAAAATTTGAAAATTACACATCTAATTTTACAAGCACCCGACAATACATCAAATTATACATATTTCGTCAGACATTTTTGTCAGATTTTGTAGTCAAATGAGTTAGCGATGAAGAGACTGATGAGGAAGAGGCAAACTTCATCAGGAGATTAAGGAGAGGCTCCAAAAAATGTAGAGGTAAGTTACCCTTCAATTGTTTTGACTATGGTAAAGTAGATAATTTTGTTACTAGATGTCCTTACAATAAGAAGGATAACTCTAAAAAAGAAGCAGATGGTAAAATGAAGAAACCCTACTTCCCTAAGAGAAGGAATTTTTAGAAGAAGAAGAAGAGCCTATACATTCAAGAAGATAATGGTGTATCTGATGTCAGTGATAATTTTGAGGATGAACTAGACCGTTCCTTTGTGATGGAGGAAAATGAATTCATTTTAATGGAAAAACAATCTAAAGAACAGAAAGATGGAAAGGTTGAATATCTTGGTGAAGAAGGTGAAGACGAAGGAGAAGTTGACCTAGAAGAACTCATATGTGTCATTCATGAGATTGATGACCTAAGAGAGGAGATTGAAATTTTTAAAAAGGAGAATAAGCATCAGAAGAAGCTTTCCCAAAAGGATACTGATAAGCTGACCAAAAATCTTGAAGAGTCTAATTAGTTGGTAGTGAGCATGAAGCTACAAGAAGATGAATCCAATAGAATTGAAGTAGTAATCAAATCCAAATTGCAATCCGAAGTAGAAAAATGCATGTAGCTAGAGGTAGAAATAGTTGCTTTAAGAAAAGACTTGTGAAAGCCTAGAAAAAAAATAGAAAAAGGCCTAAAGCTAAAAGGAGCCTCAAAGGTTCTTGATGGATTATTAAGCACACCAAATTCCTCTAACAAAGAAAAATCTAGTTTAGGTCTTGAGAAAGGAAACTGTATCTTTACCAATGCTTCTACAAAACTATATGAGAGATTTAGAGTAGGAGAAAATTCCGGTACAGATGGTGATAAATCATGCAAGGAGAACACCCCTGAAGAGGAAAAGAAGACTACTGAGATGAAGAAATTTGAAGAAGAAAAGAAGCCTGTTGAAAACAAGAAATACAACCATTCAACTCCTAATCATCAAAAGAAGAGGTAGACCATAAGAAGAACTGATGTTGACGGATTCACATGGGTGAGTGATCTAAAGAAGCCAAGCCAAAGAACACCCCCTCATCCTACTCAAAGAAATACTATGACCAAGTACTCTTCATACTTCTATGGGTAATGTTATATATGTAATCAATTTGGTCATAGGGCTAGAGAATGTACAGTAGTTCCTAAAAGGAGTACAAATTTTGTAAGAAAAAATCCATTTTCTCCTTTAGTAGATATGAATGTGATGTGTTACAATTGTAACAACTTTGCTAATATAGCTAAGAACTATAGAACAACATTTATAAGACCAAATGTACAAAGTGAGAAAAATAAAAACACACCACCTAGAGTAAATGAAGAATATAAATCTCTTGAGAAGAAGGAAGAGAAGGTGGAAAAGAAACCTAAGAAGGTGTGGAAAGAAAAAAAGAAAATTCCCACACAATCAATGATTGCACAAATGACACTTCATGCCAAAAGAAAAACTTGTGGGTAGTAGATAGTGGATGCTCCAAACATATGACTGGTGACAAGAGAAAATTCATCCAACTCAAAAAATGTAAATGAGGTTTAGTTAGTTTGGGTGATAGCACTGCAATAAAGATTTGTGGAAAAGGAATATCGAGCTTAGATGATAAAAATCTCACCAAAGATGTCCTTTATGTTGAAGGGTTGAAGCACAACCTACTAAGTGTAAGTCAAATGTGTGACAATGGTTATAAAGTCACATTTAATTCAGAAGGATGCAAGATAAGGAAAAATGAAAAGACAATTGCATAAGGAATAAGAACTGAAAACAACCTTTATAATCTCTGTGAGGTAAAAGATCAAAGTTGTTTGATAGGAAAATTTTATGAGAGTTGGTTGTGGCATAGGAGAATGGGGCATGTTAATTTTGATAGTATGATGAAAGTTAGTTCATGAGGTCTGGTAAGACATATGCCTAAAATAACTAAGCCTACAAATACCATTTGTAAAGAATGTCAGCAAGGAAATAAAACAAGGGTTAAATTTCAAACAAAAGAATATTCAACCATGAAACCCTTACAATTGGTTCTTACTAATTTATGTGGTCCTACAAGGACAAGAGGATTGAAAAGTGAAAGATGCTTCATATTGCTAATTGATGACTACTCCAAAATTAAATGGGTAACCTTTCTAAAGGATAACTCTCAAGAATTTGAAAGATTCAAGATATTTAGATAGTTGAGAAGGAGATTGGGACAAGAATCAAATGCTTAAGATTAGATAGAGGAGGAGAATTCACATTAGCTAAATTCATTAAGTATTGTGAGAAACATGGGTTTAAGAGACAGTACTTTACACCAAGAACTCCACAACAGAATAGAATAGTTGAGAGAAAGAATAGGGTAGTTAAGGATTTGGCTAGAACAATGTTGAATGAGGCAAAGTTAGCAGATATGTTTTGGAGAGAAGCAGTTCATATTGCAATTTGCATTCAAAACAAAGTTCAAATAAGATTAAACAATGATAAGACTCCCTATGAACTGTGGTACAAGAAAACATCTGTCAAGTATTTCAAAGTGTTTGGTAGAAAATGCTACATCAAAAGAGAAGATGAAAACTTGGGGAGCTTTGATTCTAGATGTGATGACGGAATATTTCTAGGATATTCCACCCAAAGCAAAGCTTACAAGTGTTATAACAAGAGGTTGCACAAGATTGTGGAAATCATCAATGTCAAGATTGATGAGGATATAAAACATGTCAAATCTAATAAGAATAACTTTGAAGAAGAATCAAATTGTGAAGGAGATGCTACCAATGAAGAAAGAGAATTTGAAGAAGTTGAAAGAGCACCTGCCAAATATGTGCAAAAGGATCACCCTACAGATTAGATTATTGGAGATAAAAATGAAGGTGATCATACAAGGAGAAGACTAGCAAAGAACAAGGAAAAAGTAAATTTTACCCTCTTATCTCATATTGCGCCTAAGAATTCAATGGAAGCCAGAAAGGATGAAAGTTGGATAAAGACCATGGAAGAACTAAATTAGGTTGAGAAGAAAAAAACATGGGAATTAGTTCCAAGACCCCCAAGAAAAAAATGTAATAGGTACTAAATGGGTGTTTAGAAACAATCTCAATTAAGATGGTGTAGTTGTGAGTAACAAAGCAATACTAGTGTGCAAGGGGTATGCACAACTTGAAGGTATAGACTTTGAAGAAACATTTGCAAATGTTTTAAGATTAGAACCCATAAGAATGTTTCTTGTATTTTCAGATTATAAAGGATTTAAAGTCTATCAAATGGATGTTAAATTTGTAATTCTGAATGGAAACCTAGTAGAAGAAGTCTACATAGAACAACTAGAAGGTTTTCAACTATCAAAATATGATGATTATGTATGTAGATTGAAGAAATCACTATATGGCCTACAACAAACACCCAGGGCGTGGTACTCAAGGTTAGACCAGTACATTCAACAACAAGGATTCAAAAAGGGATGTGTAGACATCAATTTTTACTTCAAATCTGAAGGTGACACATGATTATTGTTGTAGTTTATGTGGATGACATCATATTTGGTGGCAGTAATGATAAAATGTGTAAAGATTTGCTACACAAATACAAAATGAATTTGAGATGTCAATGTTAGGAGAGCTATCATTTTTTCTTGGTCTACAAGTTGCACAAATTGATGATGATATATTTATATCTCAAACTAAGTATGCTAAGAAAATGCTTAAAAATTTTAGAATGGAGGATAGTAGACTAGTGAGTACCCCTATGGTAACTGGATGTAAGTTAAGCAAGTCAGATGATTCTCCTCGGATGCAAATCAAAAAATGTATATGCAAATGATTGGAAGCATGTTGTACTTAACTACATCAAGACCAAACATTATGCAAGTAGTATGTATGGTTGCAAGATTTCAAACTGCTCCCAAAGAGTCTCATGTCAATGTAGTAAAAATAATTTTTAGATATATCAAAAGTACTGTTGACTATGGACTATGGTATCCCAAGAGAAAAGACTTCACTTTAACTACATATACAAATGTTGAATAGGCTAGAAGTGTAGATAATAGGAGAAGCACAAGTGGTGAAACATTATTTTTGGGAAACAAATTTGTTTCCTAGATGAGAAAAAAGTGAGAATCAATGATTCTTTCTATGGCAGAAGGAGAATATGTAGCAGCAACAGCATGTTGTACTCATATTTTATGGATGAGGAAAACTCTCAAAGACATCAAGGTTGAGTACAATAAACCTATCTCTATTCTTTGTGATAATTCAAATACAATAAACATCTCAAAGAATCCAATGATGCATCCTAGGACCAAGCACATATCAATCAAGTATCACTTCATCAGAGATAAGGTTACGGACAAGGAAGTCAACAAGGAATATGTACCCACCAAAGAAAAATTTGTTGACATATTTACAAAGCCTCTTCCCAAGGATCAATTTAAATATCTGAGGTAGAAATTGGGAGTCATTGCTCCCACATCTTATCACTAAATTCTAGTGATAGGGCATGGATCTAGGGGGAGCATCAAAGTTATTTCATTGTTCCCTAGAAATGAAAGAAGAGATCAAATTGGGTAAAATTGGTTTTACAAATTTCTAACGACTTGATGGTTGGAGATTCAAGAACACATTCTTTCTTTATGTGTTCATTGTCAAAGGGGGAGAATGTTTATAATAGCCCAAAGGGGGAGAAAGGAGACTAAAGAGTATTAGTCAGCATAAGTCAAAGGGGGAGAGATTGTGTAAGTGCTCAAAATTGATACAATTCCTTTGAAGTTGGTTTAGGTGCATGGTACGACCCTTTTCTATTGATGTAAAAGGGGCGAGATAGTTCTAAAAATTCTCAAAAAGCGGAGATTGCAACAATACTCAAAGTGGGATTTGTCTAAGGGAGATGCTAGGTATTGAAGCAGTTGAACTCATTATTATATTTGGTACAGAGCAGTTCATTCAATTGGTATAGAGCATTTTGAGCATTTGGTTTTTCCATCAATGAAAAAGGGGGAGATTGTTGGCAATTTGGTTGTCATTAATGTCAAAATTGTTATTGATGTCAAGGGGGAGATGAGAGCTGCAGTGGATCAGATTCTAGAAGATTTTGTGAAGTGTAATGGAGAGAAGAGCATGTTTTTATAATGTTGAAAAGTTGCTCAGAATGTTCCAATATTGTCATGAAATGTTGATATATTACTACAGAGGTAATTTCTAGAAGTCTGTGGAGGACTCTGATAGCAAATTCGATGTGGGTTTTTCGAGATCTTCACATAGGTGTGATTTTTTGAATCAGAGAATAAAGGTTGAGCTCAAAATTATTTTATGTTTGCTCTAGAATAGAATTAGGGTTTGGTAGATAAACCATAAGGGGTTACAGTTATTGCGTTGATCATAAATTCTATTTTTATGTTGATTGGTGATTGACCATTACAGGTGCTTAAGTTATCACTTAAACCATCAAATTCATTCTGTGATCAGCTCCATTACCTAGCATTACTGGCTTGGCAAAAAGTTAATGACTTTAATTTTTCCTAAGTCATGTGTTAAATATTTTCCCTAGCTTGATCAATGGCAATGATCAAGCTTGCAAGATTGGGTGGTCCCCGCTAGCCCACGACGTGTGTAGTGGGTCCTCATCTAGCCTTGAACCATTAGGGGATAATGACACATGTACGGTGGGCCAAGTAAAAAGTGATGAGCGATGGTAGTGGAATATGACATCATGAAGACATGTGGTGATAAATGGTTGCTCGATGAGTGAATTCACATTGGTATTGTGAATTGTTTTGCAACGACGTAGGTGATAGTTGGTGGTATCCCACAAACCCGCTAAGATATGGTGGACCTTTGATGCAGAGCAGGGATGAGTTTTTCCAACAATCACAATTCAAACTATCTCAAACAATTCTTCAACCTTCAAAACCCTAACTTGACGTTATTTCTCAATTCCTTCATATTCTTCTTGTAGCATTCTGAATGGTGAAATTTGTGCATATATTCCAAAAGAAACTTCCATCCCACAAAAGGATTAACATTCTAGATATACTTTATTCTCTACTCTGACATATTCAATTTGAAGATAGGGTTGTTTCATAACATACCCTCCTAAAAATTGCCACTACGCTGGATTGAGGCTCAATTAGCCCTATTTTACAAAACAACCATCTTGCAATCTCTTTCCCAATCACAAATATCTATTTTAATGCCTCAACCAGGTTACCTAAGGTCCAAACCAACCACTTTTTTCAACTGGAACACCTCCAAATTCATCAAACTACAAAACCCTTACCTAGGCCTATTTAGGCTTGTACACAAGAGGGTTTATTGAAACTACCAACTCCAATCCCTATTTCAACTTACCAATACCTCAAACACATCTTGTAGGGCCTACAGATGTTTCCCAAACCATCTTCCACTCTTTGCCAATGCCTTTTCTTCAAACTTCAACTCTTAGCCATCAATTTAAGCCTAAAACCCATGAAATATCAACTACTGACAATACCAAAATCTCATAAAAATCTACTCCTAGCTCCTAAAACCTACATTAAAATTAATCCCTACCTAAATGCACCCATTCCACCAATTTTCAAGAAATTCTACTGGTGGAATGGGTCATCAATGCATTTTTAATACTCTCAAACCCTCTAAATAGGGTTTTCAGACCATTGACATTAAAATGGCTATAAAACCCTTGAAAATTTATGAAAAAAATTCAAAAAAAATCCAAAACACCCTTAACTCCAAGTCCACCATATGATTCAATACATTTTAGAACATAAACTCTCAATACAAAACCATATTATAGCCTATAGCAGCAAAATTATATAAGAAATTGCAAAAAATGGAGTTTCTTTATTGCTTCAACACAAAAAATCTTCAATAGAACCTTACCATGAAGTTCCTAAAGCATATTTAAACTTGCATCAACAAAAATCATCAGTTCCAACTTATTTTTGAACTACTTAACCGTTGGACTTCCAAACATGACAAGATTTGCAAAGCTACAAAGCAACTTTTGCAACATTTTACACAATTGGACAAAACTTGGGAACTCTAACTAGGACCGACCCCCACATGACCCATTACATTAAAAATGGTCTATTATAACCTTATTACATGAAATTTAGACCCAACACACCAAAAACTCAACCTAAGACCATATTTACATAAGTTGGCATGGTGCCCCTGCACTAGCCTTTAACTCCGCCTGGCGAGTTTGCGGGCGAGTGAAATTTTTCCTGGTTGGACCCTGCACTAAGCAATGTGCTAGCGATGGTGATGGACGGAGATTATCTAAAATAATTTAATCCAATGATCATGTTTTAAAGTTGAGCAATGAATAGGGATCAACAAATTGTGGCGTGAAAACAATAGATCAATGGCTCAAATTTAAAATTGAATATTCTCAATGGCTACAATAGTGTGAATGAGGATTTTGACTATAAACCGACACTGCAAAAAAAAAAATTTGGTTTACCTACTCCAACAACAATTTTTATTGGTGACAAGATGTGTAGAGCGATGAAATAGACTGCAAAGGTGATAAAGAACATAATTAGATTGGATACACAAGGATATGCAATTAAATGCATATCAGGTTTAGGATTTTGTAGGTTGCTATGTTTAGAAAATTCAATGAACTTGAATTTTGTTGAAGGAAGTGTATGGCTAGGTAGATAGTTGGCTTGTTGTAGAAAATAATGATAACACTAGCAAACAATTTGTACGTGTATGTACAAATCTAGAGGAAGTTGTTGTAGGTTCCAGTGAAGGTATAAAAAAGAGAACATCAAAATTTGGCTAAAGGTGGAAAAAGTGAATATAGTGAATAGTGCATATTGTAGAGTATTTTGAGCTTCTTGAGGTGGATAGAGAATGCACTAAAAGAAAAAGGGTAAGTGGATAGAGAATGCATATTGTACTCAGGTTTTATGGATGAGGCAGACTCTCAAGGACATCAAGGTTGAGTACAATAAACCTATCTCTATTCTTTGTGATAATTCAAGTACAATAAACATCTCAAAGAATCCAATGATGCATCCTAGGAACAAGCACATATCAATCAAGTATCACTTCATCAGAGATAAGGTTGCAAACAAGGAAGTCGACATGGAATATGTACCCACCAAAGAACAAGTTGTTGACATATTTACAAAGCCTCTTCCCAAGGATCAATTTGAATATTTGAGGCAAAAACTGGCAGTCATTGCTCCCACATCCTATCACTAAATTCTAGTGATAGGGCATGGATCTAGGGGGAGCATCAAAGTTATTTCATTGTTCCCTAGAAATGAAAGAAGAGATCAAGTTGGGTAAAATTGGTTTTACAAATTTCTAACGACTTGATGGTTGGAGATTCAAGAACACATTCTTTATGTGTTCATTGTCAAAAGGGGAGAATGTTTATAATAGACCAAAGGGGGAGAAAGGAGACTAAAGAATATCATTCAGCATAAGTCAAAGGGGAAGAGATTGTGTAAGTGCTCAAAATTGATAAAAATCCTTTGAAGCTGGTTCAAGTGCATTGTACAACCTTTTTCCATTGATGTAAAAGGGGGAGATAGTTCTAAAAATTCTCAAAAAGTGGAGATTGCAACAATACGCAAAGTGAGATATATCTAAGGGAGATGCTAGGTATTGAAGCGGTTGAACTCATTATTATATTTGGTATAGAATAGTTCATTCAATTGGTATAGAGCATTTTGAGCATTTGGTTTTGCCATCAATGAGAAAGGGGGAGATTGTTGGCAATTTGGTTGTCATTACCGTCAAAAGTGTTATTAATGTCAAGGGGGAGATGAGAGATGCAATGGATCAACTTCTAGAAGATTTTGTGATGTATAATGGAGAGAAGACCATGTTTCTGTAATGTTGCAAAGTTGCTCAGAATGTTCCAATATTCTCATGAAATGTTGATATATTATTGCAGAGGTAATTTCTGGAAGTCTGTGGAGGAATCTGACAGCACTGGGTTTTTCGAGATCTTCACATAGGTGTGATTTGTTGAATCAAAGAATAAAGGTTGAGCTCAAAATTATTTATTTTTTCTCTCGAATAGAATTAGGGTTTGGTAGATAAACCCTAAGGGGTTACATTCATGGCGCTGATCAAAAATCATATTTTTATGTTGATTGGTGATTGACCATTGCAGGTGCTTAAGTTATCACTTAAATCATCGAAGTCATTTTGTGATTGACCCCTTTACCTAGCATTACTAGCTTGGAAAATAGTTAATGACTTTAATTTTTCCCAAGTCATGCTTTAAATATTTTCCCTAGCTTGATCAATGGCAATGATCAAGCTTGCAAGATCGGGTGGTCCCCGCTAGCCCGCAACGTGTGTAGTGGGTCCTCATCTAGCCCTGCAACATTAGGGGATAATGACACATGTATGGTGGGACAAGAAAAAAACAATGAGTTATGGTAGTGGAATATGACATCATGAAGACATGTGGTGATGAATGGTTGCTCAATGAGTGAATTCACATTGGTGTTGTGAATTGTTCTGCGATGACGTAGGTGACAGTTGGCGGTATCCCGCAAACCCGCTAAGATATGGTGAGCCTTTGATGCAGAGTAGGGAGGATTTTTTCCAACAATCACAATTCAAACTATCTCAAACAATTCTTCAACCTTCAAAACCCTAACTTGGCATTATTTCTCAATTCCTTCATATTCTTCTTGTAGCATTCCAAATGCTAAAATTTGTGCATATATTCCAAAAAATACTTCCAACCCACAAAAGAATTGACATTCTAGATACCCTTTATCCTCTACTCTAACATATTCAATTTGAAGATAGGGTTGTTTCAGAACATACCCTCCTAAAATTTTCCATTACACTAGATTGAGTCTCAATTAGCCCTGTTGTACAAAGCAGCCATCATGCAATCTCTTTCCCAATCACAAATATCTATTTTAAGGCCTCAACTAGGTTACCTAAGGTCCAAATCAACCACTTTTTTCAACAGGAACACCTCCAAATTCATCAAACTACAAAACCCTTACCTAGTCCTATTTAGGCTTGTACATAAGAGGGTTTATTGAAACTACCAACTCCAATCCCTATTTCAACTTACCAATACCTCAAACACATCTTGTAGGGCCTGTATATGTTTCCCAAACCATATTCCACTCTTTCCCAATGTGTTTTCTTCAAACTTCAACTCTTAGCCATCAATTTAAGCCTAAAACCCATGAAATATCAACTACCGACAACACCAAAATATCATCAAACTCTACTCCTAGCTCCTGAAACCTACATTAATATTAATCCCTACCTAAATTCACCCATTCCACCAATTTTCAAGCAATTCTACCATTGGAATGGGTCATCAATGCATTTTTAATACTCTCAAACCCTCTAAATAGGGTTTTCAAATTGTTGACATTAAAATGGCTATAAAACCCTTGAAACTTTATGAAAACAATTCAAAGAAAATCCAAAAAACCCTTAACTCCTTCCACCATACAATTCAATACATTTTAGAACATAAACTCTCAGTATGGAACTGTATTGTAGCCTGTAGCAATAGAATTATACAAGAAATTACAAAAAATGGAGTTTCTTTATTGCTTCAACACCAAAAATCTTCAACAGAACCTTACCATGAAGTTCCTAAAGCATATTTAAACTTGAAATAGAAAAAATCATTAGTTCCAACTGATTTTTGAACTACTTGACCGTTGGACTTCCAAACATGTCAAGATTTGCAAAGTTGCAAAGCGACTTTTGCAACATTTTACACAATTGGACAAAACATGGAAATTCTAACTAGGACCGACCCTCACATGACCCATTACATTGAAAATGGTCTATTATGACCTTATTACATGACATTTAGACCCAACACACCAAAAACTCAACCTAAGACCATATTTACATAAGTTAACATGGTGCCCCTGCACTAGCCTTTGACTTTTCCTGGCAAGGTTGAGGGCGAGTGATATGTTTCCTGGTGGGACCCTGCAATAAGTAATGTGCTCTTGATGGTGATGGATGGCGATTATTTAAAATACTTTAATCCAATGATCGTGTTTTAAATTTGAGAGATGAATAGGGATCAACAAATCATGGCATGTAAACAATAGATCAATGGCTCAAATTTAAAATTGAATTTTCTCAATGGCTACAATAGTGTGAATGAGGATTTTGACTATAAACTAACATTGTAAAACAAATTTCATTGTTTTACCTACTCCAACGACAATTTTTATTGGTGACAAGATGTGTAGAGCGAGAAAACGGACTGCAAAGGTGATAAAGAACAAAATCAGATTGGATACACAAGGATATGTCATTAAATGCATATTAGGTTTAGGATTTTGTAGGTTGCTATGTTTAGAAAATTCAATTAACCTGAATTTGTTGAAGGAAGTGTATGGCTAGGTAGATAGTTGGCTTGTTGTAGAAAATAATGATAACCCTAGTAGAGAATCTATACATGTATGTGCAAATCTAGAGGCAATTGTTGTAGGTTGGTGAAGGTATACAAAAGAGAACATGAAAATTTCGCTAAGGGTGGAAAAAGTGGATATAGTGAATAGTGCATATTGTAGAGAGTATTTTGAGCTTCTTGAGGTGGATAGAGAATGCACTAAAAGAAAAAGGGTAAGTGTAGAGGTGTAGCGAATGAGTAGAACCCAAAAAAAATCAAAGATCTTGATCAGGTTTTTCATTCAAGGTGCAGGGCAGAGACTTGAGTTGGAGTGACAACAATAGAGAATTGTGTAGGTGAAAATAGGATTGCAACATTGAATTTTGTTTAGTAGAACAAAAAATATTACTTTGCATTGTAAATATGATTAGTGGGTGCCATCAGATATCTAGGTAGGTGCTCAGAGTAGGGAGTTGATACTTCCTTGGAGTAGGTGCTCATAAAACTAGGGGATTGATGTCTCCTTAGGGTTGGTACCCTTAATTTGTAATCAAAAGATATTCATTGTGAGGTTGGATTAGGACAGTAGATCCTAGCAGCTATTCTCGCCATAGTTTTCCCATCTAGGGTTTTCCACGTATATCTTATGTTGTCTAAAACTGTGTGTCAATGTATATCTCTATGCTAGTTTACTTCAATATACATTAAAAGGCCTTAAAGGAATTAATCTATTGATAGGATAAATTTTTAATGATCTACTAATTCACCTCCCCTCTCAATAGATTGTTTTCTTCCAACACATGTGTGTGATGTGATTTGATCAAAGTTGTGTGAATTGTGTGTGAATACAAAGCAGAGCAGAGTAGAGAACTGATCCAAATCAATGTACAGATTGATATTGTGCTTCATTAGAACTATAATCTAGCATATTGTAGATGCATTTGTATCAGTTCAAATAGGTTGTAAGCCACCCCTTCTTTCTTCTATCTTATTCTTTTTGGGAAATGAGTTCACTAGACAATGAGTCCACTTGCAATGAACATTTTTATAATGTACTATATCTAGATATAATATATTGTGAGCTAACCCTCACCATGGTTTTTCCCATTTTGGGTTTTCCACGTAATAATCTTGGTGTTCATGTGTGATGTAATGTTGTGGATGTTTCATTATTTCTTTTCTTATATGAATTGAATGTGCCTTGATAATTGGATAGCTAATGTTTGAATGGTTTAATAGAATAGTGATTCACCCCCCCTCTCAATATTTCAGGTGTTCAATAATTAGTATCAGAGCTTGGATCCCTAGAAGGAGCTTGAACACTTTGGGAATATTTTGGAGACTGAAGACATGGCTGATAGAAGGTTTCTATTCCTCTGAAATATATTCTTGCTATTGAATACACAAAAGAATATTCCACATGCTTGACAAAGATGGAGAACTTAGAGTTTCTCTTAAAGATCTTGACAAAGTTGAAGGTGAAAATAGAGATGTAAAGGAAAATGTTAAAGAAGCAAATGAATGCATCATTGAGAGAGAAAATCAAGAAGTTTAGAGAAAGGCATAAGGAAGTCAATGAACAATTGAAGTAAGAAAGTGAAGACATCACTGGACTAAAAGTGCAAGTTGAAGAAAAGAAAAGAAAAGAGTAATGTCTAAATGCAATAGTGAAAAGAAAATTTGATGAATGCATGATGCTTGAATAAGAAGTGGTAAATCTAAGATCACATTTGGAGAAAGTGAGAAGTCATGAAGATAAATTCAAGACAAGTTCTACAATGCTTGATGAGTTGATTGCAAGTCAGAAATCATCCAAAGAAAAAGGTGGTTTGGGACTTGAAAAAGGTGGAAGCTCAAAAGTAGATTAGACACCTAATGCAAAGAAGATCAATGAACCAAAGAAGACTGAAGACAAGAAGAACAATGGAAAGATCCAGAATCAAGGAAACAATGGTAAAAGACCTCTGGTTAGACAACCAAATGCTCAAGGGTACCCATCTTTCAATGGTATTTGTTATTCTTGTAATAAATTTGGACATAGAGTAATGTAATGTAGAAGCAAAATGAATTAGAATGTCCCATCCTTTATTATTCAATGCTTTACATGCAATAAATTTGGACATAGAGCAAGTGAATGCAGAAGTCAAATAATGAATACATATAACAATGGTAGAATGATTCAACCTTTCAATGGTTACTCTTATACATGCTATGGATTTGGTCACAAGACTAATCAATGCAGATCTAGGATGAATGGAAGGAATGTTGTTCAAAAGAGTGTTGTATGTCACAATTGCAATAAACCTAGACATATTGCTAAGTTTTGCAGAAGCAGAAACACAAGAAAGGATAATCTAGTAAAGAGAAATGAACCATTCAAAAAGGTTGATCTGGTTGAAGTAAAGAAGGAAATGGAAAAGATCTAGAGAAAGAAAGAGGAGACTCATAACAAGGAATAGTTTTTACCATCCTCTGGTGCAAATGTTTCCTCTGAAAACTAAGCCAAGAGCTACATGGCTTAGGGGGAGCTTTAATGAATATCTTTAATCCCCTACTAGAAAAGAGGTGTTGAAGCTACAATACAAATGTATAAAATGAAGAAAAACATGCTAGATCTATTGGTGAAAACTGCATAAGAAAATATGTCAATGTAGAGATTTGCAAAGCTTTGGAATGTGACTGTGCATACAGTTTTAGGTTTTCCAGCTTTATGAATTGAAGCATTTATTATAAATTTAGGTCAATTCGAGGAGGTACAAGAAAATTTGCTAAGGAAAATTCATTTCACCAAAATAATTCGAAGGAGAATAGAGTAGCGAAAGGAGAATTTTAAGAGTTTAAGGTGATTCAAGTTCAGAGCATCGAAACACTAATTCGACAAGCAAATAAAAAAGGTATTTAGAAAATCTTGCGTGCCCTAGCTTTCAATAATTTTTGTTTGAAATCAGTTTGAATACATATTGCAATGTTACACCCAAGGTTGTTGAAGTTTCTAAGAAACTCCAACCAAAATTTAAGGAGATATCCCACTAGAGCCATAGAAGATGACCCTCTAGGTGCTTCTTCTCATATTCCTTATGGGGTTGTACCTACAGAGAACATTAGGGCATATATTCATGAAAGCATGGATGATAATTCTCCATGTGGGTGCCCCATGTGCTCAGGAAGTTATTATTTAGGAACTCATCTTGGACGCCCTCACATGCTCCTATCATTTAGAATTAATTACAAATGTCAATTAACATGATTATTTCATTCAAAATTAATCTTTCTAATCCTAGTGTTTGAAAACACTTTCCAAGGACTTAGGAGATACATGAAATAAATAATGTTTAGTATTGCAATTAAATGGCATCCTATTTGCAATATTCTTCAACCAATGACTTGGCGCGCTTTTTGGCTTTTTGCTTTTCCTGTGGTAAAGGAATGGTTGAATATAACGGTTCAAGAACCAACCCTAACGAAATGAAATTAATTTTGGAAATTATTATGAAATGTAATTGTAATGAGCCTGATGCTTGTTGCTCCCTTGTTCTATAAAAGGGATTGCAAGGCTCATTACAGGGGTCAAAATTTTGAGTCCAGTATGGTCTAGGTAGAATCTAAGTATAGAAAGCAAATGTAAATGCAGAAAACTTGATGAATATGCTAGCAAATTGTCTTGAGTGTAGGTTGTATACATGTAGTAGTCTTAAATAGTTCTACATAAATTACTGATATTGAAACAAATCTAAATTCCAAAGCATGTACTCTCCTTATGTACACTTTGCAGATTATAAATGAAATTATCAAACATTTTTCTCATTTTCCATCAATGGTATAATTGATTGTATGGCTTTGTTTCTTTGCTTTAGCTCAATGGGTTAATTAAAATGATTGAGGAGAGCCATAGGTCTGTAAGAATTTGCAAAGGATTTGATAAGAAGTGATGTTTTGGATGTTGTGAGTTTTTGTATTGTAAGGCAGGACGAAAATAGTTCGTCGATTTCACGGTTAAGTAATTTGTGTATTACTGAATACTTCATATTTGACTCTATTTACCCAATTAATGAGGCATTGGCTTGTTTTTCAAGAATTCATGTAATCTAATGAATTAGTGAAATTCCTGGCCATAGATTCAAAATAAGAACAACACTTATTATAATTTTTCCAATTCTAAAATGCAAGTTTGAAATATACCCTTGTCCCTAGCAAATAGACAATTATTTACTCAAAGACCTACCAATTCCTTAGTGAATATTGTTTATTTGCGTGCAATAGGAACCTATGTATGAAGAAGTGTTCTCCATTTCAGCACTTTAGAATGAACACAATCGGGAAATACCCTCACTGGTCCCACAGAGCCTAAAGTGCAGGAGTAGAGACCTCGAAATTCTTTACTCATTGTGTTGGCCACTAGCCTTTGGCAATTCTTGCGCATAAGGGTCGGCTACCCTTTAGAGAGTTCCAAGGCTCAGCTGGAAAAAAGACCAACAACCCTTACCAACACACTATTGCATAGAAGAATGCTTGGCATACATGAAGTTAAACTTCCCCACTCTCTTCAATGATATTTGACCAAATGCAAAATCATCAAAACACTATTATGAAGCACAATCAAGTTTGAACTCCTCACTTAAAATTCCACCAATATTATTAAAAACCCACTACAGAAATAAAAGAACCTTATATATAATAAAAAGTGTACATTACCCAAGTCATTTTACTCCTTTTTCTTATGTACAAATGATATCAACACAATAAAAAAGCTTTGAATGTACAACTTTTGAGTCACCAAGAGTCCATGTATGGAAACGCAGGACCAAGGCTTTGGTATTTTCTACTTTGTCATCAAAATCTGTGAAATTTATCTTTGCAATGAACGTTCATTGCAAGCTTGAGCCCCAGTTGCCTCCTACTTTTTATGGCAATTCTTTTACCAATGCACGTGTAACTACAATGGTGAAAGATCTGGTGGAGAAGCCACTTTGTTACGGTGCATGACTTATTCAAGAGGCCAAGATACCTACCAAAAATCCATGCCTTTCTTTTATTGCTATAGCAGGTCCCTTCACATATTGTTCTACGATTTCAATGCATGGGCACACTTGAATAGCATGCAATTTCAATAAAAAACATGTATGATATGTCTGTATTCATGGGATATGTGATGAGAATCAATTTTTGAAAGCAAACAAAAATAAATTTCATATGAATGTCTTCAGGGGTTGACTATTTAGCAAACCTTATGCACTTGAATTAGAATATGGAACTCTAAGTTCTTTTGTATTTTCTCCCTCTCATACTACTCTTAACCTCCATCCACTATAGCAACAAGTCACCCTTAGAAATCATAGGCTACAAATTTGGTGAAGAAAAGAGCACATAAATAAATAAATGGAAAGAGGCACCTAGTTTCAACACAGGAGGATGTTAAGTCTTGTTCCTTTCTCGATGCTTCTAACCTCTTTTAGCATGCCCAATTCGTACCATTTCTACCACCCTTGGTCGCTGGCATCTACATGTTTTTCTTCCTCCATGTTTCAACGCACATACACAAAGAGAGAACGAGCTTTAATACCAAATGTTGTCGAATGCATAAAACTTAATTAATTATTATTCGAGGAATACATGAATATTTGTAGAAAGGAAGGATGAGGGTGATCCCACAATACTGGTTTACAATATTTGGCCAAACTAGACATTGAACTGATTTTTTCTAACTAAATCTTCACTTTTGGGCACCTATAGCAGCTAAACTGTGAGGAATTTGAAGATGATGCAAACTAGTGATTTGTTACATTTTTTCTGTAGATTCTAAATATATATTTTTCAAAAAATTTGGAATTAGATTGCACTTCTTTTTCCATCTCCTTCGAAAACTAGTTTTTTTAGTAAACACCATTTTTAAGGAGTGATGCTCACCGTATACAACATAACTTTTTTCCATGAAAGATAAAATTCTAATTTTTTCTAATTTATATTTGTAACTACAATATCCAGTGCTTTCATTTGGTTTCATTTTGTTTTATTGAATATTTTTTCCTTAATCAAGTTTCGAAGTCAAACCAATTACAATTCAAACATAGGTGGGCCATATACAACATAATTTTTTTTGTATGTATCAATATTCAATTTTATTCTTTTGTTGGATCAAGGACTTCAATATCTAGTGCATTGATATTTTTCAAATTTTCTTATGATAATATGCTATTTTTCCACATGTGCAGAACAACTCGAGCTTGATTTTTGGTGAAAAACCTATGTTTAATCAAACTAAAAAATATATATATAATAAAACCAAAACATATTAAAATTATATTTGTTAGATAGCTCGGTCTGAGGACTCCCATCATCCAGTTGGTTCTATGAAGTCTCCTCCATTTTCATCCTCAACTCAAGCTTCGAAGGGAAAAATTATGGAGATTTTGGTGCTAGAGGGGGAGAAGGGGGAAAAGGGGGGTTCGCTTGAACCCTTTAGTGGGTTCTAGCGAACCCCCTAAAGTGTTTTCCATTTGAAAAATGCATTTTTCCTTCCTCAATGGAATTGTAAACCAATTTTGTGGGTTTACCCATAAGCATAGAAGGAGCGGTGAGGCGATTGAGAAAATGCAAGAGCAGTTGCATAACTATATAATTGCGTAACTGTATACCACTGCCAACAATTTGATATGCTAACAAATCTGACTCTCGCGTAAAATGTGAGAATTCCTCTTTTGTATGTCTTCTTGCATTGCATCAAAATGAAAATATTTGAGTATAGAAAAATCACGAAAGCATGTATTGATATCGGAATTATTGCATCAATGTGCAGCTGGAAATGATTCGATTTGATAATGTGATTTGGTATGTTCACTAGCGCACCTTGGATGGAGGGTGTCGTGAAGCTATTTACTCCCCCTATGTGACTAGTATAGTCACTCAATTTTATGAAGTGTTTTGAATTGATGATTTATTTTGATTCCTTGATAAAAATATTTCGTGTTGTAAGGAGAAATATTTATATTTTTTTATGAATAGGCATATATCTATATTAATAATAAAGATAGAAATACATATTCACAAAAAAAGATGGGTGGTAAAAAGGCACACCCCAAGAGTCACATGGGAAAAGCCCAAAAGTCTAGAGTCACATGGGTCAAGCCCAAAAGTAAGAAATATTACAAACACAAGAAAATAAAAGGCCATCAAGTGGCCATTGTAGTGCCAACAGAGGGCAGAGGGTCCCTATCATCCAATTCTCCCCCCATACATCAGTGGGGTCTGGAGTGATGTCGGGGGGAGACCAATCGTCATCATCCTTTTCTTTATATTTATCCTCACAGCAAGGTGAGATCACCAAATCTAACCATAGGAACCATTTAGCAGTATCTAGCCAACCAGAATTGCCACTAGGAGCATTACCAGTAGGCCACCCAAAAGCGCCACCACCACCCCCCACTACCCTTCCAGAAGGCCACCCCAATTCAGCCCATAAAGGAGGAGAAGGGGATCCTTGAGGAGGGTGAGAGCCACGACAATGAGGAGACTGAGAGCGGGGGTGAGAACCCCTAGTAGATGCACTTCGCCACCAGCCCCATGAAGGTGATCGACCCCAGGAAGAACTGGGAGAGAGAGGCACACACGCCACAGTGCAAGGGGCATTTCCCTAGTGATCCAAGAGCTCCTGAAGGTGAGAAACTTCAAGCACAACTTTATTTGCTTGCACTTGAATCTACAGAAGCACATTAGAGAAAATAATCACTTTAGAATATAAAGAAACAATTTTATCAATCTAGCTGTGAGAAAATATGCAAGAATTTTTATCTTTCCAAATACTAAAGAGGATTTCCACCCTGAAAGTGTGCCAAATTTGGGTATACTTAGTGGGAAAAGCATGGGAGATTCACCTAGAAAACCATATACTAGGAAAAAGGATTTGGCCTGAACGGCCGAAAGAAGTCATGAATACAATTCCATAGCTGCTAAGGGTATGTACAGGATCATCATGGAAAAAATAGGCCCTTAAGTGGCAAAAAATTCAGAAAAACTTGACGTAAAAATTTGAATAAGTTATCTATATTATTTCAAAAATATATAAGAATAGAATTTGCAGCAAATTGAATGTAGTTTCTAAACTACTAGGTTTATTTTTTTTTAAACAAAATCTATTTGGTGAAAATTTGAAATTTCAATGCAGTAGCACTTAAAATTCAGGGAAAAAATAAGAAGTAGGTGTTTGTCTGACCACCCTAACCACAATAAAATGATAATGTTTTTTTATAAGATTTTAGATATAAGTAGAGGACTCATGTCCCGATGTGATGCATATTTTTTTGTAATTTTTTTCCAAGTAAATAATTAATTATGATTTTTTTATTACAAATTTTAAAAAATATAAAAACTCGTATGTCTAACCACCTTAACTTGGTCAGAACTTCATGAAATTCATTTTTTTTAATCCTCTAGTATACGAAGCATAGAATGTGATGCATGTTTCGGATTCAAAAAATGTGATACCGTTTAAGAGCTATAGATGTTTTTCAATCAACCTATCAATCAGGACTTTAGTTATAATTCAAGTAGAAAATGAATAATAATTATTTATTAAATTCAAATTAAAGCATAATTTATATTGGTGGAAAGTTGAGAATCTCCTTTAAAAACCCTTTTCATTTCATTAATTTTGGGTAAAAAAAAAGTCATCAGCCACATACCCTGTAAATACCCATCATATCGCCACTTTTTGGCCCATCATGATCCTGCACATACCCCTAAGCTCTAGTACAAAACCAAAAGAGGTGCTTAAACGACTCAGCCTACCCACAAAAAAGGGCAACGAGGGTCCTAGACCCCCAAGTGAGCATGTCGAGACCCCATAGGTAAGCCTTGGAAAATAATACACCAAGCAAAGTGGGAAAGTTTTGGCTCAACACTTGTAGACCAAATAGCAGAAAATATTTTACGCCAAATAGACACTGAAGACTAGAGATGTCATCTCCAGTTTAAACTGTCAATCATAGGAAAATACGGCAATTTAAGCAACTGATAACCAAGTTGTGGCTTTTAATTTCTAAAATGGGTATCTAGGTACCACTTCTAGTCATTCTACCATGGTTTGGTGGAACAAATACCCACCTTATGAAGCATATTAGTCGAAATGGAATTCACCAGGCCATCGTAGGTTTCACAGTCATGGTTTTGAAAACCATATTGAGCATGGAAAGCCTCCCAAGGAAAAATGTGCATTGTGGGTTTATCAAATAAGTGTTGAGGGGTATGGATACCCTTCTTATGAAACCTAAGGGCCTTAAGCCACGGAAGCTTGGCAAAAGCTCGACCAACATTAGAAAATAGAGGTGACCACCACACATTCTACTAATTAAGTGAGAGCCCATCACAAAAGCCAAAGCTAGACCAGTAGAGCCAGGGCTTAACAACCTCCTAGGCTCTCCAAATTCTCTTGGTCACAAAATTTCCCACAATCTAGACTGGATCCCTCATAACCAGAAGGGTTTGAAAGCCAATTCTCTTTCAAGAAGGCCTATGCACTAGAAAGTTGAATTGAATACAATTCCTAAGGAGAATTTTCTAGGCCTCATCACCAATAAGTGCTCTAATAATCCACTTGACACAAAGAGCAATCCCTTGTTGCTGAGTGGAGAGAAGGTCAAGCCCACCAGAGTCTTTAAGTAGGTAGAAAAACTCCCAGGCTACATAGTGAAACCCTCGGTGAGTCTCAGAAGAGGCCAATAAAAAATCATGCAGTAGCTTTTCTAACTTAGCATAAGAGGCCTTCGAAGGGGCCTAGTAGGAAGAATAATACACATGAGTCACTGCTAGCACCTTAGAGAAAATCTAGAATTTTCCAGTCACATAGAGTGGCTTGGTAATCCACAAATCAAGTTTCTGCTCAATTTGAGAAAGAACAGCTTTCTAGAGATCAGTGGAAGAAGCCTGAAAGGTGAAAGGAATGTCCAAAAATTGAAATATTTCTCTAGGAGCAATCCACTTCTAGCCATACTATTGAATCTAGTGAGGACTGGGAAGGATGTATTGTCTAGAGCATAAGGCTTTGTGCCATTGAATGGCGGAATTGGAGGCCAGGGAAAAAGTCTCAAGGAAATCAAGAGCAACTTTGACATTATTTTCCTCTTCCAATAATGTGAGAAAAGAATCATTGGCAAAGTGGCCAATGACCAGCTAGGCTAGAAAATTAGGCCAAGAGATGCCACAAACCCACCTTTTGGAAACAACATGAGGACCAGCAAATACCCAAACCCCTCAACAGTAAGCACATAAAGCGAAGGGGCAAGCGGGCAACCCTAGCGAATGGAACGGAACAAACCAAAGGAAGCGGACTAATGACCATTAATGGTGATGCAAGTGGAGGCATTGAAAAACAAAATTTGCACAACCTGTATGAATTGAGGACCAAAACCCTTTGTACTTTGGTTTTTCTTATGATTGGACTAGTCACCAACTCTTTTGATGATTGATTTCGTGACACTTGGTTGTACTTGATTTATTGTTGGAATTGTCAATATTTTCTAACTTAGTGTTGAATTTGAAGATTCTTCTCTCTTTGAGTTTTATTTTCAAATATCCTAGTGACTATTCCAAATGTTTGACATTGATGGTCCTATATCATGTTAAGTGTTGTAACCAATCAAGTTCACTATGAACAGTGATAGAACGTTCAAGGGAGTAAATTGCAGAGAACGTATCGATCTTGAATCAATATCATGATTGAATTTTGTTTTGCAACCTTGTGTTAAGTGGCATGTATGTTGCTATGTATAATGAATGATATGGTATGCATTGTGTGAACAGCCATGAGAAGAGTTAAATTGCTCTAAGTGATTGACATTAATGTATTCTTTTTGTCCATGTAAGGACGTGTTGAATTAAGGAAAGATTACCTTCTTTATAAAGTATATATGTAGAAATACTTAAGTATGAGTGATTGTGGTATTACCTTTCAGGACGAGTGCCAAATGTGGAACAACAAAGAAGGACTTCCTCTTTTCAGAAAGATTCCAATTTATTTTCAAGCATTTTGGCCAAAGCCCTAACCATTGAAAAAGATGGTTAGCCTAAAAAAATTTATTGATATGATTCTCTAACACATCCTATAAATAGACATTGCTATGTTATATATATAAATATGTGAGCATGTAGATGTTACAGGCATGTACTAGATTTCCCCCTACCCTAAAATATTTTGAGGTAGCTAGGCACTTCATGCAAGGTCAGTAGATCTTCGGGTAGGAAGAACTATGTGGAAGTGTAAACCTAATGATTGGGTGGAAAAGCACCTGAATCATGATTTTGACTTTGACTAGCCATGTGTGGATTGATGGTAGTTAGAGACTTCACAGATTATGTATTACATATCATTCCTTATTTACTACTTGTATGATGCACTATCACTCCAGTATAATTGATGTGCTTTATAGACATGCTAATATATGAATGATGCACTTGCAAATGAGAAGATATAACATGTATGCAGTTATCTAGATCATCTTGTGTTTACCTCTACTAGATTGATTATTGTATACGTCTAACTCATGTACATTGAAGATCTTGGATCACAATTGAAACTCTACATGAGCATGATTTTATAAAGGCAATATACTTTCAGATAATTTGAGAATTTGTATAGATGATCTATAGACACATAAGAGTATCACTTGTGAAAAGAGGTACGTGAATGAATTTTATATATTTTTACGTGCATATGATCATGTTGTGATTTACATTAAAGCTACTCATATTAGAAGATTTACTCTTTTACCTTATAAGATGTAATTTATCTATGAGACGTTGATATTTGGATGGGATATAAGTAGCACAAGTGTGTATAAGGAAATATGGGAACATCGAAGAGGAATCACGAGCAACTTGATCAACCAAATGAACTATAAGGGAATGGTAAGCATAGGTATGCATGTGCATGACTATGAAAATTTGAAGCTTGTGAAAATGTACAAAATCATTTCCACTACTTAAGCATTGAGATGATTAAATCTTAAGTGGATAAGAAAAAACGTTTCAAATACTTTTGAATTCAAATTTTATTATGGGCACTAACATAGACTAAAGTGTTGTGTTGTTTCCATGAGTGGCATAGAAATATCATCACCATCGTGAGGGAGAGAACATTGTTGGAAAGAGGTAACCTATTTTTTATGAAATTGAAAGGTGGTAATAGAATACACACACTCACTTAGAAATCGATGCATGAATGTTCTGACAAATGAGTGTGATTCTCTTATTCTAAGTGTGCATGTTGCTTTTATAAGTGGTTGTCATTTGAATGAAAATTTGAGTGCATTTAGTTTATGAAAAAAATCTTACCATGTCCTATATGAGCTTGGATGGCCAATTTTTGGGTATAATGATAAATGGAATTGAAAGTTCTTTTTCAACAAAGATTGACATGCCTCAAATACTTCAGTGATTACTAAGTAAGACATCGGGACGATGTCTCTTCCTAGTGGGGAAGGATGTCACATCCTATTTTCTTGATAAATAAATTATTATGCAAATAAATTTAATTGGTAGTATTGTATAGTTATTTGCAAACATATTAACAAAGAAAATAATAATAAATAAGTAAGTTTATTTATTACAAGTGCTTGAATGTAATTAATAAAAAGAGATTGATAAATTAAAATCAAGGTAAAATAAGTTAAAATAGAAATTTAACTTATTTTAAAGATAACATTGACTCATTTCATTTAAAAAGCCACATTCATTATTATTATGGTCAACAATGAAAAATGAGTATTAAATGCTTTAAATTGTAAAGGCTTGCATGGATTTTGTGAAGGGAGCACTAAGGATTCCAAATATCCAATGTTTTGGGAATGCCAAATGGGAAGGCAATTTTAAGATCCATAACAGTCGAACGTTATACAAGCGTACAAAATGCCCAAAATAGCGATGATGGTCTGGAGCATTCAAGAGATAGGCTAGCGGCCTTAATGAGAACGACTATTCTTCATGGAGGGAGGTACATTCTTCATTACCCATTTTGGAAAGTTAAAGTTAATGTGGAGGGTAATCTTTTGTTTGATCGAATGCTATAACGGGAAAGATGAAGAAGGAACCAATGAAGGTTTTTAAACTCGAATTTAGGGTTATGGTGAGGACAATGTGTAGATGGTTCCGTCGTTACAAGATGGATAGACAAATGCTTGTGTGAGTTGAAGGGAGTTAAGGCTCATAAAGTTTAGAACAGACCAACTTATGATATGGAGTCCCTAAATGACGTGATATAAATCACGAAAATCTCCATCAATGTCGAGGGCGTTCCTGATCGCTCTTGTAGACAACTCCCTCTCCAGAATTTCATGCCCTATGGAAGATAATCGAATGGTTGTAGAAACAACTTACTCTAGAATGATGTTTTCTAATCGGTCGTGGTGGAGATGGACTTGAGAATCACATCAAGAGTTAGTAAGATTTTCTACTCAAAGTCTTGTTGAATATTGAAATACTCAAATCCTAACTCGTTTTTTTTGGAACTTTTATTTTATGTTTTGGTTATATTCGAGCTAGATTGGTATCGTGTTCAAGTTCTTAAAAACTGTAAGAGAGGAATCTGGGTTTGGCTTAAATTTAATTGATTTGTTGTCTCCAGCCAAGAATCAAATAATCACTTTCTCTCTTCTACCAGTTTGCATCTAAAATCAATGCATCCAAATGTCGTATCTCCTCACCTGGTTTGTAGCTAGACATGCGGCATGAATCAGGAACATTTCTTGAGCCCTTAACAAATCTATTTAGTGCTTATCCTACAGTCATGGTATTCCAAGAGACTTTTATTTTGAAGAATATAGAAGGCAACATCACAAATAAATTGCATGCCCTTGATCTTCTTAGCGTATTGTGCATTTCACAAAACATAGGGCATTTTTAGCCATAAGAACTTTCATCAAACCGTACAGATGTTGTTTCGGTATACAATATTTTTCAGAAGGCTCATAGAATGTTTGTAGTCCCCTTTGAATGTTCATTTTCAGAGTTATTATTAAAGCTTGACATGATCTCTTGTTCCCATCTTTGTTTATTCATGTGAATATTCTTTAAATTAGAAAAATCTTTGTATCTATATTCAATCTTGAGCAGTGTACAAATTCGATAGATCTTCTTTTCAAAGAAGAAAAATAGTGTAAGGAAGCTAAGGTAGCGAAACAACATCCTACATTAATCTTGAGAGGAGAACAATGCAAACTTTTAAAGATCTTTAACAGTTACAAAAAATTAAATAGAAATAGACATAAATATCATGCATACCACAAACCAATGATTTACGTGGGGAAATACCTTTTGGGAGGAAAACCCCACACTCCAAAAGCCGCCCAATATATTATTCAACAATCACAAAGATTATAATATACTTTTAGAACAATGATCTGTAATTAGCGGTTTACAATATTCCCCGATCCATGCAGTATTGCATGACTATGTTTTTTAACCGTTGAAAATGTAAACTAGGTTCATTAACCTTTACAGAACTTAAGGAAGTTAACTAATTACTATAATGTTGTAATTAGGACTTAAATGCCGAATTGAAAATACTGAAAAGAAATTAGAGAGAATGTAAGACGGGAGATAGAAGAATCAAATGCAATTTGATAACAAAGTTCGTCCAATCAGGACTATGTCTTCGGGTCTGCTTCTCAACATTGGACCGCTTTATTTAATATTGTCAAGCACCTGAAAAATGCCTTCTTACAATATTCAAGCTTCAAAACCCACACAAAATTTCTCACAATATCTCTCTCTTACAATTTTGGTGTATAATAACACCTTGTAATTCTTCTCCTCCAAAAATTCTCACACTGGAATTATTTCTCCAAGTAAACTTGATTAATTCTCAAGCCAAAACTCTCCCCCTTTTATACAAATTTATTTGCTCAATATGGCTAAAATCATATGATTTTGAAAATTAGTCCATATCACCCATGACAAGTAATAATCTTCACAATCCCCCTATATTTACATATAAAAATCAATAATAACCCCTTAATAGTTTTTAAATATCTTTTAAGAATCCCCTTAAAATAATCTACAATTTCTTAAACCCATTAAAATAATCTTTGAAAATATTTAATTAAGCTGTTTATTTAACATGTATTCGAGCTTATGTTATTCAAGAAGTTTAATCCCTTTGTGATTTAATTTTCTCAAGCTTTTAAAAACCTTATCTAATTTTAAGGAGATTGAATTTTAATTATAGGGGGTTCTTAGTTTATATTTAAAAGAAACTGGCTTTGAAATTCAAGCAAATTCATAGGTGGGCACATTGGTAGGAGGGTTGGTTTGTAGAGGTGAGGTCAATAGTTCAAACCACCTTCCCTCTAAATTTGGATTTTTAGCTTAATAAATACAAACTAACTCCTATCATATCCTGAGAATATAGAATAGTTGAATAGTAGAGCTTGAAGCTTGTAATGGGGAGGTCACAAGTTCGACCCCCAACAAGATTTTATCACACCAGCTGCCCGAGGAGATGCCACGTGGCATCATTTTGTTCGCTAGAAAGTGCCACATGTCGACATGTAGTTGGAAAAAAGAGTGTCACGTGTCAACATGCAGTTGGCCAAAGAAGAGTTTCCGCAAGGGTACCATGTGGCACCTAGCCACTGGGCCACGTGGCTCATTTTCGTTAGCCATATGTGACACATGTCATCTTGTAGTTGGACCACATCTTGCTACATCAACACTGCATATTCTGCCACATCCCATATCTTCATTGGTCCACGTAATCGTTGAGTGTTGACTGTACCAGCCATGTCAGTGTCCATGTTGACTATACTTTTGCTAAAATCATCAAGTCAACCCATTTTGACTAAAACTTTGACTTGGAAAAAATTGTCATACGGACTTTGTTTTCGATGAAATGAATGGCGTTGGAATCATGGCGACGCGCTCTACAACTTGGTGTCATTTTTTCCTTGTTTTGAGACAATCAATTTTTTTCCTTTTTCCTAGCCCCTTGATTTGCCTGTTTGACCAGACCTTTGACTATGCATAACTTCTACATATAGACTCATTTTGAGCCCGTTCAAGTTGCATTAGGACCATGTCGATGAGCTCTATGCAATGAAGCTATTTTTTGTTAGATTTTGAGACTAATTTTTTTAGGTTTCCTAGATCCACTTGGATCAAGCAAGCTTCTCACAGTAGTATCACCACTCAGAGATCCAGAGGCAATATAGCCACTATCAGACTCTTAGAATACATTGCAATACACATCCATAATACCATGATCTCATAAAATAGGGTTTCCTTCTAGGTAAAATCAAGCTAATAAAATATCGACCATTGGATATGAGACATAATGATGAACAATCCAGATTTACAATAATAAAATATAAATAAAATTTTCCTTTTGAGGACATTTCCCCCAAACCCCTGCTAGGGCACTCTTCTCCTTGCAAGCAGTTGGGGGGATGATCCCCCTAGACCCCTCGTGGGTGGGGTCCCCCCCACGCTCCCCCATCGTCATTGGTTGAATAGTACCTTATGTAATTGCAAGGTTGAGACACATTTTCTCAATAAATCTCCCATTTGTCAAATAGCTTGCAAGGACAACAAAAGGAAGTCATCATAAACTCTTAATTTCTAGGGGTTGAAATGCCCATAGTCTCTTAACACCATCTAAAATTCTATGTGCTCATAGGCTTAGTTAAAGAATGAGCAACATTCATCAAAGTCTCTACCTTAAATAGCTTCACCCTACCATCTTTGACCATATCTCTTAAAAAATCATACTTTACATCAATGTGCTTGGTCCTGGAATGAAATGTCGAGTTCCTAGCTAAACATATCGCACTTTGACTGTTAGAATAAATTGTCATTGCATCTTGTTTAATTCCAATATCTGAACATAGTCTCTTAAGCCTAATGGCTTCTTTGCAAGCATGAGTAGCTGCCATATACTCTACTTTAATAGTAGTGGACAAAGTAACCACAACTTGTCACTTACTCATCCAAATAAATGCACCACCAAATAAAGTAAACACATAAGCACTGGTGGATCTTCTGCTATCAATACAACCTATCCAGTCTGAATCCACATAACCATGAATATCAAGGAAAATCTCATCTCTAGTCATATTATTGTGATAACATAAGGAATAATCTAAAGTACCGTGCAAATATCTGAAGACCCTTTTAACTACATCCCAATGAACTCTACCAGGAATAGACATATATCTAGAAAGAACTCCCATTGCTTCGGGAATGTTTGGTATAGTACAAACCATAGCATACATCAAACTTCCAACTGCACTTTGGTAAGGCACTCTGCTCATGTCTTCCATCTCTGATGGGGATGTTGGAAAATTTGAAATAGATAACTTTATTCCAGCTAAAACAGGAACACATAATGGTCTACAATCTTGCATATCAACCCTTTGTAAAATTGAATTGACATACTTACTTTGGTCAATCCATATCTTTTTGTTCACTTTCTCTTCTAATTTTCATCCTAAGAATGTGTTTAGAAGCACCAAGATCTTTCATTTCAAACTTAGCAGCAAGTTGAGATTTCAGTTCTAAAATCGCACCTTTCCCTTTACCAATGAATAACATATCATCAACACATAATGCAATAAATAGGAAATGATCACCATCAATTTTATAATAAACACAATGATCTGATTTAGAATGCTCAAATCTCAAACTCAACACACATGTATCAAATTTCTGGTACCACATCCTAAGACTCTATTTTAAACCATACAAAGATTTCTTCAATTTGCAAACCAATTTACTTTTGCATTTCATCATGTAGTGCTATGGTTGTGTCATATAAATATCCTACTCCAAGTCACCATGAAGGAAAGCAGTTTTTACATCCATTTGCTCAACCTCTAAATCATAAGTAATAGCAATAGAAAGCAAAAATCTAATAGATGTCATTTTTGCAATAGGAGAAAATATCTCACCATAATCAACACCCTCAACTTGAGAGTAGCCTTTTCCAACCAACCTTGCTTTGTATTTCTCAATACTTCCATCTGAACCAATCTTTTTCTTGAACACCCATTTTCAACCAAGAGGTTTTCATCCTTCATGAAATGGTACAAGATCCCATGTATCATTCTTTTTAAAAGCTATCATTTCTTCGTCCATAGCAATGCTCTAGGATTCTGCATCATTCATACCTAATGCCTCTTCTACTGATCTGCGTTCATCCATGTTAGTAATTAAAGAAAAAATACATCTCCAATCATCAAGTGAATACCTTTTAGGTAATTGTTTGTGCCTTGTAGACCTACAAACAAGCTAAGTTGGAGGTTCTTCCTCCTCTTCTAAAGATTCAGAGCTAGATGAGCTCTCCTCAACCTCTTGTCTATCCATGGGCCTCGATTCAACTTTCATAGGTGTATAAGGAAATTGAATCACATCTTCTTGTTTACTTTGTTTTGGCTAGAATGTAACAGAAGAAGGCTTGGTTACTCTAAAAATAACACTTCTACTATGTATTACCTTATGTGTAGCAGGATCCCAAATCCTGTATCCTTTCACACCATAATTGTATCTGATGAACATACATTTCGCGGCCTTGTTCTCCAACTTTGATCGCTTCTCCTTTGGCACATGTGCATATGCATCACAACCAAAAAACGTAAGATGTCTTATTGAAGGCTTGTGACCTGACCATGCCTCTACAAGTGTCTTCTCAACAAGAGTTTATGTAGTAGACTTGTTAATCGAGTAATAAGCAGTGGCAATAGCTTCAACCCAAAATCTTTGTTCTAGACCAACACCACTCAACTTACTCCTAGCCTTCTCCATCAGTGTTCTATTCATTCTTTCTACAACTCCATTCTATTGTGGAGAATACAGAGTTGTCTTTTGTCTATGAATACCACAATCTTTACAAAATCTATCAAATTCATTATAGCAAAATTCACCGCCATCATCATTCCTTAAACATTTTATTTTCTTTCTAGTCTGCAACTCAACCATTGCTTTAAATTCTTTAAATTCATTGAAAACTTCATATTTACTCTTTAGAAAGTATACCCATGTCCTTTTGCTATAGTCATCAATAAATGAAACATAGCATGTGGATTTACCAATTGAAGGAACATCTACAAGACCAAACACATCAAAATGAATAAGATCCAATACACCACAAGATTTATGAGAACTCGAGTAAAATTGAACGTGGTTTTGTTTTCCATAAATGTAATGCTCACAAAGAATTACTATTGCACTCAACAATGTGCCATATCTGCACCTCTAGCAATCACCATAGCACCTCTAACCATCTTGCATCATGCATCATAAAATACTACTTACACAATTGCATCTATTAGTTTTTCTCATAAATAACAAATTTCGTGCTAAACCAAGGATACGCAACACACCATTAATCCTTCTTATTTTACCATCAAGAAACCTAATTTTAAATTTACCATGGCCAACAATGTCTAAATGAGAATCATCACCCAAGTACACCTTACCTCCATCAAATTCTTCATATTCGAAAAAGAAATCTCTATTAAAAGTCATATGGAAAGATGTGCCTGAGTCAATTAACCATGCATCATTACCTGCATGAGTTGCGAAAGCTGCAATGAATGTGTCACCATCTTCCTTCTCGAACTCAAAATAAAAATAAAATTTATTCTTTTCTTCTTTCCAATCCTTACGAACATATCCAGGCTTACCACATTTCCAACAAATAACTTTGGACTTTCCAAAAGACTTAGATCTCCCCTTAGACTTGGATTATCATGCTTCTCATTCTTCTTACCTTTTTCCTTAGGTCTACCACGAACATTTAGGGCCTCCTTGGCATTGATGGATACATTCCTCCCCATCTCTTCAAAGAGAAAAGAACCTGCCACATCTTCAGTGTTCAATATAATAGAAGTACTCCCAATAGTCATAATAAGAGAATGCCATGAATCAGGCAAAGAACAAAACAAGATCTGATATTTCTCTTCCTCATCCATTTTGACACCAATCGATGCCAACTAAGCCACCAACATATTGAATGCTTCTAGGTGGTTTGTAATTCCTCCACCCTCTTCCATTCTCAAGCAATACAATTTCTTCCTCAATAAAATCTTGTCCACTAAATATTTGGCTTAATACATCTCACTAAGCTTCTTCCATAGTTTTTGTGCAGAGGTCTCTTCATGGAAATTGATTAAAATAGATCCTGTCAAGCATAATATGATTAGACCCTTGGCTTTATGGTCCATAACATCATATTGAGCAGCTTCAATAGGATCTGTAAGCCTTGAAATGTTCTCATCAACAACATCCCATAGATCTCGATCTATCAATAGATACTCCATCTTTAGCTTCCACATCTCAAAATTATTTCCAGAATATTTCTCCACCTCTATTCTTCCTCATGAACTTTCCATCTAAAAATTCTTGTAACTGTTACCTATTTTTCTCTTCAAGCTCAAATAGGTAGAGCTGAATGAAATTCATTATTGATAGGTATAGAAATTGTCATTGATATGTTTGAAGTATTCATTGATCATCATAGAAGATCATTTGACATTTGAATCATAGTTTTATTGTGCAAGCATTTAAAACAAAAAAATTGAGGAAAACTTGCATAGTAATGTTTTTTATTCATCTTGAAAAAATGTCGAATCCCACACAAGCCATGGGAGTAACTTATTTTGATTTTTACAATCAAATAAAGGGTGCTATGAGTAAAACAAAAATATACAACTGAAAATAGAGTGAGCATAGGGTAGAAAGTGATTCATCATTGCCTGTAAAGATGAATCATTGAGAAGTTGAGGAATGTTGTGACGCCAGTTCCAACTCCAACTCCATTTCCAGTTCCAGCTCCAACGTACCTGCAAGTTGAGGGAGATGTTGTTAGAGCAATGTGAATCAAATCCTATCATATACCTATGCTACCAACAGAAATATAGAATACAATCGATCAGGCATCCATCAAATGATTACAAAAATCAAGAGGAAAAAGATAACTCCGTGGAAGCTTTCAACTTCTTTTAATTTTCTAACATGTTTGTTTCAATGTGTAGGAAGAGGGTCATCATGTTCGAGATCATTTTATCAGATATGTGGAGCAAAATAGGCTCCCACAAGGGTTGAGCTTGGCATATCAAGAAGGATATATTCTCAAGTTCCATACGCAAGTTCATGAATGTTGATAACAGTCATTAAAAGCATCAATGCTACTGAAACTAAATCATATAATCATGCAAGCAACCTTATTTCAAAGAGATTTCAAAGTATTTAGCAACATTAATTTCAAAATGTAGTAATCTACTCTTGAAGTAGACAGCCTTTGCAAGTCATGGAGAATGATGAAGGTTACAGCTGAATCAAAAGTCCAACTTTGAGCATATGCAAGGAGGCATCAACATATCAATGAAGCAACATTTATGGCTTAGACAACATTCTATAGGCATGTTTATTTCAAATACCAAATAAGAAATATCAAGACATTAAACATGAGGACTTAACAAAGGTAATTTGTAGTAGCATCAAGTACAGATTTATAATGAGCAACAATTACCTAGAGCAGCAACTATGAACAACAACATTAATTTTAGAGTGTAGCAATATACGTTTTGAAGTAGAAAGCCACAACAAGAGAAGGAGAATTTTATAGAGAACACTCATGAAGGCTGCTACAAAATTGATTAAATAAACTGGACTGCTGTTACAAGTGTTCATAGTGATGAAGAAATGGTTACAGAAGTTTATGACAGTCATAAAGGACTGAAAAAGCCATCCTTGATGGTAAGAAAATCCAAATGGAAGCTTGAAATAGTGTGAAATAGTAGCAAGATTTTGGGACAGTGTTACATAGCATCAAGTAGAAGCAGAGCATTCAACAATTTAATTTGTTTCTTACAACTACAAGGCACAGAACAATATTCATTCATGAGAACTTCATAAGAGTCAAGGACAGTCATGAACAAGACTGCTGCTACGAAATTGATAAAAATAAGTGGGCACACATGCTTCAAAATGCCAAAATGATAGTAATCATAAGAAAAGAGTTGTTCACAGCCTATACATTCAAGTTAATGTAATGGCATTAAATCAAAAAATCAGTGATCAAAGATCCAAGAGCCATGAGATCTTACTATTTTCATGAGGGAAAATCCGTGCACAGGAATTAAGAATAACAACCAAGTAGAAGGGAGAGTTAAAGGTGCAAACAAGAAATGGGCTTGTATAAGTAATGATGGCCTCTATACTAGGTAGGTTTGTGTGCTTACAATAGTTGGGGCTGTCAGTGAGTAGCTTGTTACAATTTTGAAGTTCAATATCAGTTCTCAAAGTCATGCTTAATGCAGCTATTCATTCACAATCCTTTAATAAATTAAGGTGGTAGTGATAATAATGACTACAGGGAAGGATTCAGAAAAGAGAAGGAACACGTGCCAAATTAAAGCATTTTAGAGTGCTTACTGACAGGAAAAGCAACAGCCGTAAGCTGAAAGGCAGTCAACATGATAACAAGATAGTATAATTTCATCTTTATGATCAAAGGAACATCGATGCACCAGCATAAGAAAAGAGTTCTTCTCAGCCTATGATTTGCAATGATTTCAGGCAGAAAGCTACAAAAAAATTAAAGAAAAACAACAGTAGAATATGCACAATAATAATGCCTTGCTTCAAAAAAGTTGTGCATTTTAAGAGCTACAGAGAAGGATTTAGAAAAAAGAAAGACAATATTTATTAGATATATGGTACAATCATGAGGATATTGCACTCTAAGGGTGCAAACACATAAGTTTCATCAAAGTAGCTAGTTTAAAATTTCATCAAGATCACATGAGAGTTTAGAGAAAGATGTAAGAGGCGCGCAAGTGTGTGTATGAAGCTTTTGAGTTTGCAATGAATGGAAAATACCCAGAATACTTATATAGCCGTGGCTTTCAGTTAAGTGTATAAGTTATTGAAAGCGAGATATATACACAATGGAGATGGGTTTTTTATTTATTTTTCTGTAGAGTTGGTGCTATTTTCAGAAAATATAGAATGCAATGAGGTTTTCTTTTTATTCAAAATGGAGGAAACAAAAAAATAAAAGAGAAACTTACCATTCTGCTCTCCTTGAGTTTTAAATTTCATAGTCAAGTTTGTACAGCAACAAGGAAGATACAGAAGGTTCGAGCTTTTCAATGGTGGCTAGAGTCAGCAAAATGCAAGGAATACAGGAACAAATGGATAAAAGATGTTAGAAATAATGTATAGTTGTGCCTTTGAAGCTTCATAAAATGCTACATAATGGATTCAAATTGATAAAAACAAACTTACCATATGAAAACCAATAAGATTCAGCTCAGGAAGTTTTAAAAAGTGCAGATTCGAATCATTTCATGATGAGTTCGAGCTTCAAACCCTACTCAGTAGTGGTGGCCAGCTTCCTCATGAAGTTTCTCAAGAATAAAAAAAATGATAATGATTTTAGGGTTCGATGATTGCCTTTGTTAATTCACCCTAACTCATTTTTGATATTTTTGATAATCATTATGTCTTCCTTGGCCGTGTTTTTGACTCTCAAGTCAAGTCGACTATTGCATGTGGTCGACTATTATCAACTATCAAAAATTATGATATGCATAATGATGGTGGTCAATTTTATAATATACACTTAGTGCTGAAGTTTTCAAATGTTTGCTAAGTGTATATTTTATATTGCTCATGGTGTTATTTAAGTGATGAATGTTGAATGCATTTGCATATATAAATGTCAAGTATAAAGTTGTTGAATGGGATTCATTTTTTCTTAACTCCATATTGATCTTTTATTTTTTGCATTAATCAATGTAAGCTAATTAGTTAAATGATATATTATAAGTCATTTAATTAATTTAGCATTTTTAAAGTGCAAATAAAAGATATTTTGGAGTTCCATGCATATACAAGTAGAGTTAACTTGAAATTTTACTTCAGTTTTATATCAAATTATCAACTGGAGAGTTATCATGAGAAAGATGGACTTTAAAACGTGCATTGGAAAATTGGTAAGAATGAGGCAGTTTTGCATGCTTTAGCCCACCTTTTCAGGGATTTCAATTCAGTCCAAGTTGCAAATCAGTTACATGCTTTATGACTACCAGTTTGAGATTGAGTTCACTCATTTTTGCATGAGTTTGAACCACATTTTCAGGGATTTTTAACTTGTGCTTGGATTTCACTTTGGGATTTTCTTTTCACTTTCAGATCACTTTCAGTTGCTTATTCATGCACTTTGAAGTGCATTCATATTGTATATATTGAAATTTGTTATCTTTTTCAATTCAGTTCTTATTTTTTAGCATTTGCACTCTACAAAGTGAATCATCTTGTAACTCAACTTTCAGATTAATATAGCAGTGTTTTTTTTTTACAGGTTCAAAGTGTGTAATTGCAGAAGATTCCTTTGAGTTTCGATACTTTAGAGTTTTCCTTCTAGATTTCAAGCATCGTTTTTGTGAAGAATTTGATCGAAGAATTACTGTGTTTCAGTTCTGAAACCTTTGATTTTTTCTGTCTTTTTCACATATCTATATGCAATTTAGTTTAAGTTCATTGGTTATGCACTGTGCTTATAAATTGATTAATAAATTTTGTCGTGAAAATCTTGTTTTCCCTCAATATTGCATTAGATCAAAGCCTTTGTTTAAATCATTCAAGTGATTAAATTATTAAATCAGGTTGTGCAAATTAGAGTTTTGAGAAGTTTATTGTGATTCATAATTGCAAGTCATTATCATTTAGGTGCAATCACCTCTCGTAGCTTTAGGATTTCAATTCAAGCAAGCTTTCTATCTCTTTCCCAGCTAAGTTAGTTAGATTTTAGGAGGTTTTCATCAGGGAACTAGCCCTCTCTGGAGATTGATTCTCAAAATTAGGCAACCCATAGGCCTGAGAATCATTCCGTGTTTCAAAAAATTGCTGGATTTAACTATTCAAGTGTTTGGGTGCAATCTGATTGATAACAGTAACAAGATCACAAAGTGTCTTCTGCACAATCTCCCACTCAAATCTGGATTAGTTCAAAAAACCCAACAACCCACAACTAAAACCAAAGGTGATCAGGCTCTTATACCACTTGTAAGGAAGCTAAGGTAGCAGAAAAAATTCCTACACTAATCATGAGAGGAGAATAATGCAAAAATTTTATAGATCTTTAACAGTTAAAAATAAATAAACAGAAATAGACATAAATATCATGCATACCACAACACAATGATTTACATGGGGAAAACCCTTTTGGGAGAAAAACCCCATACTCCAATATCTATCCAATATATTATTCAACAATCACAAATATTACAATGTACTTGCAAAGAAAAATTCCCATAGGAGTATCACAAATCAAAGATCCAGAGGCAATACAACCACTATCAGACTCTCAAAATACATCACAATACATAGCCATAATACAATGCCCTCATAAAATAGGGTTTCCTTCTATGGAAAATCAAGCTAATAAAATATCGATCGTCGGATATGAGACATAATGATGAACAGTCTAGATTTACAATAATAAAATATAAATAAAATTTTCCTTTCAAAGGCGTTGCTCCTAAGCCCCCGCTAGGGTACACTGCCCCTGGACCCCAGCCGAGGGGATGATCCCCCTGGACCCCTCATGGGGGGGTATCCCCCCATTCCCCCTGTTGTCGGTTGAGCAGTACCTTATGTATCAACAATACCTTATGTAATTACAAGGTTGAGACACATTTTCTCAAAAATTAGAACCCGAAGTAAGGAATGAACTAATGTTTATGATGTTCAAATTATCACAATATTACTATGAGCATTACACCACAACATGTAATTAGAAATGCATGATGAAAATTTCCTTGGTTGGCTAAGCTTGAACGCACTCCTCTAGACACTTGAACATTTTTGAAGGATAAATTTCCTCTTGTCCCACACATTAAATTCAAAAGGGGACTAGACTTGAGAGACCAAAATAAACCATATTTGTGTGTGACACCTTCTCGTGCATGTCTTGTAGGGTCTATGTATAAGCTAGAGTGTTGTACAATATCCTATATTCCCCTTTCTTTTATTAAATCTAATCCTCATATTGTACATTGCTTAAAGATTTACTTTTTCACCCATTCTCAAATTTCCTTAAGAATTCATACTCGCTATTAGTCCTCCCATACTGGTGTAGGTCGAGCTTCAAAATTTTCTAGTTGTTTCTACTTGAAAGATTCTAAAGTGATATCATTCAATTATTCTATGAGAATCGTCTAAATGTGTATTTCTCCTTAAGCATTCTATGTGATAGTTTACCTAACTTGAATGGTTGCATATTAGTATGGTCTCCTCTAATGAGGTATGTTGTATCAAAACATATATATAGCCTTTCCTATTGGGGTACATCCCACGCAACTGTTATCTATCAATATCTTGGATCTTAAAGAGCCTCTTATAGGTGATTCGATGCATGATATTATCAGATTATCATAACCGAATATAGAAAAATCTTCACTCTAGAGATGTTATTCAAGCACATCAATAGATCTCGAAGCTAACATTGCCTTTGAAAATGATCCAATATTTCTATAGGATGAAGTGTCCTAGACTGTATCAGGCCAAAAATATCTTCTTTTAAATGTGAGCAAGTAATAAAGGTGACAAGAACCTAAGTGAAGCCTACTTCCCATTACATTCTAAATGTTTAAACGACATTAAATACTACAATCATTTACTAGTTACATCAAGGTTTCTTTCCAAATTCAAAACTTTGGACACGGTTATACCAAGCATGGTGATATCATGAGAACTTCCCTTGAAGGAAGTAGATCATTGAGTAGACTTAATGAAATTTGATATAAGTTGAACACACTATCTAGCATAAGAAGTTCATTTGTATTGTCTAGGTATCATTGATAATCATTTTTTTTGTATAGACATGAATTGATAGTATCTAGTATTGATTAGAAAGGGTGTTGGACTTCTATTTATGAATATGGTTGCAATGGTTAATGGTTGGAATCCATAGTTAATGTTTTGATAAGAACCCAACATCAAACTCAATTATTATCCTTTGCTAATATCCTCTCCATAAAACAAATCATTGACTGGAATCCTCTGCACATTCCTCATATATCCACGGATGATGAGAATTGTTGAATATAAATTGAAGTTCTCTTTAGATATAACTTTGATCTAGAGGATCTTCACCAAAAATTGAAGTTTCTCATTTCTCTCCAAAATTAGCATCATCAAGAAGTGGCCAAAATTTTGAATCCAACGCAACTTAAACGGAGTCAAACGAAGCTACGGAGTCCAAGATATGCTCAGTCAAACCTTCGTCAACCCTAGCCTGGATAGAGAAAAAAGGTCAAAATTTGACATCATCAAAAGTGGTCAACACTAGTCTCAACATGAGGAGCTCCTCGAGAGCTTTTTGACAACGTTTGTTTCGCATGAAACAGAGTCCATTTGCACGAGATATGAGCAGTCAAAGATGGGTTGACTTTGTTGACATCAGCATGGTACAGTTAGCAAGGCCAATCATCACATAGTCAATGTTCTTGGCCAATCACCAATTGACATGTGGCACATTGTTGGGTGCCACATCATAGGACACATCATCATTTTTAAGGCTACGTCATCATCACGTCAGCACCATGTCGGAATACACGTCAGCATAATTGGTAAATGGTAGCTTGACATGTGGCATCCTCCTAGTGTGACACATGTCTCAGCTGCCACTCCTTGTCAGTAAGTTTGTTCGCATCACCAAAAATAGCAGTTGGAGGTTGAACCCCCGACCTCTATAGTATTAACCGTCGGCTTGTCCGTTGCACCACACGTAGTGGCTTTGTTATTCATAAACCATCGGTTGGTTTTGTTATAAGGTTGTTTGAAACCGGGTAGGAAAATAATGAATTTTGGTGGGATTTGAACCCCAATTAGCTTGGGAACAAAACAATTATCCACCACTAGAACATTCAACGAGTTGTTTAAACGAGGTGTTAAGCATGAATGCTATTAATTTCAAATAAATAACCTTAAAAGGTTATTTCGATGGAGATAAAAACAAAACCCAAACAACTAAAAGCCCAAATGTAAATGTGATAGAGCATAAAAACAATTTGTTGTTTATTAGGGGTAGTTGTTAATTATTTTTAGGGGATTTGTTTTGAAAAGGGAGATTTTATGATTTTATGGTTTTACCCCATATGGAAAATGTAATTGTATTTAAGGGGGAGTGTGGAGGAGGAGAGCTAAGGGAATTTTTGGTGAACTATGGGAGAATTGTGAGAAGATTTTCAAGTTCGAGTTAGGACTTTTGATAGTGAATTTTATCCTTATGCATTTGAAGCTTAATGAAGCTTGTTGCATGTGAGAAGGATTTTCTTATGTAATTCATTATCATTTGAGGAGAGGAAAATCTTGTATCAGGTGGAAGATCTTGTAACCATTTTCTAGAGATTAATCAGATTGATCGCTCTTAGGAGAGGACCCAGAGATGTAGTCGTTTTCAACGATGAACTCTGTTATCAACTCTGTTTGCATTTATCTTCTCTCTCTCTTATTTTGATTTCACCACTTTATTATTTCTGCTTAATTAACCATGTTAATGTGTTAATTTCATTTATGTAATTTGGATTTTAAAGATTGTAAACATTAATCATTCAAATGTGCAATTAGTCTAGATCCTAAATCAAATCAAATTGGTATTAGAGCATTTGGTGACTAGTATTGCAGATTTGTTGTGAATGCTAACAAGATCCAGGATTCAGAAGGGTGAAGGCAAGCTTGAGGAATATAATCCTGAGATTGGGAAACAAAGAACTTTTTTGAAAATTTTTGTGTCTAGAATGGAGGTACCCAAAGAACTCAATGAGCAAGAGTTTCAAAGAGCCTTCTGGAAAATGAGAGTGGAGATGCTTCTCAAAGAAAGGGAAGAATGCATGAAACTTGAAGAAGATAATGCATTGAAGCAAGAAGATCATGGAGATCGTAAAGGCAAGAAGAAGCAACCAGGAGGTGGTGATGACCCCCCAAAATCTCCTCCATCTACTCCTTTTCTCTCCCTTCTTCCCCTTCTTCTTCTACACATTCTCTTTCTATTAATCCTTTTAAGGATGTAAATAAGCCAAAGATTAAATTGGATGTTAAGTTTGAACTACTTAAGTATTTTGGTGAATTAGATGCTGAAAAACTAGATGACTAGATTCATCAAGTAGAAGTCTATTGTAGAGTCCAAAACCTCTTTCATGATGCTTCTAGGATCCAATTAGCCACTCTTCAATTGGGAGGTTTAGCTCTCACCTGGTGGGAGAGTAGGACTAGAGAAGAAATTTCACAGCATGGTAGAGTCAATTTTTCTTGGTTAGAATTCGTTAGTGCTCTTAAAAAGCACTTTTATCCCCTAGGCCATATGCAAAAGTTAATGATGAACTAACAAACTTTTAGGCAAGGGAAAGGATAGTCTGTTCAAGATTACACTCATGAGTTTCATAAAAGGGATATTGCATTAAATGTACCTTTGTACACCTAGGACACTTTGTTAAAGTACATAGGAGGTCTTTACTCATATCTTAGACATTCAAGTTTGGTCTTGGACCCTAGTAATCGGGATGAAGTTTGTGTCCAAGCTACACATTTAGAGTCAAGAGGAAAGGGTTCTTTTATTGATAAGTTTGATAAAGATCACTCTGGAAAGAAAACATCCAAGGTTGTACAGATAGGGAAAGGAAAGAAGAAAACTATAGTCAAGAAGGATGACAAGCTTTCTTTCTCTCATTGTGATAGAAAGGGTCGTGATGAAGATCATTGTTGGAAGTTACATCCGGAATTGAAGCCTAAGTGGGCTCAGAAACAGAATCAGAAATAGAAAGGTAAGGAGAAAGCCACAAATGTTGTTATGGATCTTGGTTCTAATTCTGATGATGAAACTAAGATAACAGGTATGGGTTTGAAAGGTAAAGCTCCTATTTCCAATGTCTCCTTTGATAGTTGTGCTTCTACTTCTAAAGTTAATGATGTCTCTGAAGATAAGAAAAGGAATGAGTTGTTTCATTTAAGGGTTGTTACTAAGAATGTGAAACTTGATGCACTCATAGATAGTGGTTCTCAAGTTAACTTGATTTCTGAAAGTGTTGTCAACAACTTGGGATTGAAAACTACACTGCATAAGAAACCTTATCCACTAGGATGGATTTGCGAGAATGATAAATTTCAAGTAACAAGACAATGCACTTTGAAATTTGCAATCACTAGTAAGTTTGTGGATGAAATACAATTTGATGTAGTTCCACTAGATATCTATGGGATAGTGTTGGGTAGCCCTTATCTATATGATCACAAAGCTATTTATTTTCTACAGGGAAAAGAATCATTATATTTTGTTTAAAGATGGCATTCAATATATTGTACATTCTCATAGGATTAAGATTGATCATTATTTTGCAAACACAAGGCAATTAAAGAGGGTAATTAATGCAAGTAAAGATTTAACTCTTATGTCTGTCAGTACAGGTGGTTCTAGACATGAACTTGAAGTAGCTAACTAGGGTCAAATGTCACAGGATGCACCCACAGTATAGCATGAGGGAATGGTGATTGAAAGCATTGATGTTCCCTTGGGTAAAAATGTTTATGTTGCGAAAGATAAATATGTTATTGATTTATTCTCTTTCATATCTACATTATTGTTCAATTTGATGCTAGTCAATGTTTGTTGGTTAATGGCTATGACAGTTGATGTAGATGCTTATGGAAGTAATAAAATGATGTTTATGTTCAACAATGTTTTTGCAGTCTTCATTGTGATTGTGAGCCAGGTATACAAATGACAGATGATACAAGACAAGTGGGGAGGCCAAGTCCTCACTTGATGTTTGAATAAATGCCACTTTTGGAGGTCCAAAAGTTCTCTAGTGGGGAGGACTGATCCAGAGGATCTTTGCCAAAAATTGAAGTTTCTCATTTCTCTCCAAAATTAGCATCATCAGGAAGTGGCCAAAATTATGACTCCAACACAACTTGAACAGAGTCAAACAGAGCTATGGAGTCCAAGATGTGCTCAGTAAAACCTTGGTCAACCCTGGGCCCAGGACAAAGAAAAAAGTCAAAATTTGACATCGTCAAAAGTGGTCAACATGAGTCTCAAAGCGAAGAGCTCTTTGAGAGCTTTCGACAACATTCATTTCACATGAAACAGAGTCCATTTGCATGAGATATGAGTAGTCAAAGATGGGTTGAGTTTGCTGACATCAACATGGTATAGTCAGCAAGGCTAGTCAGCACACAGTCAACATTCTTGGCCAATCACCGATTGACACGTGTCATTTTTAGTAAAAGAAGGGACATGTGGCACATCATTGGGTGCCACATGGCAGGACACATCATCATTTTTAAGGTTATGTCATCATCACGTTAGTGCCATGTCGACATACACATCAGCATAATCAATGAATGGTAGCTTGACACATGGCACCCTCCTGGTGTGACACGTGTCTCAGACACCACTCCTCCTTGTTGGCAAGTTTGTTCGCATCACCAAAAATAGTGGTTGGGGGTTCCAATATTAACTATTGGCCCATCCATTGCACCACGCGTAGTGGCTTTGCTATTCATAGACTATTGATTGGTTTTGTAAAAAGGTTGTTTGAAATTGGGTAGAAAAAAAATGAATGTCAGTGGGATTTGAACCCTGATCGGCCTGGGAACAAAACAATTATCCACCGCTAGACCATTGAACGGTTTGTTTACTATATGTTGTGGTGTCCTTTTTTAAACAAGGTGTTAAGCTTGAATGTTATTAATTTTAAACAAATAACCTTAAAAGGTTATTTCGATGGAGATAAAAACAAAACCTAAACAACTAAAAGCCTAAATGTAAATGTGACAGGGCATAAAAACAATTTAGTTGTTTATTAGGGGGAGTTGTTAATTATTTTTAGGGGATTTGTTTTGAAAAGGGAGATTTTATGATTTTATGGTTTTACCCCATATGGAAAATGTAATTGTATTGAAGGGGGCGTGTGTAGGAGGAGAGCTAAGGGAGACTTTTGTGAACTATGGGAGAATTGTGAGAATATTTTCAAGTGAGAGTTAGGACTTTTGATAGCGAATTTTATCCTTATGCATTTGAAGCTTAGTGAAGCTTGTTGCATGTGAGAAGGATTTTCTTATGTAATTCATTATCGTCCAAGGAGATGGAAATCTTGTATCAGGTGGTGGATCTTGTAACCATTTTTTGGAGATTAATCGGACTGGTCGCTCTTTGGAGAGGACCCAGAGATGTAGTCATTTTCAATTGTGAACTCCATTATCAACTCCATTTGCATTTCTCTTCTCTCTCTCTCTTATTTTTATTTCATCATTTTACTATTTCCGCTTAATTAACCATGTTAATGTGTTAATTTCATTTATGTAATTTGGATTTTAAAGATTGTAAACATTAAGCATTCAAATTCAATTAGTCTAGATCCTAAATCAAATCAAAATTGAATATATGATAGTATACAATGGAATTCACACACACACACACACACATATATATATATATCTCTGTGTGTGTGTGTGTGTGTGTGTGAATAAATCAACACACACATGCACATTTATCTTTTTATATATGTGTGTCTATGTGTGTGTGTTGATTTACATATATAAATATTTTCCATCTAGAAATATTAAGATTTTCAACTTGTTTAATTATGTGTTATTGTACATGCAGTATTGTTAAGGTTCTTTGATGTGTGTTCGTTACTACCTTGATTATATTTTTTTCTTCTAGGTATAGGAGAAAATGGAGAGGTGATGCAACAATGTCAATGACAGGAAATTCAATAAATGTGTTTGTTAAACACCACATAATTTGAGATATTATGTTCATATGGTTGTTAATATGAATTGTATAATGCAATAGTATGTTCATTAACCAATATGTCATTATAGTCCTTTCATTAACTATTATTATATAATTTTTCATGTATGTTTGTTACTTCAATTATATAATTATGTTGTGATAGGTGTCTGAGAAGTGTTGGGAGGTATGTAGAGCATTTCAATTTGTAAGCAAACATTTCAAGTAAAGTCTTTCAAGATTTTACTTTGGCAATGAATCAATAGACATTATCTATTCTTTTATAACATTCATCCCACTCATGTTGTTTATTATTGATATTTAATTTACACTTACATTTACAAATACACATATATACATTTATTATTCATGTTCTTTACATTTACACTTACATTTAGAAATACACATACACATACATATATATAGATTTGTGTAAGGACATATTTCAGTTATAGAATTCATTATCACATATCAAATTTGTAAATTAGGAAACCAATTTGAAAGATTACTTTAAAAAATAATTATAGTCAACCAAAGCACTATATATCAGTTGTAGTTTAATATTTTGATCAATTTCATACTATATGTGTTCAAGAAATTCAATTTTCCATACATTAATTTATGGATGTTGCATCTATAACACTATGAAACCATCTGCTCTTTGCATTTATATTTACATTTACAAATACACATACATATACATGCATATAGATTTCTTTAGTGATATGTTGCATGTACTCTTGTAGGAAAGCATCCATTCATTGCATTTTCATTTTCATTTATCTTCAGTAATCAGATGTATTCTTTTGTGTTCAATTACCAATCAAAACTTATATATTCATACACAATGAACATATATACATATATGTGTATAGAAACATATGAAGAGTAATAAAAATTAAGATGTATTCTCTTATATTTAGTTACCAATCCAAACCTCATGCATTCATACAAAGTGGATAGATATATATAGATACATATATACATGTAGACTTACATACATATATATGTATGTATGTATAGATACATGTATATATATATGTATGTATGTATGTATGTATGTATGTATGTATGTATGTATGTATGTATGTATGTATAGATACATATGAAGAATAATAAAAAATCAAGATATATTCTTTTATTTTCAACAATCAATCAAAACTTCAAACATTCATACACAATGGACAAATAATATATTAAAAAAACTAATTGCACACAACTGCCATTATAGAAATAAACTTGAATAATATATTGAAAGTTGTCAAATACATAATATTTATAGTTAGAAAAAAAAACTTGAACAAAGATCTAAATAAGAAATTAGGGCACAACAAAGTATTAAAGTTTACAAAAAAGAATTAGCATGAACCATCATAATTAGATATCGATAGATTTGATTAAGAAGGGGCATGTCCTTGGATATCACCTGACTCATTTCCAACTGGAGATGATGTTAATGACTGTGGAATATTTTGCATGGCACTTGATATATGGGAAAGCAATGCCTAATTTTCCTCTAAATTCAAATGTAACTATTCAGAGCAACCTGGGGAAGACCCAACTTCTAGGTTGCTAAGAGCAGCAAAGTCTAGAGACAAAATATTGAACATGTCCATTAAAATGGGATGTTGTGGTGGAAGAGGAGTCATTGTTGTACTATTGTGTCTATTTATTTCTAATCTATCCACCAACTTCTAACTAGCCTTCAATTGTTGAGCAATCTTTGCTTGCTCCCTTTCAATCTCCCTCTCTCGTCATTGCCTGAACTTCTCCTCTACCATTTTTTGTTTTTTTCTAATCATTGCAATATTAATATCTCCCTCTCTACCTATTTTTCTTCTCTTTTTTCCTTCCTTTCTCTCATCTACTCCCTTTTTCTTTGCTACAATTCTTCATTTCATTGTTTCTATGTCTCTTATTCATTCAAAAAATAAATGTATGCATTTGAAGTAAAAATATTTGATTTCCTACTTAGACATAGCACACCATACCAACCTATATGTGATGATTGTTGCACCCTTTGCATTGGAAGTTGCAAATTTACTATTTGTGGTTACTGGTTGTTGGTCATCAACTTGTGTGCATTCCACAAAGTGAGCTTCCTAGTCACTTGTATCATTAGCATCCACTACTACTTCATCATTTACATCCCAATTCATTTCATTTGTGACGTAGTGGATGACATATTTTGGATCATGATGTGCTGGTGATGGCATGGAGACACCTTCATCCAAATCATTGAAACTCAAGTGCAACCCCAGGTTTAAATTTGCATCTTTAAACCATCCTGACTAGCTTGTATGTGATGACAAACTTAGACCTTCTTTATTGTCTATATCCTCATTGCAATTTGTTTGAATAGCAGGGATTTCTCTGTCATGTAGTTCAACATTATTATTTTGTGTGCATTGTCCTTCTAAGTTGTTTGTTGCATTTGAGGCATTGTCTGCATTAAATGTTTACATGAACTCATCATTTTGATCTTCATTAAATCTAGCTAGCCTCAAACAAGTTTATGTTGTAAAAAGTTATGCATCACCCTTGACTATCATGGCATTAGTTTCTCCTCCCATGGTGGTTGCTTCATCTTCAACTACAAATGCTTCACTTGGCCTCATATCCTTGTCAATTGCATGTCGATTCAATGACCAAATTCCTATTCTTCAAAAACCACTTATAACATTACACACACTCAAAGCTTGTGCAAAGGTCTTGTTGGAAAGAGTTTCGAACTCTTCCCTTCCAATTTCAATTTCGAGGTGAGTATACACCCATACACTCCTCTATTGTTTGAAGTAATTTTTGAAAGGATAGAATATGATAACATCCATGGGCTGCAACTTGTGGTTGGTATGTGATGGTAGCATGAGAAAGGCTATGCCTATACACCTTGCCTCTTTGATTGTCTTGAAGGCCACATGGCTGTCATGACCATAAAAGATAAGAAGTGCTTCTTTTGTTCATGAAACCTCAAGGACTGATGCAGCAAAGTGTTTGAGCCAATTGGTAAAAAATTATTTTGTCATCCATAAATGTTCTTGGGTTGTCATGCATACCCCTAGCTCATAGTTAGCTATGTAGTTTTTCATGTGTCTCTTCAACTTGAACAAGTAAAAATCAAGTATAGCATGTCCTACTACATTAACACAAGCTAACATGATGATCCATTATCTACTTTTTGAGATTAAATGGGGTAAACATCTTGTCCCCATCCCTAACATCAATGCAATAACATAGTTCTATTGAAATCAATGACAACAAAACATTCCAACAACAAAAGTACCAATTGTGTAACCCTTATACTTAATTACCACTTTTGAATCAAACTTAGAAGATATTTTATGGTAAGAAAGAAGAATAGACATACAGAAACTCGTGTCTTAGAGGAAGGGTTTATGTATCTAGAGGAGGTTGAAGAAGAGAAATTTTTGGAGACAGAAAAATAATTCTTTCTAGAATGATGAAATACTAGCAATGAACTATAAGAAGCATTATAGAGGATAAAATAGTTAGAGGATCAATTGAAAACATACGAACAGAGGGACAGTGAAAGGGGTGCAAATCTTAAGGAGTTGGAAGAAAAACTCCAAAGATTTTGGAAAGGATCAAATTTAGAATTGTTGGCACAAATTTCCATAAATTGAAAAAAAAAAAAGACCCTCAGAGCTCAATTGGATACATAAGAACCCCCATTTTTCCCATTGTTGAGCCACTTGGCATTGAGTTGTGGAATAAAAAATATATTTTTCCTAGAAAGAAAAATATTGGGAAAAAGAGAAAGCATAATTGATATCCACACATGCCAAAGCAAGTGAGAAGTAAGAAACAAAGATAAAAAGATTAAAGGTGAAAATTGATGAATTGGAAGATAAGACAGTTCAATTGATCTCAAGTGTAAGCCTCCTACCAAGGTATATGCTCTCGTTTTACAAGAAAATTTTCTATGTTTTCAATTTGGTCAAATAATCAATGATTTCCTTGTTTCCATCAATATAAGATATTTGTTTTTAGAATATTTCCAATGGTCTACACCAAAGATGAAAGATCAATAATGTGAATTCTATTTACACAACTTGGTTCTTTCAACAAATACTACATGGAACCCATTAATATTTGTGGGAGATATTCAGATAAGGGCTTTGGCTTCCTACATTATAAATGAAAATTAAAGGGGGAAACTACTATAGTAATATAAGGAGAGAGAGAGAGAGAGAGAGAGAGAGAGAGAGAGAGAGAGAGAAAGAGAAATCACTCCCTCTGTAGTTTAAAGGAAGATGCAATAGACCCAAATGCAATGATATACCAATGTCTAGAACTTATATAGTGTAAGGGAGTAGCAACAATGATTTTGGATTGTAGAGAAAGGCATTATAGATGAATGAAGGGACTAGAAATAGGCACTATCAAAGGGGCATTTAATTGTACTCAAGGTAGATGAAATGGACTGATGCCAGAAACTTAAGAAGGAGCCTCATTTTATTTACAATTATGCAGCAGTAATTGGTAGGTCACATAAATGCATTGCAAGTACATTCAAGAATGGAGTTTCTTGGTTCCTTCACACCTTTCATCCTCCTCTCCTCCTATTCCCCATACCACATTAGACAGGGAGGAATTGATTGGAAGGTACAGTAGCAAAGATCAGAAGACCGACAAAGATTGCAAATCAGTGAGGTTTTTATTTGAAGAAAGGTAAAGGAGTAAAATGTGTTTTGGATTTCAGAGAGATGGCCTTGCAATAAAACCTTCAACCTTGAATTTTCTTGAGGACAATCAATAGATTTAGTTGGGGTAAATTATGGGCTCACTAATTGGATAGTGTCCCTTTTACTATTTTATACTTTTTATCATTTCTTCTACTATGTTTCAAGACATTACCAAGACCTTATATACCTTTTATATACTTTTAAGTAGTTGTAAGTGTAGACACCCAAATTTGACCATTTCCATGTGGTCAAATTTATTACCAATTTCATCTATTTCAAAACCACATCTATATTAATTGAATAATTTTTATTATTTGATTAATGTTTTCCTTATCACCTAATATCTTCTAAATTATTAATTATTTAATTAAATACCTTACCCTATTTCTTCTCAAGGCTAAATAAATATACCAATTTGTTTAACCTTGTCATTTAGCCAATATGAATTAAAATTAATTTCTAATTCACCCCTTTCTCTCTCCTCTTATCACATCCTCCATAATTCCTCTCTAATCATCATTAATGTAATTCATCTAGAATCAATATGTACACACCACTAATCATGATTAGTGTCACATCCTCCATAACTTTCCACTTGTCCTTAAGCCTCTCATTAACCTAATTAATCATTTGCACAACCCTAAACTTTGATTAATTATCTCTTAATCCCTAATACCAATTATGGCATGTACCTTATTCAACCCTTCATTAAATATTTCTCCATTTAGAGAAGCTATTTCACCTTTTCTAGGAATTTTTAATTCCTATTTTTCATCCCCATGTACCCAATTAAAATTTTTAATTCCAATATATTCCCCCTAGATTTCTTGAGAAATTAAAAGGAATTTTAAATTCCTTATCCCACTTTCCAAGGAATTTTTAATTCCTTATGTCATCCTAAAGAGGATTATTGAGGAATTTTTAATTTCTCACTTGTCACATCCTCCAATCATTTGGGAGAATGAGACAAGCCACCTCTTTTCCCCCTTTCCCAAGGTACTTGAAAGTACATCCACTTGGCTTCCACCTCACCTTCACCACATCATTAATCACCTCCCTAGGATGACACATGTCATCCTCTCAAGATTTGAGATGTCTCAAGGAATCTCAACCCTTGGATACTGATGGCACTTTCAAAAAATTTGTAAATTTTGGTGTGCTCATGTGAAAACCCTAGGAATTTTGACCTAAATATCTTTGTCACATTTGCTATAGGGTTCTTATATGAGGTTTAGGGTTTATTTTTGTTGCTTGGCATTCTTTTTTTGCTATTGGCTATAAAGTGTCTACTGTTGGTTAGGGAGATGGAGGATATCCTCATATTTACATCATCATGTGACTATCATCCTATGACTAGTTTTTCTCCTGGGTAGGTTTCAATCATCCTTTTTATAGGCTAGGGGAATAATCTTTTGATCATTATGTCCTTTACTCCACATGATTCTGAAGTTGTGAGCTTACCGTTCTTGTGTCACTCTAGGGAAGTCCCCCCTTTTTTGGAACAACTTGTAAGCACGTGCATAAAGTTTTCACTTAAGTCTCAATGACCCTTGTAACTATATCACTCATCACTGATTTATTCATAGGTTTACAATATGAAATAGCAATGAGCAATGAGCAGTACTTTACTTTGATATCACTCATCGCTAATGACATTCAATCCTCCAACTTTATAATAGTGATGAGCGATGTTCTTAGTCTTATGCTCTTATCGCTCATCGTGGATGGCCATTAAAAAGAACATTTGTAATAGCGATGAGTGATATATTGTTACACCATATGATCACAGATGTGTTGTTAAAGGTTGTTCTCACATTAGCGATGTGTGATAAACCCTATAAATAATGTAAACCATTCATCGTTGATTGCTTGCACAATATATGAGGAGAATCAGCAATGAATAGAGGCCTTATCACTCATCATAGATTTATTTCTAAACTTAGGTTCTAAATCAGTGAGAAGTGATCAATGCCTTCTAAAAGGGTTTTTTCTTTCACTAATTTTGATATGATCTTATGGGCGATATCTTTGGTGCCATTTTTTTTATGCAGGTGCACATGTCTAAGATCTAGTGTTTTCACAGTGTCTCTCATCGTTGATGTGATCCTAGGGATAAAGTGTAAATTGGCAAGAGCACGATGAAGGGATGGATGTGACCAGGAGTCAGGCCATTAAGTCAAGGGATAAAGGCCATCACAGAAATATTTTCATCATTGATAGAGCCAAGTGAGGATGAAATAAATCAATGGTAGGTGATAGCCATTAATGAAAGGAGCAATGTGGTAGCATCTAGGGGTCTCACATAAGGCAAGAAGGGGATCAGCGAAAAAACTAGATGACCATTGGTAAAATTTTAAAGCAGGATGATCCAATGAGAAGAAATCCATCACATGAGTAAGTTCATCGCTAATGAGCACCTCAAGATTAGGGAAGGATCAGTGATGAAGTGAGGAGAAGTGCAAGGAAAGTTTCTCTCCAAATTAACCTTATGTACTTCGACGATATAAATGAAGAGCATGGATTAGGTTGGTGATACATGCAAAATTGTTAAGACATATATGATTAAATCGAGGTTAAGGAATAACATGTGAATATTTGAGATAACATCATTGTTTTCAAGAAGCAAGTTGATAATAGTCGAAAAATGATGCTCATGGCCACCTTAGATGAAATCTTAGTTGCTCTCAGATGAACAATCCATATTCAAAGCCAAACTGATATGCTACCAGTTCACTCGCGCAAGGAGTTATGCATCATTAATTTTGATGCTCGAAATCTCTATTTAATGCAGGATGATCGATGATTATTCTCATTATATTTTTGGTTTGTAGTGTGTGTTAGGCTAAGTGTGAGGGGTTGTTGGTTTATCTGAAGTATAATTTTCTTGTCCTAGTTGGGTTGGTATGAAATTGAGTTATCTAGTCTACTTAGGACTTTTACTACTTGAATTAGTTGTTATCACTGGGATTGGGATATTCTTCTTGTTGGTGTTAAATTAAAAGACCTTTTAAATTATCATTATGTAAACTTTGACAAGATGGGAAAAACTAGTGAGGCAACCCCGCCTGTTAGGAGGTCTAGTCGATTGAGCATGTCCAAATGCCATGAGGAGGCAACTGAGTAGGAAACCATGGTTTCCCATGAGATTGTAAAGGGAAAAATGAGGGCCAAAGGCCATAAAAAGAAGATAATTGTGCAAAGTATTGACCACTTGAGAAATAAGACCCTTCTAGGGAAAGTAGTTGAGCCCAAAGGCAAGGAACTAGCATTTCCAGTGAAGAAGACTAGGAAGAAGGGAAAGAGCTATGGGATTGATCAAGAGAAGTAGAATTCTCTTATTGTGCTCTTTGATACTCCTTCAAACGTCGAAGCTGAGACAGACTCAGATTATGGCCAGTATCTTCATTCCCTGGTGCCATATGATAGGTCTGATGATGATGTGCTTGTAGTACATCCAATTGCAACAAGGACTAGAAGTGGTTGGTCATTTTCAGATGCTGATGACTCTAAATAAGGGTCACCTTCTATTTTAGTTTTCATGACACCATGGTCGTTGCATAAGAGGTATTTGTTTTTATGCATCCATGGTTCGTCTTTTTCTTTCCCTTGCTGATGTGGAGAATTCCAGACAAAATGAACCAAATCCTTTTTGTTCCCAATGACAAATACTATGATAGTGATAGCTAACATTTTACAAAAAAAATTTGTCTCCCCTATTCTAAAATGATTACATATGAAACTGCTTGGGGAGTCCTTCAAGATGTTAGTTGGAATTAGGTTTTTGAAGTGAACTCAAGATGAAATTAAAATTGTAATTCAATTGGGTGCTTTTTGCTCCCCTGTTATATAAAGGCGATTTCATGGTTGAAAATGAGAGAGTTCGTATTTTTGAGTCCAGAATAGGGTCACAATAGATACTTAGCTCTAGTAGTAGAATAGAATGTTAATAGGTATTCTAGTAGATATATCAGAAGCAAGTCTAAGATGAAAATTATACTATGTATAAATCTTGAATATGTTTTACAATGAAATATCAGAAATGAAGAAGAATTTTAGCTTTTCAGAATTTTACTCTCCTTTATGTTTTCTCCCAAGTTATGAATGAATATTGTTAATGACAGCTTCTTTTGTCTTTTTGTCATTTGTAAAGAATGTATGATTTTTTTTTGTGCTTCAATTCAATGAATTGATTAAATGTTGAAATGAACTCATTGGTTTGTGAGAAAAGCATATAGGATTTAGTAAGGAAGTGGTATTTTGAAAAATTAGTGAGTTAGATGTAACAAAGTAACACTCTAATAGTCCACTAATTTATGTATTTTAATTAAGATTGTATTATCGGTTCATTACTAGTTATAATTCTTTTTTTTTCCTTAGATGAGGCAATGATTATCTAGTCAATTCATCCTATGATCAATTGAGCTAGTATTGAATTGGGCCTAGGATCTAAGATGAATAATGATTTAACATACTTTAAATTACAATGTCCCAACCCTAAGTATGAAGGAGCACTTCTCTGAGGTTTGTCGAGCTTTTGATAGAGTGATTTTCAAGAAATTATGCATATGTGTAAGGAAATACTCTTAACCAAGTGTAAAACACTATGAGTATATAGCGAATTACCCTCCATGGGTCTCATAGAGCCCAAAGAGAAGAAGCAAAATAGTAATTACTCAAGTATTGGCCAATCCTCACCCTAGCTGATAATTGCATCATGGAAAGCTCATAGGTTAGGACTAAGATTAAGTTTGGTTCTAAAAAAATAACCAACAGATTCAATCCCTATATTAAATCCTATACCTCCATTTTATTTCCCCTCTAATGACTAAGGAAAGACTTAGTCATTTTTCACTTCATGCATTCAAAGTTACAGCTCTCATACCATCTTGCTACCACACTTTTGCAGCCAATTTCACACCCATTTTTCATCAAAATCCATCAAAACCACTCATCTTGCATCCATTGTATGCTTAAAAATAATGTTTTTCTAGGTGTTATGCTATCCATATATGGAAAGGAGCACACAAATTGAAGCAAATCAAGGTCCAACCAATCATCAAATTTACACAAGGTATAACTTCTTGTTTGTTTCTTGTTTAAATTTTAACCATTTCCCCAATCTGAGTATTGTCCTTTGTTTTTCTCCTTTGAATTTTTTTATTTTCATTTTAGAGTAGAAAAAATACTAAGATTGTGCACCTAAAGTGGTTTCATACCTAAGTCAATTGAGTACCTCACATAGAAAGTACAAAAGAAAAATTACAATAAACTACAAAAAATATCAAAAAGTGTCAAAAAAAGAAGTATTCGCAATAGTAAAGAGAATAAATATTCCTATGGTTAAAACCACCCTTGGTGGATCCTTGGATACATACATGTGGTGAAAACCTAGAAATGAGCATCATTCGCAGAGAACTTAATCATTATCTACCTTGCATCTCATTTTCCTATATGCTTGCACGTCATCCTAAATATCACATATATTGTATCCCTCACAACCTATGTCATTTCCACTATCTGTCCATCTCCCATTACCCATGACATGGTATATTTTTGATTGAGCATTAGATGGATTAGATTTTCTATGCCTATTCTTGAGCTTTATCCACCTATTTCAGAATGGGTCTACAAAATATTAATTGGTATCATAATCCTTTATCCTTGTATCAGTTAGTATTTTTTTATTCCTCATCATTTGTATATATTGTCCTTTTGGTTGGTATTGTGTCACCATATAGGATCCATCATTGTATTTTTTTAACATTAGGTCCTACATCGTCCTTTTTCCATTTTCAATCCTTTGATTGAACTATGTTGCCTCTGTAGTTTCACATAGGAAAGGCCATCATCAATGATTCCCTGAGGCTTAGGTCTATCCATTAGGGTTTTTCATGGTCATCTCTTTATCTATCATCCATCATCTATATCTTTTTTATCAAACTACATTTCCTGTGCACTTTCACATAGGCAAGGCCATCATTGATGAGCCCTCAAGGCTTAGGTCGATCTTTCAGGGTGTGTCCTTTTTCAGTCATGTCACCAAGCATCCCTATCTAATTGATTCCTACAAATAAAATCCATTGGTTCTTGCAAGTCCCAATCACTTTCAACTATCATGTGTCATGTTGATCTTATAATCTACCCCATTCATCTTTAGTCTTAGCAAGATATATTGATTCTAACATCAGACCACATTAGTCTGTCTACCTATCATCCTCATGACAAAGGATATTTGAGATTTATTATGATTTCTTGGTAATTTTGTATTTCGTTAATCTTTTGAGCTTCCTACAATGCTTACTCACAGTCACCACAATTCATCATATCATGGTGCACTTTGATTGGTAGACATAGGGGAATATCTTGGTTTTCTGTGCAATTGTGTTTTCCTAGTTGTCCCATGTGGTATCTACCAAGATTCATTTGGTCTTGTGTTACTCTAGGGAATCTTTGTGTTTGTGGTTTTTCAACATTGACCCTACTAGAGCCCTTGTGACTTTTGGATGTTGGTTAAACATCCTTGTTTTTTGTGCCAGTCCTATACATATGGTACTAAATTGCCTTGGTTCTTCATACCCTAGTATGTGGTATCCTATGATATATTAAAATATAGTGCTCATTATGTGACAACATAATGTTAAATTTCTTCTATAATCTTTTTTTTTCTTTGGTATTTTATGCTAATCTACTCACTCATCTATTTGTGCCTATGCTAGCTTCTAATTCTTGTAGCTTTATGTTAGTCAAATATTGGTGACTAAAAATACTTACATATTTTTGTAGTACAATCAATCAAAAACTTGGGTAAGTGATTTAATACTAATCTAGGCATACTTCATTTTCTAAAGGAGTCAATTTACTTGTTTGTATTGCCTGGGATTGGTTCTTAAAGTATGCTCTCTATTTGCACCATACGGTGAGCCTAGAGATCAGAAACCACAACTTAATCCAAGTCCAGTTGTGTCTACCTAGGGAGTGTTTGTGTTGTGTGTATGCTCTCCCCTTGTGCTACGTGTGAACCTAAGGATTAGAAATGCCTAACACTTCCTTCCCTTTAGGAGGTCTGTTTAGGAGCTCATAGCCCAAGGGATGACCTCAAAAATGTAAAATGGTGGGATATATATAGGGGGGAATGAAAGTTGTACCCCAATACACTCATGTCGCGTTTGGTGAAGCACAGATACTTGGGTGATTCCAAGTTAGGTGTGCAAGGTTGGTCTGAGCTTTCCCAATAAAATTTCCTAACCCATGCTTGTGATAGGTTGATGTCTGTTGACAATGATGTTACTCACAACAACAGTGCAGATAAAATCCCCACAAGAAAACTGTAAAGAACCTATCTGTAAGGAAATTCAATGGAGCGCATCTCATAGAAACTCCAAATAGTAGTGCCTTCGATAACTTTCATTTCGATTAGGTTAGCTCAAAGAAACATAAAACTATGTCCTAAAGTGGAAATAGACACAATTAATTCCCACATTAATCCTTTTGAGAGAATCACATGTAAATTCAACATCAAGCAATGATAGATTCTAGAAACAAAATCAACACAGATGAAAGACAAGACAGAAATCAGAACACAAAGATTTACGTGGGGAAAATCCTCTCGGATAAAAAACCCCACACTCCAAAGATCGAGCCATTGTATTATTCAGCAACAGAATGGTTACAATACAAATTCAGACTCATAGCCTCTTCAGAGATTCATCTTGTTCATTCTAGAAACAATTGGTAGGAAACTCAACATGCGAGATCAACCATGGCATTCATGGTTAGGAAAGATTCTAGCAACAAAACCTGCTTCTATCTTCTGCTTTGACCTCATGGCTTTGGCCTTTCAGCCAACCACTCAGTCCTCTTTGGCTCTCTTTGTACTCTTACTAGCACTATCTCTCTGTACAGAACGTCCAATGCATACATATTTATATTCATTCTTTAACAGGCTCTCTATGAATCGATTCAAGATCACAAAACAACAATCTCCAGCTCAACATCCTTATTGTCGTTCCATTCTTGTGTAGATTTTTCCATGCAGATAGTTCAGTTCCATCGTAACTGCTACAAAAATCCAACTGTCAACCGTTTGAATTGCACTTCCTCTAATTGGTCCATGAGCCACCACATAGGGTAGTCAAACAGTCAAGGAAGATATCCACTGAGTTTGCATATCGGTGAGACACAAGAAGTGTCTCCCCGATGCTCAAAGGATTTACAGACGATATCGGCATAGGTTCCAACAATCGGCAAGAGGTTCTACTGATATCCACAAGTCATACCAAAACCACCAACATCCAATGCATTCCTATTGGCAAGATATTTCTCATCAACAAGACTCATACCGATGCTCACAAGTCACATCGATTTTAGCATTCTCATCGGTGAGACAATTGCCATTCAATGAGACATCACACCGAGCTCACAAGTCATTCTGAAGTGTTCCTTAGTCACCAGGACTTTTGTCATTCTCTAAGAGATCATACCGAGCTCTTTGTGTCATATTGATGTCACTATCGACAAGACTTAGGAAAAGGTCATACCGAGCCCTCAAGTCATACCAAGCACCGAACAGTCGCCAGGAGTCATACCGACAATAGACTACCTCATCGACGAGACAATCACTCTTCGCCAAGAGATCATACCAAGGTTCCAAAGTCACCCTAAGTCTATCATGTCAGCCAGACTTACCGCTTTCACCAAGACTTCATAGCAAGCTCTTCATGTTATACTGAAGCATTAGTCAGCAATACATATTGCTTTCGCTATGACGTTACTCCAAAGTCTCCAAGTCATACCAATGTGTTCCACTGTCGGTGAGAGAAACATCCTTCAGCAAGACTTCTTACCGAGGCTTCCATGTTATCTCGACACAACTGTTCACGGCCAAGAGTCACACCGAACCAATGACCCCACACGTTGTCAATGAGACTTTCCACAATCTCCAAGACTTCATATCAAAGCCTTATGCGTTACACCGAAGTCCCCAAATGTATACCCGTCGGTGAGACTTTCCACTATCGTTGAGACAACACATCAAAGCAAGTCTCTCAGCCAAGGGTCTCCCCGAGAACATTAGTGGCCATGAGTCTCCCCGACATCTGCTAGGAAACAAAACCGTTAGCCAAACATCTCCTAGTCACTAAGACACATTCTGACAGAGGCAAGTCACACTGATTGCTTCATTGGCTAGACAAACCAAAGGTCACACTGATATGATCGGCCAAACTTTCTACCGTTGCTGAGACATCATCTTGACTGTCCAAAGGGTACGTTGAAGGTTTCAAATGTTGATTGCCAAGACATTCAAGAGGTCATAGCGATAGTCAAGATCAACAAGTAGGTCAGCCAGACATCTCTATAGTCTCACCGAAATTGTTCACAAGAGGTTTTCAGCCTGTGTGATTGAGGCACACAATGCCAACACTATCTTTACTTAAAATACTGAACCATCAGCAACCTAAGGTATCTAAGTAATAGGAAGAGGATGACTTAGATAAATCCAAAGGCTTCGATAGTTAGGTTTTAACCATACTAGGTTCGCTTCAAGATATGATGTGATATTGTTGTTAATCTCAAGGGCTCCATGGTTATCTCCAGTTTCTTTAAGAATCATAAGCATCAGATATGAGATTTTCAATTTGATCATAAAATAATCTCATGAAATCAAAATATTTGCAATAATATTTCATGAACATCAAACAATTTTTCTATCACATAAGTAATCCCAGGTATTCTCCATGCATGCCCTGAGATTTAATCAAATCAAATCAAATCGCTTTATACTTCACCAAATTTCTTCACAACTAGGCATAAAATGGTGTGATATTTTAAAGAAGGGGGTTTAGATTGGACACCAATTAGGTTCTATATGCACCCTTAAATGAAACAACACACAATCTTGTTTGGTTGAACTAACAAACCAGCTACAAAAATACATGAGATAGGTAGCTATCAAATTGGCTTTGATATTGATTAAGTTCTGTGTGCATACAAGTTTTTAATCTAAAATGATTCAGAAAATAGTAAAAAAGAAAAAAAATTAAAGTTTTTGCTCTTCCAACATCCACAAATTTTGAATTTAATGTAAAAAAAAGTATCCCCTGGACTTTTATAGAAGCAAGACACATGTAGGATAAGAAAAAAATATGAGAGGAAATCCAAGGGATGAATCACATCAAGGCACGTGGAATGTGGTGACTAGTAAGAGAATTGCAAATGAAGTCAACGAAGGTCAACCTTCATCTGCACATTGATGTCCTTCAAGTTTTTCATCTTTTTATTATCCCCGGGATAATAAATTGAATAAGGATAGTGTGTAGGAACTTCCCCATATATTTAGAATGATTTCTTTATCACCTTATTCCTATACTTTGGTTCTTCCTCAGGCTTTCTACTCTCAGGAATGGGCTCCCCTAGAGGTTGGCACTTTCCTTTGCCGCATGCATAATACCGGGATCTCTAGTATTTCAATGACTCAAGATCCTCCTTCACATAATTTCCCAAAATGTGTAGCCTGATCTGGTAATGATTCAATCCATGATCCAAATTTTCTTGACTGTCCATACCCAATCTTTGCATCGCAATCTGCTTCTCCTACAATCACAAATTCCACCTATTAAATCCTTTTAAAAACATTTATATAAAATCTCATGTAAATAAAACCATCATTAATTCGTTATCACTATAAATCCACAATAAATAACATGCTTTTAAGAAAATCATCTATTCTGGTGTAATTATCCTTCTATATCAGATTACTGAACTATCAGACTTTATAGATAACCTTAAAAAATTTAAACTTTGCTTTGCACTGTTACCCAGTACCCAGTACTTGATGTTCAGATTTTACACATAATTTTCTTGGACTTTGGCTTTTACCAGAACTTCCATATATATCAGACCTTAGCTCTCAGATTGGAATGCTTTGCTCAACACTTTGCTTTACCTTTTTTCATTTCTAGACTTTGCGGTTCCCAATAACCGATACCTGGAACACTTAAACTATGAAGTACTCTTTTCAAAATGATTTATCTTTTCCTTTTCACTTCCAGTGATCTTTCCAACTAGCTAGCACCTTCCATAGCGTTAGTTTTTCCACTTGGGGTCCCCAAGTCTTACAATCTTGGCGCATGTTGTGAGACCACACAATAGTGTCCACGGATGGGCCTCACACACCCTCCTACTATTTAGAGGACACACAATATTACCTATTTAGCCTAGTTTAAGAGTTATGTTTTAGATGTGGCTTGGTGTAGTGCAGGGGATGTGCATCATACCCCAAAGCTACTTATCTCATACTCCCTTATGTTGAGATAGAGATCTTTGGGTGAACTTTGACAGTTCCTAAGGAGAGAGAGAGAGAGAGAGAGAGAGAGAGAAGGTGTGCTATTGGCATCTATTGAATACCATGTGTCACTGGATCTCTACCTATCCTCCTTCATGAGAAAGGGTGCTCCACCTAAGTATCATAGAGTATTAACCCCTCAAGGTGGTGAGCCTAAATCAAGTTTGTAAATGCTCTTGACTAATTTTAGGGTTTTGCAATCTGCTGTGTATTCTTATGTGAGACTATTGCTTGTACAGTCTTCAGTCCATCCTTTTCCATTGATTCTTCCCTGATCTTTAGAGGTGTATCTGCATTCTACATAAGTGAATACGTTCTGTTGATGGGTGAACTTTCTCTCTCAAGGGAAATTTCATTCCCTCCCTTAGTCCAATAATTTTAGTCTATCAACCTTGATAAGTGTACCTACTTGTTATAGAGACGATCCCACTCTATCGATTGGTGATTGCATCCTCATCCTAGTCGATTCTTTTTTAAGATAGAAAAACACTCTCTGCTCTTGGGAAATTATGCCTTTCCTATCTATATTCTCTTCCCTAGATAAGAAAATCCACTCAGTTCTTGGGTGATTATGCCTCTCCTATCTGTATTGTCTTTCTCAGATAAGTGAATCTTCTTTATTCTTGGGTGGTCCTACCTCTCCCATTTGTACCATCTATCTTGGATAGGAAATCCCACTCTATTCTTGAGTGAATATTCCTTTCCTATTCTTATCATCTTCCCTACCTAGATGAATCTTCTCTAGACTTGGGAAATTCGGCTTTGGTCCATACACTCAATTATCCTACATAGGTGAACCTACTATGTTCTTGGGTGATCTCAATTTCCTTATTCCTACGCTATCTAGGTCTTTTTGGATAGGCAAACCTACTACCCCAATAGGCGATTGCGCTACATACAGGGGTGAATCTGCACATAAGAAATCTCACAACTTATAGATGTGAATGTGCTCTATTCTTGGGTGAATCCAACCCCCATAGAAAAAATAGAGAGTGAACCTATTTAACAACAAAAATCCTACATTGTTCCAAGCCTAGGTGTGCAATCAAAATATTTTTATCATCATCTAATCTCCTATAATCTCCATTTTTCGTACCTTCAAATTATCCAAAATTTATTGAGTCTTTTTTTTAATCACATGAGACCATCTTAGGACACCTCTAATCTTCATATCTATCATCAAGCATCAAATCTTTTCCCCTTAGACATTGATTTGAGAATGCTCATATCCAATTTGATCAATCAATCAATCCTTGTGATCATCATTCTCACTTACTTAGGAATGTAGTCTATTCGACATGAGTCATCATCATTGGCCACATCAATTTTCTTTAGTTGAGAGGAAATTTTGTGCCATAACCATCCTTAGTGATTGAGAATGTTTCCTATCTCAAGTACAATCATATCCCAATATTATCATCATCCTAATCATCCATTTCGCTTGAGAATGTAAGGTTACCTCAATTGACAATCAATCTAATCATTATCCGACTAAGTTCTTAAATATAATAAGGGTCATCATATCAATCAATCATATATCTACAAAAATCACACATCCTATCAAATATCCAATCCAATCAATCATTTAATTTTTTATCCAAATCAATTAATTGATCATCTAATCAATCAATCAATCAACCACCCAATCATCATCACTTAGTCTAGTCCTTGGGTCTTTCATCATCTTTGTCATTTGATCATCCTCACTTTAATGTTCATTATCACCCAGTTGTAGGCTAAGAAACAAATGGAACAACAACAACAACCACAAGTTCACTAATCGCAGTATCCTCCCAATCCACCCACTAATAGATGAACTCAAAATTCTAGAATAAAAATCAGTTACCATAATTCAATCCTTGGGCTCCCCTTGAGGAGAGGATGGTCAAACAAATTGAATTATTTTTTTATGATTATCTTAGTAATCTAGTTAATACATGAATAACTAATCATATCTTTGTTGAATGATCAGATAAAATCATTGCTTGATCTCTCATGTGAGGTATCAAACCACCATCTGATTTTAATATGTTATAATATATTAGTATGAATGGACCTTTAGTACCTCAATACCCCCAGTCTTCTCAAGTTTCATAGCCCCCTTCAGTCTCCCAGGCTCCTCAAGATCCTCCCTAGGACTCATGGTACCAACCTAGAATGGGAAATGATGTGTGTGTATGGATGCCATCTTATCCTATATGGATTCCATCTATTAGGATTGGATTCAAACCTGTCAATGTTCAAGGAACTACCTTTGTACCACAACCTCATAATGTCATTTCACAAAATTTACCACAACAACCACCTCAAACATTCACTCATCCATCACATTTAGTAAATTTGGGCGCAATGTATCTAATCTGTTAGCTTTCATACCCCCTCATGTTCCCCTCATTCTAACACAACCCATTCATAACACATCTCACACATATGTTCCATTATCATCACAAGTTCTACCACTTGTAAACCAAACACCTCAAATCAATCCAAGATATTTCATTCCTCAACCACCTAATCAATCATTCCCATCCCATCCACAAAAACCACCTTATCATCAACCATAGTCGCAACCCTCTCAGCCAATCTAACAACAACAACCATCCTATCAACCACAACAACCACCATTCCAACCTCAACCCCAACACCAATATTCATCACAACCTTAAGGAAACCCATCCTCACAATATTAACAACCACAACCATGTACATTTTCCAATCCTCCACTTCATTATTTTTCACCTTGCTATCATCAACATCTCAATCAACATCTTTCATGGAGATTTCCATGTAGGAAATGTATTATCAACCACCTCCACCTCCACCTCCTACTACTCCTTGTCAACAATACCACTCTCAACAACAACCTCAACATCAAACATACATCAATCTACAACAACCCTCATCAGGTACCTTTCAAAAACAATCCAATTCACAGCCACCCCCATACAATCCCTAACAACAAGCATACAACTACCAATCTAATCCATCCTACTACTGTCGCATAGACAATTGTCATTGCACCAAAAGATCGACATGTTAATTCTTGATACAACCACTAGAGTTAATGAATCAATGGGAGACGGTTAAGCCATGTCATGAACCCAAGTGCTATGTTGCACAACACAGGAAGACCAAGGGCACACACCTTGCAACAATCCCCCCAATGCAAGTGATGGGTTCAAACCCATGACCTTGGCTCTAATACCAATTATTGTATAGATGATTTCCATTGCACCAAAACATTGACCTATTAATGTCTAATACAACTGCCAGATTTAATGAATCCACAAGAAATTGTTAATCCATGTCATGAACCCAAGTGCTATGCTACACAACACAAGGACACCAATGAATTGTTGCACAGGTGGTTGTCATTGCACCAAAAGATCAACCTATTAGTGCTTGATGTAACCACTAAATCTATACAAAATTGAAGATTCATGGGAGGAAGTTAAGCCATGTCACAAACCCAAGTGTCATGCTACATAGCAAAAGGATACCAAGAGTGAAACTCTTGCAATGATCCCCCTAGCACAAGCTAGATATTCAAACCTGTGACCTCCAATCCGATACCAATTGTTGCATGAGAAGTTGTTTGTTGTACCAAAAGATCAACCTACTAATTCCTAATACAACTACTAGATTTATACAAGATCCAAGATCCACAGGAATCGATTAATCCATGTGAAAAACCCAAGCACACTACACTACACAAGGAGACCAAGGGTGAAACTCTTGCAACAACTACCAAACTTCCTCATCAAATGGAGGTATTCCACAAGCCCCACCACAACATCAACAATCATCATCATCATATTATCAACCCCCTCCATCACAACAATAAATGTACTTTAATCAATATCAAAAAATTCCATCCTACCTTCAACCTCAATCCACATACATCAATACACCTCTTGATTAGTCTCTTTCACCATTGCTTCCATATAATCAATATGTGTCTCAAGATCAATCCAATCCAGTAGTTTCTCCCCTATCAACAACTGTGAACAAGGAATGGGAGGAAATGAAAGCTGCATTGAAGGACTTACAAGAAAGAACCTCATCTAAAAAGTATTTTAAGTTTGATGATAATTTTTCCCCCATTTGATCCATCAATCACCACTACACTCTTCCCTAAACATTTCAAAATTCCAAAGTTTTACAAGTATAAGGGAAGGGGAGACCTAGGGATCACCTACAAGAGTTCTATATGCACTGTCAGGAGATTTTGTATAAGATAACTATCTCCTAATTTTGTTTCCTTGTAGTTTAGGGTGACAAGCCTTAGAGTGGTTCTTACTCCTCCGTCATGGATTAATTTTTACATTTTTTTATTTATCAAAAAAAATTGTGATGCATTTCTCTTACAACTTGGAGAAGGATATAGATGCCATGGACTTGATGAAAACCAAAACAAATAACGATGAAACATTTGTTAGCTACTTGCAAAGGTGGTGAGCTCAAGCAAGTTGCCTCAAGTGTAGCCTCTCTAAAAATGGATTGGTTAATATCTTTGTCAAAAATTCACATCTCGAGATGGCCTATAACTTGCACATTCATTGTGCATCTACCTTTTCCAAAGTCATATAAAAGGGAGTCGCCATTGAAAAGGCTCTTATTGCTAAGGGACTTATCAATAGCTTTAAGACAAAGATAAACAATTAGGTGATAAATCCCATTACTTGAACAAGAACAAAAATGTAGTTAATGATGGCATCACAAACACTAAACATGTCCAAGTAGCTAACACTACCCAACAGTGCCAAAACACTCCCAATCAACCAATAGCCAATGCCATATTTTTTCCTCCAATGGGACCATGTCCTCCCATTCAATCCAATCAACCAAGTCAAGGGAACATAAAATGTACCTTAACCTTTAATCCTTTAGGAGAATCCTTATACGTTGCCTTTAGATGGTTGGTTCAGGAAAAAATGGTTGTACATCTAGTCACCCAACTGTTTGATGAGTCTAAGTTGAGGGAAAATTGGCGCAGGGATGATGAGTATTGTGATTTCCATAAGATTAAAGGTCATTCTTCAAACAAGTGTATGAAGCTCAATAACTATATCCAAAATCTTATTGATCAAGGAGACATTAGTATTGAGGGAAACCAATCTACCTCATCTAATGCTTAGTTGAAAATATTCTAAAATCCTTTCCCTAAACACAATCAAGGCCCTAGCTCATCTAACACAAACACTAGATCTAATAATAATGACCAAAACAACAACACCAATAATATAAGTTATAATTAGGTACCTTTTAATTATAATAATGTGGTTGGTTGCATCACATGAGTAGATCCACATGTTTCCATGATTAGTGTAAAAGGTAAACACCCTTAATGTGTTGTTACCACACCTAGAACTCACATATCAGTTCTAGGACCTTCCACATCATCCCAACCACCTCCTGTAAACCAAAAATATAATATTCTTGATCATCTTGAAAAGACTCCAGCACAAATATCTATTAGGGATTTTTCAAAATCTTCCTCCATACATTAAGAGATCCTAACCAAATATTTACAGGACACCCATGTACCCAATGATATAGATCCTACTCAATTTCAAGCTCTTGTAGGACACTTTTCATATACCTACTAGTTAGGATGCAATCAAAATGATGTGTCTATGCTCTCCATATAGAGCTCCTCATTGCTAAGCATAAGGTTAAATGAGTCTAGATAGATAATAGCTCTTCCCTTAACTTATGTACATTAAAGTTCATTAAACATGTGGGGTGTACTCATACTAATTTAGATAATCAAATGATCACCATTAAGGCCTATGACAATGTAGAGAGGGATTCAAAAGGAATTATTTTCCTCCCTATTCAAGTTGGTCTAGCAATACAATATACAATTTGTCATGTTCTTGATCTTGACCTACCATACAATCTCCTCCCAGGTCATCCATGGTTACATGCCACGTAGTTCATTCCATCCACATACCATCAATGCTTTAAGTTCCCACATAATGGCATTGAGGCCAGAATTCTTGCCGATCCATGCCCTTTTGAGTATTTTCATGCTCTTGAGGCTTCATTCCCCCATTCCCAACATTTTCCTGGAGTTGAAGTTGGACCTTCCAATACTACTTTGTCTTCATCATTTTTTTATCCCAACACTATCCTTTCATCATCCAATCCATCTTCCACAATTAATTCCTCCATCACCAAGTTCAAGATCATTGATAAGGGATGTGGAGAATATGAGATGTGTAGTGCACTTAATGTATGCATAATGCCCCCTTCTCCACATACTTATGACCGAACTATTGAATCTCCACAACAAGAAGAACTAGTAACCAAGACATTAAGCTCTAAGAGTGTGGGTTCTACCACCTTTTAGTCCCTTGGAACCTTGGCATAGGAACAACTTGATGAATACATCATTCAATTGGTATACAGAGAAGAACCTAATCCCACACATCCCCTTCTAGAATATTTCCAAGAGGTTTATCCACAATCTCACAAATTGGCACAGAAAGTTAATTATCAGGGAGGAGGATTAGGGGTGAATGAGCAAGGAATGTGGAAGCTGATTGATCCACTAGTACGTCCAAAGCACCAAGGTCTTGGCTATGATCGAAATCACTAATAATATGTGTTGTCACCTAGTACATCAAAGAATGTTAATGTGAAAATTGTTATCCTTGAAGATAATCCAGAAGAAGAAGCCATCATACTCACCTATGATGACTTGGATCTCTCACCACTATTTGAATCAACCGCCATCTTCACTATAAGCCTTTCCCTTTGTCACCTCGAGCTCATAGATTGGGACCAAAGAGCCACACCACCTATCAAAATTCTCCCTTCTAAAGAGGTCTATGTGCATTTCATGGGATTAGAAGAAGATTGTGGTATCTAATTTGGGGAAGATGAGCACCCTAACCACAAAATTAGAAAATAGAAAAATGACAAAGGATCTTCTAGTGAAAACCTTTGTGAAGTACTTTTAGATTCATCAATAGTAAAAATAAAGGGTATATCCTCTAGTGAAATCCTCCCTGAGGCATTAGAGGATGGGGATGTTCATCTTCCCCTTATGGGTACTCAATGGTCTGAGAAGTCCTCTATTTTGATTGAAGAGACTAAAGAGATAAATCTGGGTACTAAGACCAAACCAAAGATCACATATGTAGCGAAATATTTGACTGAAGATGAATACTTGATGTTTTCCAAGTTGGTCTAAGAAGGTTTCATCAATTTTACTTGGTCTTATTTGGATATGCTTGGATTGGACCCTACACTTTTCATGCACTACCTAGATGTGTGTCTAGATGTGAAACCTTTCAAACAAAAGCTATGTAAGATGCATCCACAGGTGACCTTACCTGTCAAAGTTGATTTGGAAAATTTATTGGTAGTTGGATTTATCATGCCTATTGACTATTCAAATTGGACCTCCAACGATGTCCCTATAGCTAAGCCCATTGGGGCATTTGCATATGCATTGATTTCAGATATCTTAATAAAGCTTGTCCCAAAGATGACTTCTCATTGCCTAACATTGACATACTTGTGAATCTTACAATGGTTCATTCCATGTTATCCCTCATGGATGGATTTTCTAGCTATAATTAGATTAAGATTGCAACCGAAGATCAACCTAAAACAAATACTACCACTCCTTGGGGAACATTTTGCTATAATTTCATGCCCTTTGGTTTGAAAAATACAAGAGAAACTTATCAGTGTGCCATGACAATTATTTTTCATGATCTTATTCATATCATAATGGAATATTATGTGGATGAATTGTTAGGAAAGTCAAAGACTAGAGAAGACCATCCCAAGATCCTGAAGTAGATATTTAATAGATTAGAATAGTATGAATTGAGACTAAATCCTAAGAAATATGTCTTTGGTATCACTTCAGGTAAACTGTTGGGGTTTATTGTATCCAAACATGGTATAGAAGTTGATCCAGAAAATTTTTAGGCTATTATAGAAATTCCTCCACCAAAGAACCTAAAACAGTTGAGAAGTCTACAATGAAAATTACATTTAATTCATCGTTTTATAGCTCATCTTGCAAAATAGTATCAACCCTTCATGAATCTTCTCTATAAGGAAATATTCTTCAAGGAGAATCAAAATTCCAATAGGGGTTTGATAGGATCAAATAATACCTTTCTAATCCTCCCATTCTAAAGCCTCCTATTGCTGGAAAACCATTGCTATTGTATATTTCCACTACACCTATTGCATTGGGGGAAATTTTGGCTCAACATGATGAGAATGGGAAGAAAAGGACCATCTACTATATCAGCCACACACTCAACTATACCCCCATGTAAAAATATTGTCTTGCAGTTGTCTTTAGCTCCCAAAAGCTTCATCATTATCTGCTTAGCCACTTAATCAAACTCATATCCAACGTGGATCCACTTAAGTATTTCTTGTCTAGAATATTGTTGACCGGTATAATGGCTAAGTGGGTCATGCTACCAAGTGAATTTGAAATAGAATACATAGATTTCAAAGCAACCAAGGGATAGGTTATTATTGATCAGTTAGTTAATGCTCCTCTAGTTGACATAGATCCTTTAGTATCTGAATTTCTAGATGATTTAGTGTTTACCATTTCAAAAGAAGACACATGGAAGCTTTGCTTTGATGTGTCTTATACACAAAATAGAGCTAGTGCGGGAGTTCTCTTTGTTACCTCTCAAGGAGAATTCATCCCTAAGTCATTTAGATTAGCATTCATGTGCATGAACAATATCATAGAATATGAAGCTTTGATTACAAGTTTACGAATTTTTTTCCAATGGAACATCACCCATCTACTTGTTTATGGAGATTCACAACTCAATCAAATAGGTTAATGGTGAATTTCAAAAAAAGATGATAAGTTGCTCCCATATAAATGGCATGGTAGATGATTTCAAAAATTACTTTGATCATATCCAATTTGAGCATGTACCTAGGTTGCAGAATAAAGTCATTTATGCAATGGCTATAATTGGGTCTCTCATTGACATGCCTCATGATCGCACTAATTGTGAGGTCTTAGTTGAGAAGCTATTATTCCCAATGTATGGCGTTCCTGAAACCAAAATGGTATGAGAGATCGTTGATACCCAATCTCCCTAGTATCATGACATATACACATACCTCCATGACAACACTCTCCCATCTTATTTAACCTGTAATCAACATAAATATTTTATCCAACACGCTGCTCTTTATACTATCTTAGGAGACACCCATTATCATAGAGGGTATGATGGTACTCTTCTTCAATGTCTAAATGATTCAGAATCCAAAGCATTACAAGAAGTACATTGTGGTGTTTGTAGAGTGCACACTAATGGAATGGCCTTGGGGAAAAAGCTTCTTGGAACCAAATATTATTGGTTGAATATCGAGCATGATGCCTATGACTTTGTTGAGAAGTGTGTGCCATGTCAACAACATGCAAATTTAATCCATGCTCATGTGTAAGATCTGCAATTGATCTCCTCACCATGGCCTTTTTCGGAGTGGTATTTGGACCTAATTAGCAAGATATACCCTCATCCAACAACCATACCTTCATTATTACCACCACCGAATATTTTACCAAATGAGTGGAAGCGATTCCACTCTCCCTCATCACTGGAATCCAAATATTCAAATTCATCCTATACCATAACATAAAGCGAAATATGGTATTCCTTCCACCATCATAACCAACAATGAAGTCCATTCAAAACTAGTATGTTGAAAGGTCTCAAATTCATCTTTCACAAAAAGCATGAGTTGGCCTGGAAATACTAAAACAAAAAACTCAATAAAAACTCCATAGAAGAAACTAACAGCAAAAGAAAATAGTAAACCAAAAAAAAAGGAACACCCATAAATCATGCAATGATGCTTTCTATTAGAAGAATGAAATACATCAATTCTCCAATGCTACAAATGAGGGGAAACCCCTATTTATATTTTTCAAAAAGAATGAATGGGAAATCATTTTGCAATGAAACTTGAAGATTTGATTACAATGGGGTTTCACCTAGTGGACAGATATCAAAAATTTAAAATACATTGCTTTTCTTTTTTCTCTTTTTCATCTAGTGTGTCTACTTAGCAATTTCAAGTTTAGAAAATTTCCCTTTTCACTATAGCTGAAACTGTTTGAAGGCTCCCCTCCAATTTTCACTTGCAACATTTTTTATTCTTTCAGGAATGACTTGCATCAATGGATTGGTGGCCCCTGATTTGGGCGGAAATCATCCTTAGAAATCATCATCTAGAAAAAGGTAGGACAACCCCCTCAATGGGCCTCTTCAAATAGATCTACAAAAGGCTTCTTAACTCCTCCAAACACGAAGTTTCATAAGTGAATTTATACATGAGCTAAGGAAAATGTCAGTCAAACTTACAAATTCCTGGTTAGATCTATCCATGCATTATCAAAATATCTTGATATTCATATTTGGAGCTCATTTGGGCCATAAACATTAATACATGCTTCAAGGGTACGAGCGCAAGAGGGCAGAAAGATGGCAAAAGAAAGCCAGAAGGCAGATAGCAGACAACATTCCAGAGGGCCGGACCCAGAAGGCCGAAAGGACAGCAAAAGGATAATGGAAGGCCAAAGGCCAATGGCAAACATCATTCCAAAGGGGCAGACCTAAAAGGCCAGAAGGACGGCAGGCGGCAGATAGAAGGAAAACAACCAACGGCGAACAACATTCTGGAGGGCCAGACTCGGAAGGCCGGAAGGATGGCGGGCAGTGGACAGAAGGAAAATGGCCAATGGAAAGTAGCAATCCGGAGGGCTAGACCTAGAAGACTGGAAGGACAACAAAAGGATGATGGAAGGCCAATGGCTGACAGCAGACAACATTCCAGAGGGGCAGACCCAGAAGGCCAGAAGGACGGCAAAAGGACGACGGAAGGCCAATGGCCGACGACGGACAGCATTCTGGAGGGGCAAACCCAAAAGGCCGGAAGGATGGCAAAAGGATGACGGAAGAAAAGCCAGAAGGCAAACAACAGATGGAAGCCAAAACAGCCAGGAAGAAGGTGGACTCTCGGATGTTCAAAACAGCCACAGAGAGGCGAAGCCCTGGAAACGACCACGAAGGAGCCAGGCTCTGGAGGCCAGAAGTGAGGTGGCCACTGGATGTTCCAAAACAACCACAGAGAGGCAAAACCTCAGAAATGGCCACAAAGGGGCCAGGCTCTAGAGGTTGAAAGGGAGGTGGCCGCCGGAAGTTCCAAAAAGGCCACAGAGAGGCGGAGCCCGGGAAACGGCCATGGAGGGGCTAGGCTCCGGAAGTTGGAAGAGAGGTGGCTGACGGAACTTCCAAACGGCCAAAGGGGGACAGAGTCTCGAAAATGGCCATGGAGGGGAGAGTCCCAAAAACAGCCACGGACAGGCTGGGCTTTGGAGGCCGGGTCACCCTGAGCCAACAGATGTTCCAAATAGCAAAAGGGGGATGAAGCTCCGAAACCACCAAAACTTAACCGAATTTTGATGAAACTTTAGTAGTTCATTGAAACACCCTAAACAAATCCTAGATCCAAAAAAGGGTGACCCCAAAGTCAAAAATGAGGAAACGGGAGTGATGGGGGCCTGTAAATGTTTCCAAACAGCCAAGGAGGAAGGGAATTCTAGAGGAAAAGTTCTGAAAGCATCGAAACTTAACGGAACATTGATGAAACCTTGGCAATTCATTTACGCACTTCAAACACATCCTAGATCCAAAAAAGGGTGACCCCAAAGTCAAAAATGAGGAAACGAGAGCGACGGGGGCCCGCGGATGTTTCTAAACAGCCAAGAAGCAAAGGAATTTCGGAGGTAAAGTTCCAAAACCATCGAAACTTAACAAAACATTGACGAAACCTTGGAAGTTCATTTACGCACTTCAAACACATCCTAGATCCAAAAAAGGGTGACCCCAAAGTCAAAAATGAGGAAACCAGAACGACGGGGGTCTGCGGATGTTTCCAAAACAGCCAAGGAGGAAGGGAATTCCAGAGGCAAAGTTCTGAAACCATCAAAACTTAACGGAATGATGACAAAACCTTGGTAGTTCATTTATTCATTTACGCACTTCAAACACATCCCCGATCCAAAAAGGGTTGCCCCCAAAGTCAAAATTGAGGAAACGGGAGCGACGGGGGTCCATAGATGTTTCCAAAATAGCCAAAGTGGGACGAAGCTCTGGAACCACCGAAACTTAATAGAACATTGACGCAACCTTGGCAATTCACTTAGGGACCTCAAACACATCCCAAATCCACCAAAATGTTAGCCTCAAAATCAATAATGTGGAAATCGGGCTGACGGGGGTCCACAGATGTTTCCAAATAGCAAGAACAAGACAAAAGGCAAAAAAGGGGATGGATGACTTCATTAGGCACATGACCAATTTGGGCTTGGAAATGGGGCACACAAAACAAGACAGGAGCAAAGCAGCCTGTCGAGAGTGAAAAAAAAGGGGTCCCTGCCTATAGTGGGGTGTGTGTGCAAAACATGCACAACATAACCCAAATATTCAAATTCATCATATACCATATTCGTTTCAAATATGGTATTCCTTCCACCATCATCACCAACAATAGAAATCCATTCAAAAACCAGTATGTGAATGAAAGTTGGAAATTTTTTATCTCCCACCTTATGGGGATTTAGGGCCTAGAAGAACAACTTTCACTGACTTTCACTCAAGAACAAACTCTTGAGATCTCTTTGAAAAGGATAAAGAGATCTTGCAAGAGGGTTTTTCTAGGGGATGAATATGATCTAATAAGGGGTTCACCACCAAGTTTAGACTTGGAAAAGATAATGAAATGCACAATGAAATGCAAAACCCTAATATGAGACAAACTTGAACTAAATGACTTAAAAATGCATATGAAACAAAGCAAAGAGCTACATAACAAAATGTGTGCACTTGGAAGCCTGAAGATGACTGAATGGGGATCAGAATGCTGGAAAATCTATCTTTTTTACCTACTGGGACTCATTCACCATTCTGGGTGAATCAGTCCAAGTTCTAGATTTTTGCACATAAGCGGGTTTTGGGAAAATGGGCATCCAAATCTACAATAATCTTTGACAAACACCCACACTGGGACTCATTCACCACTTGTGGTGAATGAGTCTAGTTTGGATTTTCTAGAACTTCAAAGTTTTGATCTACACCTCTCAGTCTGCTCTTTCTATTTCACTAGGTTCCCAGATCTGAAACCCTGATTTCAAGGTTGTAGGTGACTTTTTGGTGAGGATTATGACCTTGTAGATGGGGAGACAACTCCAACAAGCTTGTAACATATTCTTCAATGATATTTTAAGCTCCAATACACCTATATTTGTAATCACACATGCAAAGAGAATAAAACTTGTTGATTGTTAGTGAATAGGGGTTTGTCTTGGTCAAACCCCTTTTAGGTAATTAAACCAAGCGATGAAATAATGGAAGATGAACATGAAACATGCAACATAGAACATCAATCATGAGAAATGATACCTTGAATGATGTCTTGTAAATCTGCAACTCAACATGAAATGGCCATGAAGGATGTAGATCTTGATATTGACAATATGTGTAGTACAATGTTTGATCTTAGATATTTAATGCTACATCACAACACTTGCTCAATAACATGCTTGATGCTTGATATGCTTGACATGATGATGGATCTTCAATTTCTACAACAATTGATAAAGAACTATGCTCTTGAATGCCTTACAAGTGATCTTGAATGCTTTTGTAACAATCTTGTGAAGTCTTCAAATGCTTAACTCTTTCTTGCTTGACTTGATAACACAAAGGCTTGATGAAATAATGATTTGGGAGATTTTTTATATAGGCAATCCACTCAAATGACCATTAATTTGATCCCAAAGGCTGACATAGAAGAAATTTAACTTAAAACCAATTTTTTCTCGCTCAAACCTCAAAAATAGGCCAAATGGGACTCATTCACCATCTTGGGTGAATGAGTCCCACTTGGATGGGACTCATTTTCCTAAAGTGGTGAATGGGTCCCATAGGGGCTATTTTACTTTCTAGAATGTCATGAAGTCAAGAAATTAAGATTATATGTTGATCTTGTCGCGTTTTAGTTCAAATATTCCTTGGGATGCACAATATAGGGTCATATGGGACTATTAATGATGATATAAAGGTCATAAATGTATTAAGGCTCAAAATCCAATGTGAAAGTGTAAATAAATACACTAACTACAACACTAAATTAAGGAAAAATTGGGTCTATTTAGCTTACAAGGGCCCTAAATCCCATGTGAATGTGTAAAACACATTACAACACTATATTAGGTCTATCTTAGTTTACAATCCTCTTAAATTTAATGTGAAGGTGTAAATAAATACACTTTACAACATTAAATTAGGGAAAAGTTAAGTTCATTTAGCCTTAAAAGGGCCCAAAACCTAATGCGGATGTGTAAAACTTATCACAACACTATACCAAGGCAAGGTTAAGTCCTATTTGTCATTAATTATTCCGATATCAAGTGTGAAAATGTAGGCGATGACATTTTTCAACACTAAATTTAGCCCCCACTTTAGTGAGAGGATGAACTTGCTTCAAAATCACACTAAAGTAGATATTCAAGAGGGGTTCAATCGTACCAATGTGGATGGTCTAGGATAAAAAAGATCAAGAAGGAGGTCAAGCCCCTAAGATCCAAGATCCCAAGTCAAACAGACATAAGCACAAAAGGAAACGCACAAGGTGTATGATGTGTAACATCAAGATACACTATCATGCAATGTCAATGACTAAAAGAAATAAAAATAAAAATGAGGGAAAACAAAAATATGGATCAAGCTGTGATTATTTTCCAACACAATGTGGATCAAATCTAGGCTATTTGACTAAAAAATGCATACTCACTTTGAAGCGACAAAAATTCAAGCTATTTATTGGGTGAGAAGTCCAGGAAGGTGAGAAACATACATTCATGGCTAGTATGTACTCACACACACGTGAGTGGCTATGGGGGAAGTCATGCCTCAATCAGGCTTCCCACTCAAACCATGCCAAAGTTATACCTCTTGATAACTTTGATAAGGCACCATGCAATGATGATCTTTAAGTTTCATGAGGCAACATAAACTTTGTATGCTTGCAAATCATGAACAAATAAGATGGCTCCACAAGAATACAAAGTGTGTTATGCAAGGTGGCCATATAATAGGTATTATAAATACAAAATAATGTAAGGAATGTTCAAAGGGATTTTGCTTAGTTCGTGCAAGCTCTCTTCTTAGGGAACATTGTTCCTAATGTCTCCAAGAGAGGACAAGTCAAAGAAATATCACATTCTCAGAGGAAATCAAACCCAATTATGCCACCAAGAAAAGGACACATCACAAGAATACAGAAAATCACACAATGAAACATGAGTGTCGATGTATGTCCTGACTTTAAGGCGGTTGTTAACACCATTACTGTGAGAAATTGTTTTAAAGTAGAAGACATGAGAACTTATTCAGAAATCCCTATGCCAAGTCATATGTTTTTGAATTGAACTACATCATGGATAAGTATGTCACATACAATTCATCTTAGGGCATGTCATTCAAATCCAAAGCTTGCTCTTATATGTACATGAAATTTGGTCAACTAGCAAAAAGAGACAACGACAAGTGATACACAAGGACAAGGCTACCTAACCCCTTGTCCCCACTTATTGTAGGACAAGGGTGAGTCAAAATAAGTATCAGTTGGAGGAAATAGGTGCTTCAATAGAAGGAAGAGCACTACAATCCTCAAGATGTTTAATTTTGTTCTGCAAATCCTTACATTCATTAGTAGAATGACCATGAACTCTATGATATCAACAAAATGAATTCTTGTAGTGAAATTTATTTCATGTTCTTGGAGGGAGAGATATCAAGTAATCTTGAAGGAATATCGAGAAGATACTCTCTCGATCAATAGTAGAATATGTTCCTTTATTTGTGCAAGATGTCATACACACACTAAATGATAAGACTTTAGATGAAGATGGAGATAAGGGAAGTAAACCTAGATCTTTCTTGAAAGAGTATGGTATGTTGGTTTATTTCTGTTGAAAAAAGAGGTGTTTTCTTAGCTTAATACTTTGTAAAACTTTAATATTGCTGATCTAAATACGCTTTTCCTTTGTTACATATTCTTTGTGGGTGATTATCTTGATTAATCCATTTTATTGTTTGTAGAATGTAGACAGAAGTTGATTGGAGAAGTATAGGATATTAGAAAGATCACACAAGCATGTACTATGGAGAAACCCTTTTGGAAAAAAACTCCATCGAGAATTATTCTGTTATTCAATCTTCTGAAGTAGATTACAATAGCTCCAATTATTTCTTAAGAATGTTTCTTTTTCCTTCATTAAAACTTCTTCACAACCTGCAATAAAACTGATAATCACTCTCTTCAACTTGCTTGAGATATATAGGCTTTGATCAACTTTGTAAACTCAACATGAGTTACAATTACAATGCTCAAGCCCTATCCCTAAAAGGTACACCTATCTCATGCAAATAGAGTTATGTCATGAATAACAATGTCAAATCCTCATCTTCATGCATTTGGGCATCCCAAATTGAAGTAGCAGTTCTCAACCTCTTTTCTGTAAATATCTTCAAGGCTTCATCTTCAAAGTAGGTTCCCAAAAAAGGTACCACTTAACTAAGCCTTCTAAAATATCTAAACATGCAAATGAGTTAATTCCAAGAAGACAACTTGGGCGCCCAAGTTGGGTCCAAGTCATTTCTTGTTAACTAAAACATTTCTCAACACCATTCATGCAAGAATAGTCATCCCTTGTTAACTGGAGGCAATCCCTGTTATCAGTCATGCAACTCAAGTCATTAGCCATGCATTCCAAGTTAACTAAAGTCAACTAGAATTTAACTAAAACTAACTGAAGATAACTGAACCATAGCTGAACTAAACTGAACTAAACTAAAATGAATTGAACTGAACTGAACTAATTCTGAATTGAACTGAACTGAAATGATTTGAATTGAATTGAACTGAATTTCATACTTGCAAACATCAAACTCTAACTCCTAGGATCAATACATTCATTTAGAAGTGTTATCTCTTACTCAAAATAGTTAACTAAACTCAAGGTGAGTTTCACCTACCATGTGGGCACCCCATGTGCCCCCATTATTTAGGAACTCATAATAGACACCCTCACATGCTCCTAACAATTATAATTAATTACAAATTTCAATTAACATGATTATTTCATCAAATATTAATCTCTTCCTAATTCTAGTGTTAATGAACACATTCCAAGGACTTAGGAGATACATGAAATAAATAATGTTTAGGATTGCAATTTAATGGCATCATATTTCCAACATTCTAACACTTCACATATTGCAATTATTCTAAACAAGGAATAATAATTTTAAATCATGTACAAGACTCAAGGCCAATGGCCTTCTTGCACCACAAGAACTTATTTGTAGGAACTAGCTTCCTAAGATAATCTACAACATTAATCAAAGTGTCAACTTTTTCAAATAATACTTTTCCACTTTCAACCATTTCTTCCACAAAGTGATACTAAACATCTACATATTTAGTACGAGCATGATACATAGAATTTTTGGCTAAATAAATAGCACTTTGACTATCACATTCAAGCCTAACTTGCTTTCAATTAAAACCGATACCTTTCCCAAGTCTTCATGACCAAACAACCTCTTTAGAGGTATGTGTGGCAGCCATGTACTCTACTTCTATGGTGGACAAAGAAACCGCCGGTTACCCCTTACTCATCCAACTAACTGCAACTCCAAACAAAGTGTACACATAACCACTTGTCAACCTTTGACTATCCAGATCTCTTGCCCAATTTGAATCAACAAAACCTTGTATGTCCAATGATCTATGCATAATATCAATATTATTAGAACCATGATAAACTAAATAGTAATCTGAAGTCCCTTAAATATATAAACACACTCTTAACATAAGTCCAATGTTCTTTACCAGGGTTAGACATAAACCTACTAAGAACTTCCACTGCTTGGGCTATATTTGGTCTTGTATAGACCATTGCATACATTAAACTACCAATTGCACTAGCATACAAAATTTTAGACATTTCCTAAAAATCAAAATTAGATTTAGGACTCATATCTAAACTTAACTTCGTGCCAACTAGTAAAGGAATATTAACTGGTTTATTGTCCTGCATGTTAAACCTTTTCAAAATAGTATCAACATAATTGCTTTGAGTTAAGCAAATATTTTTGTTACCTCTATCTCTATTGATCTCCATACCAAGGATATATTTTGTAGCCACTAGATCTTTCATCTCAAATGTGCTCGAGAGTCATGCTTTCAATTCTATGATCATTACCTTATTACCAATAAACATGTCATCAACATACAAGATAATAATTAAAAGTTGATCATCAATAAATTTTATGTAAACACAATGATCTTCCTCACTCCTAGCATAACCAATTTTCAATGCAAAAGCATCAAACTTCAGGTACCACATTTTGGGTGACTGTTTCAATCCATATAAAGATCTCTTTAACCTGCAAACCAACTCTTCTTTTCCTTTAACAACAAAACCATCAGGTTGCTTCATATAAATATCCTCATCAAGATTCCCATGCAAAAACACAGTTTTCACATCCAGTTGCTCAATTTCAAAATCATAAGTAGCAACAATTGGCAAAAAGAATCTAATAGAAGTAAGTTTAGCAACGGAAGAGAATATTTCATTAAATTCAACTCCCTCTTTATGGGAGTAGCCCTTGGCTACTAATATAGCCTTGTACCTTTCAAGATTACCATCTGCACCAATCTTCTTTTTAAAAATCCATTTACAACCAATGGCCTTTCTTCTTTTGGGAAAACTCTCAAGATCCCATGTGTCACAAGTATCCAAGGATTCCATTTCCTCATGCATAGCTTGTGACCAAAGCTTGTTCTCATATGAGGAAAAAGCTTCCCTATAAGAACTGGGTTCATCATTAGTACTCATTAAAGCACAAATACAATAGAAATTAGACAGGCTATAACTATCAACTGGATTTCGTTGTCTTGTGGATCTTCTCAAATGGGTTTCTACTTGTTCCTCAATATGCTCATCTTGAGCATCTATTTCAAAAGAACTCTTTGAACTCTCCTCTTCGAATCCATCCAATTGTTCTTCAACATGTGCATCTTGTTGCTTCTCAATATTTGTCTCAAAATAAACTATTCGAGAAGTATTCTTCTCTTTTGGTTGTTCTTATCTTGAATAGGCTCTAAATTCCCTAAAAATAACATCTCTAGACAAAGAAACTTTTCAAATTATTGGATTCCAAAGCTTGTATCCTTTAACATTTTCACCATAACCTATGAATATGCATTTATGTGCTTTAGGATCCAATTTAGATCACTTTTCTTGAGGCACGTGAACAAAACCCTCACAACCAAAGATCCTTAAATGTGCAACACTAGGTTTCTTACCTAACCACATCTCATAAGGAGTTTTATCTTCAATAGATGAACTAGGGGATCTATTGATTAAATAACAAGAAGTACATACCACCTCAACCCAAAGTAACCGATCTAACTTAGCACTACTTAACATACTCCTAGCTCTTTCCATTAAGGTTTTTTTCATCCTTTCTGCTACTCCATTTTGTTGAGGTGTATATGGAGTAGTTTTTTGTCTCACTATTCCTGCATGCTTACAATAATCATCAAATTCCCTAGAACAATACTCACCACCATTATCTAATCTCAACACTTTTATCTTATGATCTGATTGTTTCTCAACCAAATCCTTAAATTCCTTAAACTTATTATACACATCAAATTTTCTATGTATAAAATATATCCAAGTGTGTCTTGAGACATCATCAATAAATGTGACATAGTATCTAGATTTTCCAATAGAGTCAACATCCACAAGGCCCATCACATCTAAGTGAATAATCTCTAATTTTAGCTTTTTTTGTACCACTAGGAAATTTAGATCTAGATTGCTTTCCAAGCAAATAGTGCTCACAAAAGTCAATTTTGCCAATATTATAATTAGGAATATTGTCAACCAAATTTTTATTGAGAATTTTCCTAAGACAATTTTCACCTATATGGCACAATCTATGGTGCCATAGCATACATGTATTTTCAGCTTCAGTTACATTGGATAAAATATTTACATTGGAGGTATTCATCTTAAACAAAGTCTCAATCTGAGATCCTTTAGCAACCACCATATTCCCTTTCACCAATTTGCAGCCACCTTTGTCAAATGTCACATGCATTATAGAATCATTGAACTTAGAGACAGAAAGTAGATTTCTAGCAAGTCCTAGAATATGTAAAACATCATTAAGGGTCTTAACCCTACCACCACTGAAACACAATTTTACCTATCCTTTCCCAACAACCTTTGTTGTGTTGTTGTCTCCAAAGAAGACATCTCCTCCATCATATGCAGTATACTTAGAGAACCACTCCTTGTTAGGATTCATATGATAGGAGCAACATGAATCAATAAGCCAAGAGTTATCAACAATAGTATTAGAAGAAATGACTAAGGCATCATTACTGTCATTGGTGGATTTGTTTGTAGAAGCATCATAAATCTTTTTCTTGCTCTTACAATCCTTTTTAATATTTCCAGGTTTTCCACAATTCCAACACTTTACCTTAATCTTACTAGGGGTTTTTGACCATCCTTTGGACTTACCCTTTCCTTTCTTGTCTACCTTAGATTCCTTCTATTTATACCTACCTCTTACAAACAAGGTATCTTGGGAGCCAATTTTAGACTTCCTCCTCATCTCCTCTAAAAGGAGAGTAGGAATGATGTTGTCCATCTTTGGATCTACGCCATTACCACTAATTGCAACAATTAGATTTCCCAAGAATCAAGTAAAGATCAAAGTAATGAAATGCATTTATCTTATCTTCTAGCTTTGCATCTACAAATGCTAACTGACTAAGGATTAAATTGAAAGCATTTAAATGTTGTGCTGCAGAATCACCATCTTTCATTTTTAATGAATACAACTACCTTTTCAAATACAACTTATTGGTGAGACTCTTAGTTTGATAAATATCCCCTATTCTCTTCCATAATTTATATGTAGTATTTTCTTCTAAAACATTCAAGAGAACAGCATCAACAAGACAATCTAATTGTTCCTCTTGCCTTCTTATCTAACTTATTCCAATCTTCATTTGAAATAGTTGTAGGTGTCTTTGTTTGATTATTAATCACTAGCCACTGATCTCTTTCTTCAAGAAGATATTCCATTTTTAATTTCCACATTTCATAGTTAGAACCATTGAACCTTTCAATATCTAACTGAGAATTCATTGTAACAAAAATTAATTCCAAAATCAGCAAATAACAAAAATAATAAAATCTTCCACTAAGCCAATAAATCCTTCAAAATTTAAGAGAAAGGATGTCCCAATACTCTACCCAACCTCGGCTCTAATACCAAATGTTGAAAAAATAGGTGTTTTCTTATCTTAATACTTTGTAAAACTTTAATATTGCTGATCTAAATAAGATTTTCCTTTGTTACATATTCTTCGTGGGTGATTATCTTGATTAATCCATTTTATTGTTTGTAGAATGTAGATAGAAGTTGATAGAAGTAAACAGGATATTAGAAAGATTACACAAGAATGTACTGTGGAGAAATCCTTTCGGGAAAAAACTCCAACAAGAATTATTTTATTATTCAATATTCTTTTTTTTTTTTAAAAGAAGGGGTAAAAATTTTATTCAATCAAAACCAAGGTACAAAGCAAAGGCCAGAGGCCCACCAAAAAAGAGCACCACCAGACCAACCAGCAACAACACTACCTATTCATGTCCTCCACTAATAACCTCTCGAGGGTCTCAAGATAGTTAGAAGAAAGCTCATCCTTTCCACTGATATCCCAACCATCCACATTCTCAGAGGCCCACTTCGCAAGACAATCAGCTACTTTGTTCCACTCTCTAGGGATATGACAAAAGGAGACAGAATCCAAGGAGCTGCAAAGACTCAAAATCTGTCGTCCCACAGAAGCCAATTGCCAACTAACATCATCCAACCTCTGATTGTTCAACAAATCCACAACAATCTAAGAATCCGACTCACAAATGATCCTCCTCCAGCCTAAAGAGCATCCACGCTCAACAGCAATCTTAATAGCAAGGGCCTCCATCAGATTATTAGACTGCTGCCCTTTGTAACTAGAGAAGAGAAAGACCACACCACCATCATTACCTCTACCAATACCTCCCACACCAGCATGACCAGGGTTCCCACGAGAAGAACCATCAGTATTAATCTTTAGGACCCCCACCGGGGGAGGCATCCACTTCCCAGCACGACAAACTCGTTGCCGAACCTGACGGGGCCTTCTGCTAGCAAAGCAACCCTGGCTACTATCCTCCAAGCTCAAATTCCGCACAATATCAAGATCACCAGGGTCAGGATTTTCGGACATATCACACTTAGCCGAAATAGTCTCCTGAAGCCTGCTAATTATCTTCTTCCACAGTTGAAGATTTCCCAAATTGGAACCACAAAAGACTCTACGGTTCCTCTCCAACCAAAGGTTCCAAAGAATGAAAATAGGCCCAATAGACCAGGCCACCTGAAGGAAAGGAGTCTTTGCTGGTGGTCTGCCCAAACTTTCCCAAAAGTCAATCAAGGAGGTAGCATGAATGCACCCATGATGCCAAGCCTCCCACCATCTATGCCATAACTCTCTAGAGTAAGGGCAAAGAAAGAACAAGTGGGAGGTACACTCCTCACTGTGAGAACAAAGAAGGCAAATAGAGGGTCCTTGAAAGCCACGTTTGCGAAGATTTTCCCACGTGAGGCACTTCCTCTGAGCAACCAACCATAAGAAAAAATTGCATTTGGGCCAAGAGAAGTTATCCCAAACCTTCTTCCACCATTGCACCTCAGCAGGACCATATAAGTTCTTGTCGAGCATAGCATAGCCTTGGGCAACAGTAAATTTACCCTTTGGACTAGGATTCCAAGCCAGAACATCCCTCCCATTAAGGGAGCTGCAAAGCCTAGCCTCCAAAACTCTAGAAAGAACAGCACGATCCTCATCAGATCCACCCACAGGCCACTCTTGTGGGTCCTTCCAGCAAGCCACCACTGCCTGCCCAATACGCTTGACAGTTTTAAAATGCTCCACCTTAACCCAACCGGCCTCGGAAAAAATATGGCAAAGAGGCTGAAGCTGAGGAAAACTAGAAAGAATGGGAGGGTGGCCATCCCAAGAGTCCTGCCAAAACAAAACATCAGAGCCTCTATTACAGATCCAAAAGAGGCCCTCCTTAATCAGCTGAGCACCCTTCTTAAGGGTATCCCAAATACACGAACCTTTACCCAACAAAGGAAGACGCGGCACATCGAGGCAATCAGCACCCGGAAGATACTTGTGGGTCAGAATCTTAGCCCAATCCTGATCTTGATTGTTACACCACCTCCAGTACAGTTTGGCAGCCAAGGCAGTGATAGCAAGTGCCATAGACCTAAGACCAAGGCCCCCAGCATGCTTTGGCCTGCACACAGACTCCCACTTGACCAAGCTCCATTTTGAGGAAAGAAGGTTGCCAGACCAAAGAAATTGCCGAGACAAGGCATCAAATTCCCGCACAAAGGTGGACGGGGGAACCTGCACACAACACCTATAAATGGGAAGAGACTGTACCACCGTCTTAAGAAGAATCATTCTCCTAGCAGAGGAAAGCCATCGGTGAGTCCAATGGCTAACCCTACTTCAAAATTTATCCAAAATACCCTGCCAATAATCTCTCCGCTGTCCTCCCAAGGCCAAGGGGATCCCAAGGTACATCAAAGGAAGAGAACCGATCTGAAATCTAAGGATCCTAGCAATCCTACTCTGAATAAGCTGAGGAGTATTAAAGAAGTAAATAGAAGATTTGTCATCATTAATACGCTGACCAGAAGCCTTCAGATAGATATCTCAGGCTCGCCTGAAGTTCACCACCTCACTAATTCTAGCCAAACCCATTAGCCCAGTATCATCCACAAACTGAAGATGAGAGTAGGAAGGGAGAAGGTTGCTCTAGCTCCAACCATGGATAAGACCCTGTCTCACCTGAGATTTAATAAATCTTCCAAGACCCTCAGCCATGATAATGAATAAGTAAGGGGATAAAGGATCCCCTTGCCGAAGTCCCTGAGAAGCACTAAACAAATCTGAAGGTTCCCCATTAATGAGAACAGAGAATGAGGTAGAGGTCACACAGCTAAGAACCCAATTCACCCATTCCTCAGCAAAGCCAAAAGCCAAGAGAGTTTTCTGTAAGAACTCCCAGCTCACCCGATCATAAGGTTTAGACATGTCGAGTTTAATAAACATAGCTTTCTCCTTAGAGTTAGCCATAGAATGAATAACTTCCATGGCTATCACAACACCATCCAAAATTTGTCTTCCTCCAACAAAACCACCCTGCTCAGCCGAGATCAGAGAACCAAGGAGTGGTTTGAGCCTCTCAGCAATCAATTTGGTGATGATCTTGTAAACAACGTTACATAACGCAATAGGCCTGAATTGAGCTAACTGGTTAGCTCCTTCCAGCTTAGGAATGAGGGCCAAGAAGGTGGAATTCATAGACTTGAGCATCTGTTTGTTCCTAAGAGATTCTTGGACCACCTCAAGGAGATCAAACTTTATAATTTCCCAGAACTCTTGAAAAAACTCAATTGGAAACCCATCCGGACCAGGGGCCTTACCTTTTTTCATACTGAAAACCACTTTCTCCAACTCAGGTAACAAGATAGGACACAAGAGAGTCCCATTCATTTCAGCAGAGACCAGGTGGGGAATACAATCCATGATGGCCTGCTCCTCAGCCCAAGCAGCAAGATTCTCCCTAGAAAAGAGGTTTGAAAAATAATTGACTGCCTCCCTGGAAATATCAGCATAGGACGAGAGTAGAGCCCCATCCTGTGAAACAAGAGAGGAGATAGAATTTCCTTGTCTTCGAGCCTTAACTGAATTATGAAAGAAAGCAGTGTTCCTATCCCCCTCTTGAAGCCAATCAATACGATATTTTTGCTTCCAGAAGATCTCCTCTCGAAGTTCCCACTCTTCTAAACTCTTCAGGGCCAAGGACTCAGCCATACTAAGGGCAGAGGTCAACCCCTGATCCCGAATCTGACGAGTGATAGTATCCAGCTTGGACTGGGCAGCCATCTTCTGAGCTTGAAGGTTCCCAAAACATTGTTTATTCCATCTCTTGAGTCTAAACTTCACATGCTGAAGCCGCTTACTAAAAGTGAACATGGCTGTCCCATGAGAAGGCATCCCCTCATGCCACCAATCCAGCATAAGCTCCTGAAGAGATGGATCTCGTAACCACATCAATTGGAATTTGAAGGAGGGATTTTTGGTGACACCATAAGCGGTAACCGAAAGCTTTATGGGCCAGTGATCAGAGCCCCTCCAATCAAGAATTTCAGAACTGGTAGTCAACCTACTATTCAACCAATAACAGGAGACAAGAAATCTATCAAGCCTTTCAGAGATAGCCTCCACACCACATCTCCTATTATTCCAGGTAAAGAGACCATTGGAAGGCTTCACATCAATGAGATTCAAGGAACCAATCATATCCCTGAGAAGATGAGCAGAAGGGTCTAACCTGGCTAACCCACCACGTTTTTCATCTAAGCAAGTAACAGCATTAAAATCACCAGCCATAATCCATGGGAGAAACGGGTCCAAGGCTCGAATTAAACGAATGTGAGCCCAAAGATTTACCTTACCTGAAAGATCCGTAGGAGCATAAATATTGGATAAGAGACACCTTTCTCCAGTAGCAAAACAAGAAGCAACCAAAGAAATGGAAGACCGACTAGACATCCAACATAAGGGGGAAACTTTCCTCGGGTTCCAGAAGCAAGCCACACCCCCTGCACTGTTCAATGCACCTACCCCCTGCCAATTGCCTTGGGGCCAGATACGCGAAGCACAATTAGCTAGCCCATCAATAGTAAGCTTAGTTTCCTGGATAAAGACTACATCAGGTGACTGAGATTCAATTAATCTGCGAACAGCCTTTTGTCTAGGGATGCTGTTCAAACCCCTTACATTCCAAGATAAAACAATCATTTATGGGGGTGAGAGAAATGGGAATCAATGGGCTTCACAGACCCAGACTCAACCAAAGTATCACCCATAAGCTTAACCTTCTCTTGATCAGTCTTCCTTCCACTCTTTGATGGTTTATCAAGAGGCCCCTTTTTAAAGGATTTCTGCTATAAGCCAAGTGTGGGAGGAGCTTTGTTACTCTTTGCAGGATCTGAGGCCCCCCTAGGAGTAGGGGGATCAGGAACCATCGCACCAGAGTCCTTCAGAGTCTGTGACCCTTGGAGAACCCCGAAATCCTGAGCATGAGCCGAAGGATCCAAAGCCTTCTGATCCTTCTGATGAACCCCTAGGGATAGAATTTGGTCCTCTTTCCTTGCATCCTCGTCCTGAACATCTTGCAGACCCTTAGCCCCAGAAGAGAGCTCAACAGGCATACCCTCCTCCTGGGTCAAATCATCAAGAACCTCAAACTTGTTAAATTTGTTTTCATTCTGCCTATCCATCCAAGATCTCTTCCTGCCCTTTCCTTTTTTATGGGACTTAACCAGAATAAAACCCTCATTATCCACAGGTTCATTAGACATTGGAGCCTTTCCCTTTTCCCCCTTGGGAGGTCCAGAAGCAGCAAAGGGGGAGGGTTTAAATCTAGGGCATTTGCGGTGTAAATGTCCATATTCATGACAAATTCTGCATCTAAAGGGTAGGGTTTCATAATCCAGCTGTTGGATCCAAGAAGAAGATCCCATGCGAATTTCCATAGAGTCTGGTAATGGATTATTTAAATCAACTTCAACACAGATTCGAGCAAAAGAAATTACCTTACGGTCCTGAGTTTGGGAAGCCGATCCCACAGGTTTTCCAAGAAGTAACGAGATTGAGTGAAGAATATCCTCCCTCCAGAATTCCAGTGGAAGCCTCGGCAAACGAACCCACACGGGAACTCGCGAAGGGATTTCTTCAGCAGAGTTGAATCCCATGTGCCACGGTTTGATGAAGAGCCCTACCTGGTTAAAGAAATAAGGACCTCCTTCGAAAGCCCTATTCCTGTCGGACATGCTTGAAAAGACAACCAAAAAATAGTTATTAGCTGCCAGAATAATCTCCATATCACCTTCCGGGTTCCAAACCCTGCGTGCCCACGAATCCAAAACAGGAAGAGATAAACGAAGGCCCAAAAATTTGCAAATAAGAGCATGATTGCCCCAATATTCAACATCCTCTGAAACTTGCTCAGGTTGAATAATCAAGACTGGACGATCCTCGGATCTCTCCAAACAACCGTTAACTTTTTTAATTCAAAAATTTCCTTTGGAAGATGAGACTCCATCCCCAGATTGGGGTTTCCCCATCTGATCTAGACCACTGCCATGCATCGAAGAAGAGGGCTCAACCATTTCCAAATCACCAGAAGAAACCGTAGAAAAGGCAAAATCTCATTTTTCCATGGACCAAAAGCACAAGCACAAACAAGAAGAAGGAGAATAGGGCAGGAGACCCCACGCCCTAGAAACCCAAGCACCACCTGCCAAGGATAACACCGACGCAGAAAAATGCAGAAAAGGCCAGAAAATGGCCGCCCCACAGTCCAAACGCGAGCCACAGCCCCCACTGTAGCCCACGCACCCCAGGAAACCAAACCACAACCCCCGGACGCAGCAAAGAGAGCTCCAACACAGCGAGAAAACACCAGGAAGGACGCGCTAGGGCACACAGACCCTAGCGCGCGAGCACAGACCGCGCCAAGCCATCAGTCCCGTTCGCCCTATTATTCAATATTCTAAAGTAGATTACAATAGCTCCAATTCTTGCTTGAGAATGCTTATTTTTCCTTCACCAAAACTTCTTCACAACTTGCAATAAAACTAATAATCACTCTCTTCAACTTGCTTGAGATATATAGACTTTGATCAACTTTGTACACTCAACATGAGTTACAATTACAATGCTCAAGCCCTATCCCTAAAAGGTATGCCTATCTCATGCAAATAGAGTTATGCCATGAATAACAATGTCAAATCCTCATCTTCATGCATTTGGGAATCCTAAACTAATGTAGCAACTCAACCTCTATTCTATAAATATTGTTAAGGCTTCATCCTTAAGGTAGGTGCCCAAAAGAGGTCCCACTTAACTGAGCCTTCTGAAATATCTCAATATGTAAAGGAGTTAATTCCAAGAAGACAACTTGGGCGCCCAAGTTGGGTCCAAGTCATTTCTTGTTAACTAAAACACTTCTCAACACCATTCATGCAAGAATGATCATCCCTTGTTAACTTGAGGTAGTTCCTATTATCTATCATGCAACTCAATTCATTAGCCATGCATTCCAACTTAATTGAAGTCAACTAGAATTCAACTAAAACTAACTGAAGATAACTAAACTGAACTAAACTAAACTGATCTTCATGCATGCAAACATTAAGCCCCAACTCCTAGGATCATTACATGCATTCAAAAGTGTTATCTCTTACTTTGAATAGTTAATTGAACTCAAGGTGAGTTTCACCTACCATGTGGGCGCCCCATGTACCCCTATTATTTAGGAACTCATAATGGATACCCTCACATGCTCCTAACCTTTAGAATTAATTACAAATGTCAATTAACATGATTATTTCATCAAATATTAATCTCTCTCTAATCCTAGTGTTAATGAACACATTCCAAGGACTTAGGAGATACATGAGATAAATAATGTTTAGGATTGCAATTAAATGACATCCTAGTTCCAAAATTTTCATGTGTTCATTGTACCCATGTGTAGGAGGGAGATTGTATCCAATACCATAGCATTATTTCAATTCAAATGAAGGGGGTTTATACTTTTGAGAAGAATTGGTTTCTTCATGAGAACACAAATCCTTTTTAAAGTTATGCATCGTCCCCTCATAAGGGATGGATTTAGATAGCCCCCATCACCATCATGAGGTAATGTTGTCACAGAACCAAGTTGAGCATATGAAACACAAGGTTTTTTTGGTTTAGATTGTGATATTTTGCTCTCCCATAAAGGAAGGTGTAAAACCCCAATCGTCACTAAAACTTGTATCTAAAAATGAATCATTTGTATATGACTCTTTGGATTTTGAGGGTGAGATTTTGGATTCTTTATTGAAACAAGGCATAAAATCTAATGATCCCCAGTTGTCACTAAATATTTTAGGGTTGACTTCAACTTGTATAGGTTCAAGTTTTGATTTTGGAATTAAAGTATTAGGGGAGTTGGAAGTGTTGTGATCATATGATTTATAACTTTGTTCATCTGCTTCAACCGTGTATATCTTGTTGTATTCAAATCTCATTGTATGGTGGAGAGTATATGGGACACCTTTCATAGCATGAATCCATGGTCTTTGTAGGAGGAGATTGTATGAAATGGGTCCTAGCATGATATGGATAGGGGTGGGCGACACTACATGCCCAACCTCAATAGGTAATGTGATCATTCCTAATGGTTTCCTATTAATATTTTCAAAGCCACGAATATGATCATCACTAAGTTGAATAAACCTCTTGTCCACACCAATTTTTTCTAGGAGGTCAATGCTACAAACATTAATTTTTTCTCCATTGTCTATGAGAGTATGTATGACTGCAATTTCATTAATGATCACCTTTATCATCAAGGGTTCATTTTTGTTTTGAATCTCAAGTGAGGGTAATTCATGTTTAGGGAATGTGATTTCTAATTGTGTGACTTTCATATGATCAAAGGAAGGTATTACATTATTCAATTTCATGTAAGATTGGATTTCCTCATGCTTTATTTGTAACATTTCTTGAAATAGACACTAGTATGTAGGTGATAGTTGAATGAGTTGCCATATAGATATATTAGCAAGAGTCTTTTTAAGTTCTTCAACACTAGGCACATTATGTTGAGGAAAAGGTAATGGAGTGGGAGTGATTTGTGGTCCCCTATATGTTTGATTAATTATGTTATATCTTTATTGTTGTAAAGCATTGTTAGATTCCATCCTATATTTCAAGAAATCTCTTTTTTTTTATGTGATTCACTAATGGGAGGTGACTTAGGAAGCTCACTAATTAAAGGAGATCCAATTTTTATCGTCATAACCTCAACAAACTTGTCCCTATTTCCATGATTTCTTGGTGAAGAAGAGTTTAATATCACTTCAACATCTTCACCTAAGGAAGATTTGATGTTTGAAGGGAATGTACCAATGTTAACATTATCTTGCACCATGATATCCTCCCTAGGAGGAGAGTTTTGAGGAGAACTACAAACCAAGTGTTCTTAACATTCAAGGATTGGTTCTTCCAAAAGGACTTCATCGCAAGTATGGGGATGATCAATGGTTGAATTGTCTTGCTCAATAAGGGTTTCCCTAGGTGAAGAGGGACAACTAAGATTATCATGACCTTCATCTATTGTGTTTTCTAACATCAAAGTATCTTCTCCATAGCTATGAGGGATACTAGGAGAAGAACAAGTGTGATTATCATGATCATTTATGAGTTCATTCCTTTGTGCCATAATATCTTCCAAAATAGGATAGGTAGGGGAAGAGACATAAAGAGGGTTATCATAGATCTTGAAGGTTTTCTTATCTAACACCAACATATCCTCATCACTATCACAAGAGGAGAAGATGTTGGGAGATGAACACAGGTAGGTTTCAATGGTCTCTTGTTGTGTTGTGTGATCATCATGATTACTTATTGTTATGTCCTCTTGTTTAGTAATTTTTTTCCTAATAAGAGAGGTAAGAGGAGAGAAACAACTCAGGTTCTCAAAAACTCTCATCAATTAGTTCTTCTAACCCTAAAATATCTTCTTCACAAGTAGGAGAGATATTAGGAGAAGAAAAAATGTGATTGTTATGATTACCCAAGGTTTCTTTCACTAGACTAACCTCACTCTTAGAAGGGATACTAGGAGAGGGATCAATGATGAACAGAAAGAGAGGGGAAAGGACCTCATATTCATATGCACTTAACAAAAATTTCTTACAACATTCAACAAGATCAAAAAATAGAACATGAAGTATGATAACTATAGCTTTTTGTAATGATAACATGATGTAATGATTTTTCTACAAGCTTGAAATGCAACAATGCTAAAGCAAACATGCAAAAGAGTAATGCAATATTTTTTTGAGATTTTGAAGATGACAATTGACTGATTATGTTATGTAACAATGTGAAAATACAAATTTGAAATTAAACATTGCATGAAATGAGCCAAATTAAGCTAGATCTAATGAAATGCATGTAATAGAAACTCAACCAACTAAAACAGATAGTTAATGGTAGCAAATAGAAGTGTAAAACCAAGGTTTTTAATATTGTAAAAGGTTGTTTTAGATCTATTATGGGACTCATTCACCCAAGGTGGCGAATGATTCCCACTAAGGTTTTTTTTCAAAAAATTTAGATATTTTCAATTTATTTTTATACTTTTTATGTTGTATGATCTATAACCTAAGTGTAAATGCAGTTTTAAGATGATTTTTGATGATTTGAGATGCAAAAATTCAACCTATATGCACTTTCACTAATGCAAAAATTTGAAACCCTAGAATTCCAATTAACTAATGCAAATTCAATGCAAGCTAGATCTAGGATGATGATCAACTCCAAATCAGAAAAGAAGGTATTGTAAATGTAGGTTCACTAAAATGAAAGGTGGAAGATTGTCTTCTCTCCCACCTTATGAGGGTTTAGGTCCCAGAAGGACAACTTTCACTAACTTTCACTCAAGAACAAACCCTTGAGATCTCTTTGCAAAGGAGAAGGAGATCTTGCAAGAGGGTTGTTCTAGGGGTTGAATATGATCTAATAAGGGGTTCACCACCAATTTTAGACTTGGAAAAGATAAGGAAATGTACAATGAAATGAAAAACTCTAAATGATGCAAACTTGAACTAAATGACTTAAAAATGCATATGAAACAAAGCATAGAGCTACAAAACAGAATGTGTGCACCTGGAAACCTGAAGATGATTGAATGGGGCTCTAAAATGCTAGAAAATCTATCTTTTTGACCTAGTGTGACTCATTCACCATTCTAGGAAAATAAGACCCAGTTCTGGATTTTTGCACAGAAGTAGGTTTTGGGAAAATGGGTATCCAAATCTACAATAATCTTTGAGAAACACCCACACTGGGACTCATTCACGAATGAGTCCAGTTTGTATTTTCTTGAACTTCAAAGTTTCAATCTGCACCTCTAAGTCTGCTCTTTTTGTTTCTCTAGGTTCCCAGATCTAAAACTCTGATTTTGAGGTTGTAGATGACTTATTGGTTCTTGGAAGTCCCAAACACTTTCAACTATCCTACATTGTGTTGATCCTATAATCTACCCCATCCATCTTTGGTCTTAGCAATATATATCATCCCTCACATTAGACCATATCAATCCATCCACCTATCATCTTCATGGAAAAGGATATTTGAAATTTATTGTGATTTCTTGGTACTTTTTCTTTTTTCTATTATTTGAGCTTCCTACTATACCTACTCGCAGTCACCACGATCCATCATATCATGGTGCACATTGATTGGTAGACATAGGGTCATATCTTGGTTTTTTGTGTGATTATGTTTTCTTGGTTGTCCCATGTAGTATCCACCAAGATCCATGTGGTCTTGTGTTACATTGGGGCATTCTTTGTGTTTGTGGTTTTCCAACATTGGCCCTACCAGAGTCATCATGACTTTGGGATGTTGGTTAAACTTCCTTGTTTGTTGTGTCAGTCCTATGCATATGGTACTAAATTTCCTTGGTTCTTCATACGTATGTGGTATCCTATGCTATATTAAAATTGAATGCTCATTATATGACAACATAATGTTAAATTGCATGATTTTGGTCATCATCCATTTGCATTTACCATCCGATCATTTATCCCCTATTTTTTTTCCATTTTCTTAATCATTGATTTTGGTTGTGAAAATAACATCCCCCCATCTATTCTTCCTATCAAGTTGATTCAGTTTTTGATAGGTTTACTACACCTGCCAACCATTTCATTACCATATTGCATCATCCATTTCATTACCATATTGCATTATTCATTTCATTATCATTTTGTATTATCCATTTCATTATCATTTTGTATTATTCATTTCATTATCATTTTACATTATCCATTTAATTACCATGTTTGCATTTTCATTCATAATCATTTAAGTTGTTTAGGATAATATATATTTTTTATTCTAAGCGTCTTAATCCATCTTGCATTTTAATTCATAATCAGTTAAGTTATTTAGGATAATATATATTTGTTATTATAAGCATCTTAATCCATCTTGCAGTTTCATTCATAATCATTTAAGTTTTTTAGGATAATATGTATTTTTAATCTAAGCATCTTAATCCATTTTTCATTTCATTTTTTCATAATCATTTAAGTTGTTTAGGAGAATACATATTTTTTATTTTAAGCATCTTAATCCATTTTTCATTTCATAATCATTTAAGTTGTTTAGGATAATATATATTTGTTATTCTCAGCATCTTAATCCATCTTGTATTTTTATTCATAATCATTTAAGTTGTTTAGGATAATATATATTTTTTATTCTCAACATCTTAATCCATCTTGTATTTTTATTCATAATCATTTAAGTTGTTTAGGATAATATATATTTGTTATTATAAGCACCTTAATCCATATTGCATTTTCATTCATAATCATTTAAGTTGTTTAGGATAATATATATTTGTTATTATAAGCACCTTAATCCATATTGTATTTCCATTCATAATCATTTAAGTTGTTTAGGATAATATATATTTATTATTCTTAGCATCTTAATCCATTTTGCATTTTATTTTTTCGTAATCATTTAAGTTGTTTAGGGTTATATATATATTTTATTCTAAGCATCTTAATTTATTTTGCATTTCATTTTTCATAATCATTTAAGTTGTTTAGAATAATATAGATTTGTTATTCTAAACATCTTATTTGTTTTACACTCTCATGTCATTATCATTCATGGCATTAGGTTCATTCATTGCATTCAAATCCCTTGTTAATTGCATTCATTGTGTTCCATCTTGTTATATATGTATCCATTTTTATTTTATTATACATCCATCATATATCATAATACACATCCATCTCATGCATCACACCCTACATCATATACATTGTTCATCTATATGTATACATCACATACATGTATGTCAATCACATTGCATCCTACACCACAAATTATTAGCATCCTACAGTCATCATAAGCATGAACATCATACATCACATCTAGCATCACAAATCATTAGTCACGTATCTCATGTCCATCAAATATGTATACATGTAAATCACATCACATGTCATAATCATAATCATACATACATCATGCATACATCCATCGAAAACATAAAAAAAAGAGCATTCCATAAACATCAAATGACTAGCACCAATAATCCTCCATCTCATTTATCACATAATAAAGTCCATCAAATAATACAAATGTCCATGTGCAAATGAATCAATGTATAACAATCTCACTACAAAATACACGTGTCAAGAATCAATATGATTATAATCGATCATTGTATCATCTGTGAAAAATTTGTACATGGTCTCTACATATACATAGTTGTCATCTATGCATCTGTCAAAACTGAATCCCTATATGCCACCTCCATCCCTCTACCTAGTGCTCCTTGCGTCAAAATGTTGTGATGACTGATGAGCGCCAATTATGCTTCATTTTATGTCATATTTTATGCCTTTTCATACACCTTCATGACCATTTCTACATTCTATTTCCATTCCATTTTCATGTAATTTCACCATTTTACATTGCATATGCTTTAATATATATGTCATATTTAATATAGTTTTAAGATTAAAATATGGAAAATAATTATTGATTGTTTTTACTAATAAATGTTGTTATTTTGAGCCTTATATCTTGCAGCTTGCAAACTTCTTGTCACCTTTTTAAGAGGAGCCTTCCTATCACTTTCTTCACACAAATACAACTTGTGTCTATCATTACAATTTCCTCTTCTTTGAGGTGATATTTTAGCTGGATTCCAACCTGCATTTTTGGCCACAACAGTCGATGGATCTATTCATGTTGACGTGTGATGGTGGTTTTTGCTATCTTTGGAAAATTACCTCCTACCTGTGGAGTCTCCAATCTCTTCACCAACTCACTATATGAGAGAGGCTCGTGGTTGAGATGCATTGCCAAATCGCATATGGAGGAGAAACGTGCCAATATTTCATTTCCTATTTTAGCTGCTATGTAAAGACAATCAAAATTCTATCCTTTTCCATTTCTAGTTGCAGGTGCAACAAAGTCTGTTTTCACGTAAAATATTAGTCTCAAGTTTGTTGGTTATGTGCCTAAACAAATTATTTATTATTTAAAATAGTTTTTATAGCTTTCAAACATGAATTCACATGAGCCTATAATCTCCAATATAGATTGTTTTATTTTGGGCTATGTAGATATCATTTGTTAGAGACTCGACCACTATATATATGGTTTGTAATATTAGTTTAACAAGTAGATATTATTATATACGCAGATTATTGTGTGTAGATTATTGTATGTAGAATTTTGTATTAATTCTCTGATAAATGAAATAGTGTTCCTTATGATAAACCCAATGTAAGAAAGCATTTATTCTATCCACCGTGCGAACCATGGAGCAAGGGCCCACTCTTTGGTGAAGCACGGTGATATTTATTTATTTTTGTTCTATATTCTATTAATGTGTTTATGTTACATTTTAGATTAATGTTTTTGATCAAAGTGTTTGAAGTAGATTTCAGAGTGTTTGACTTCAATATTATTAATTTGATGTTCATTTCTAATAATAAATGTTTGCTTTCGGTGTTTACGTTGCAAATTGTTGTTATTATTACCATTATTACTATTGTTATTCATGTCGCTAGGAAGTGACAGTTCCTACCACTAGAGTTGTTTTGATTTACATAGCGGCAGATAGCCACAATACCTTTCACAAGTTTATTTTTCCCTCTACTATGTCATGGAGTCTAATAACCCCTACACCTTTTCCCATATACTGTCACAATCTATTGTGACAGTCTCATCCACTCTTTGTTGTGATGTCTTGTAATGCTTGATAGATGATGTTCTATAAACCATATAGTTTTCCAATCTTATTGCATTCCAAGTATGTTAAAAACAAAGAATGCATAGATCAAGATCTTTCCATAATTGCTCAAAAGGAAAATTCAGTAATAAATTTTGTGTGTATGAAAATATGATTATCTTAATGAATTCAAAACACATTCAATAAAACCTTATATCAAAGAAACTAAAAGAAAAATAAACAAACTTTGTTATGGTAGCTTCTTCAAAGTCATTTTATTGCTCTCTATCTCCAGTGTTTCGTTGATTCAAGTTGCTCTCAGATTTTGTATGCCAAGCTCAATGAAATGGACTACTAAAGAATGAGATTTAAACTAAAATGCCAGATTATGCTATGCTATGATCAGATTGCTGCTAAGATATGATTATTGATGAAATGCTAAATATGTAAATGTGTAAGTGTAATTGCATGTGTGTCTATGTGTAACCAATGCTTGGATTCGCACATGTATTTATAGAGTTTTTCAAGGATTTTGATTGGCTAAGTTGGTCAACGGCTGTGATAATTCCTAACAGATCGAACGATCAAAGATGGATGAGAATAGAAGAAAACGAATAAAGCAAGATTTTTCCATTTTCATGGAAGAGATAAGATGAGATGATGAAAAATCATCTTTTTTAGAAAATAATGGAAAGATATTGAGAAGATAAATAATGAATTATCCAATTCAATTATTTATTTATGGGTGCATGTAGCTTTTTCTTAATTAAATAAATATTTAATTAATATTTTGAGGAAATCAGAAGATCTCATAATTAAAATGAAATATCTAATAATGATTTGAAAAAAATAGATCTTTAATTAAATAAAAATATTTAATTAAATTTGAAGAAATGATATGTGTATGAAATTAATTAAATAAAGTATTTAATTAATTAGAGGAAAGTTTAAAATAGAAGAAAAGAAATATTTAAATTTAATTAAAAAGATTTAATTAAATTCAAAAGATGATGATTAATTTAAATAAATAAAAATGTATCTATTTAATTAATCAAGTAGATATGTGAAATAATCAAATAAAATAAATTTATTCAATTATAGTGGGAGAATAAAATGAATGAACAATATAATTAAATTGATTAAATTTAAATTACATGTAGAAGACTTTAGAGAAATTAATTAAATAATAAATATTTAATTAAATGTCAGGATTAATTAGACATGACCAATTTTATGCACATACATTTTGCCCCTCTTTGAAGTGATATGTGAAATGCATTGCTTTGAAGAAAATAATTTTTTTTCCCTTGATATGTTTTTGATGCTAATGTCAATGATGCCCCCTCAGGAGGTAAATCACGGATGATGATAAACCCAACTTGATTGGATGATGACATTTTGCTAGTGATTCAGTGATTTAGCTCCCGATAAGTGGTGTAAAAGAAGCCCCTGGTAAAAAAAATAAATTAAAGACCACCAAAAACCCACCTTAATTGACCCATATAAGGTAAAAGGGGTAAAAATGGAAGTCATTTTCACCCTTTTACTACAGTGATTTTTATGCTCTGACAGTGACTTAGCGAGATGTCGATTCCCTTTCACATGCATAGATTCGAGCGGGCCCGCCGATTCCAGAGACCAGCCATGTATGCACCACCGGTGAGTCAATTAAACCCTTCATGATTCAAAATTTTGTGAATTTGATCAGTTTTTTAAGATTTTTTGCACAAATTTAGGAAAAAAATCACTTTTTTAGTGCATCTGCCATTCTGTTTTAGCGCATTCAAAACTTTCTATAGCACATCTAGGGTGTTCTTTAGCACATATAGGTGTAGGGTAAAACCAGGTGTTCTAGCACATACGAAGTGTAGAGTAGCACTTATAGGGTTGAATTCCAGCTAGAAAACTTTAGCACATAGAGGTCACAGAGTCACGCATTTAGGGATTGGCCGCAACAAGGGTGTATTAGCTCATATAGGGTTTGAAGTAGCACATCCGCGAGGTATCTTAGCACATATAGGGTTTTAGCGCTTTAAGGGTGCAAAAGCGTACATCCGTAGTTTTAGCGCTTTCGAGGTAAACTGTAGCACTTTTGATTTTTAGTGCATTGGAGGCACAGATTAGTGCATCTAGGAATATTTTGGCAGAATGCATTTTATGATAAAAAATGGTGTATATATTGCTTCCTTGGTCAATAGATAGATAAATTATTTTGCCATCATGTTGATATGAGTAGAAATGATAGAAAAGTTGATGATTAACTGATAACTTTGCGTCTCTGAATAGAAAACAAAGAGTAGATAGTTGATAACTTTGTTTCCCATAATAGAAAACAAAGAGTAGATTGATTGACTAATTGACTAAGTGCGTGATAACTTTACTTCTCATGGATGACAAACAAAAATTAAATGTATGTTATATTTGCTTTCTATGATAGAAACCAAATAGGAAATGATGGTTTTCAAATGTATTTGTATCCATGACTGAAGTACAAAATGATTGGATTGTTGATAAATTTGCTTTCCTAAAAAACAAATAGTATAATGATGATAGATTGTATTGATTTGATATTCAAATGGATAGATGTAGCATTGAATTCATGATATGAGTCACTAATATAGTTCACTTGATATGGGTCACTGATATGGTTCACTGATATGATGCGTTGATATGATGCATTAAGTAATTTGATATGAGTCACTAATATAGTTCACTTGATAGATAAAGCACATGATAGGAATCATTGGTATGAGTCTAATTAATTGTCCTTGTGATGACCAAAAAAATAGGAGGTTTTTGACAACCTCCAGATTAGAGAGCATTTCCTGATATGTTGGGATTGGGCAGGAGAGCTGACTCCTGTAGAGATACAGTGGATAGATGCCTGTGGGCTGGGATCTTTGTTGACTATCTCGCAAGGGATTTGAGTCAATAGGGGACTGTTGACTACATTGGCAGAGAGGTGGTACTCTGATCATAACACCTTTCATTTGCTGACTGGTGAGATGACTGCGACACCTGAGGATGTGTACAAGATTCTAGGGATTCCTGTGGTAGGTGCCCAGGACTGAGGCACTAAGGAGGATTTGTAGTGATATGTCGATAGTAGGATACTTGGTGCCGTGGGTGGATTTTAGTAGATATCCATCCTTAGTACTTGTGTTGGGTGCATTTATTGGAGGTTTCCTTGGACTAGATCATCAGTCGAAGGGATTTTCAATTGGTTGGGGTAGGATGCTAGAGTGGATGGTGACTCATCCGTGGAGGTATGCCTAGGGGAGCTACATTTTGGTTCATTTGTATCACGATCTACATCAGGTGGTCTACCAGGGATCGACGAGTTTGGCCAGTGGTGTGACGTTGCTCCAGATCTGGGAATGGGAGCATATTGTGATTACTAGGCCAGAGTGTGTGAGGTCTAGGCCATCGGGAAGGCTGTATGTATATGCATATTTAGGTGCACTTGTCCAGCCCAAGCTGGGCAAGTTGGAGTATTGGCAGCGCATGCTAGATGATGTGGATTCAGTGATCTGGAGGGCATATACAGATTGTGATGCCTAGGACATGGATCATTTGGAGATGCCATTTGTCTATATGCCCTGATATCTAATAGGCCTAACCCCATATATTATTGAGAGATTTTTGGCCTTGCAGGTTCAAAGATAGTATGGGTACACACAGGGGATGCCATAGGGCATTGCTCACTATGGGTGGTGCAAGGATGATCCTAGATGGGGACGTTGTATTACCTACCAAGTGGCATATACCAAGTATTCCATCTTACAACCTAAGGTATGGGAATACATGCCAAAGGTGATAGATGTCAGGATATCAGATGTGTACTTAGTGTATTTCCACACACATCACTTCCCATGATTTGCATGCCCAAATGAGCCAGGGCCCATTGCAGTAGTATAGTAGCCAAGGGTGGAGAGACAGGAGGTGTGGCCGGCAGAGAGCAGGTGGTGGGTGGAGGAGAGGAGGGGGAGGAGAGTGGAGATGAGGAGGAGGGTGGCAGAGATGAGGAGGAGGGTGGCAAGGATGATGACAACTCAAATGATGGGGATGATGGGGAGATGATGGAGGGGAGGAGGAGAGGGTAGTGAGGTAGAGGTTCAAAAACCTAGCTAGTGCTTAGATTGTACAGTGGCCTAGACCTGGTGGCAGACCACAAACTATTATCAGGGTTTCTTCCTCTTCACAGCAGGCACAGATAGCCACTCTGCAGGCCCAAGTGCAGAATGTTAAGGGTTAGCTAGGTCAAGCATAGAGTTTGATAGCACAATTACAGTCATAGCTGACATAGGCACAGGCTCAGGCATAGGTACAGGCTCAGGCACAGGGGTAGGAACATACACAGGTATCTTAGTCTGCCCCAGACCCACAGATAGCCCAGTTATTTATAGAGGGGGATACATTGAGACGGAGGGCAGTGGAGGTCGAGGGTGTGGCTCAAAGGCTGATGGGTACTGTGCAAAGTGCATCCTTGCAAGAGGCTATTGTAGAGGGCATGGAAATGGTGAGGGAGGTGGAGTACTATAAAGTTAAATATGAGGAGTTATGCCCTTCTGAGCATAGAGATCCATTCACACGGTCCCACACTAGGACCAGGAGTAGATCGCGGATAGCCACATAGAGCATGGGGGTTACTGGGCCTCGGTGGGATCCAAATACAAGTACCAGTGGTAGGCTACCTCCTTCTGGACCAGCTCCATCAGGGGCATCGACCAACTAGTTTATGATGTAGATATATTTCACACATGTATATCATTTTTGGAGAAGTTATACTAATTTTGATCATATCCCATGTATCTCTTTGGACTTTTCAGTTTCATTGGACAGTGGACATTTGTATGATGAGTGATGATATGCAGCGATGATGATTTTGATGATGTGATGTGCATTTATAAGATGATTATGTGATATACATTCATTTCTATATGTTATGGATATTGGTATGTGTTTTAATGATTTGATGACTAACATGATATGCAGGATGATTGGATACAATGTGTTTATGATGATGGTGAAAATTATTGATGATGTGTACTAATGATGTCATGTAGGTGGATGACTTATGATGTGATTATGAGATGGGATAAAAAATGTTGTTTGGAAAATGATATGAAAATGTATGTATGGAATGTTTGTTTTTGGATTTTTGAATGCAAGTAAATAATGATAATATGATGAAAAATGAATGTTGTGTTTATGATATGTATCATGAATATGTAATATGAATTGATATGAAAATTGATAGGATGATTAAAGGTATGATATGAATGTAATGTGACAAATGATGTGTGTAATGTTATGAAGTGAAATGATTAATAATAATGAGATGTATGATAAGATGATAAATGATATGTGATGAAATGTAATGATTTGTAATGATGATGAAATGAAAAATGAAGTGACAAAATGAAATGAGAATAAAATGAAATGATAAGTGATAAGTGAAATGAAATGAATGATAATCAAATGGTAAATGATATGATAATCAAATGATAAGTGAGATGAGAATGAAATGATAAATGGAATTAAATTAATGATAAATGATATGATAAATGATAAGTGATAAATGGAATGATATGAAATGAATGATAATGAAATGATAAATTATAATAAATGAAATGACATGAAATGAGAATGAAATGAAATGATAAGTGATAAGTGAAATGAAATGAATGATAAATGATATGATAAATGGTAATAAATGAAATGATATGAAATGAATGATAATGAAATTATAAATGATAATAAATTAAATGATATGAAATCAATGATAATGAAATGATAAATGGTAGTGAAATGATAAGTGATAATGAAATGATAAATGATAATGAAACAAATTGTTTGAATGTCCTCCACAAATAGTCCAAAGAGACATGGCAGTCATTGATGGTTTTTGTTAGCCTTTCAAACTCTGATGCAAATCTAGTATGCAGATATGTACAATGAGCAAGACGAAATGCAACTAAATGAAACCAACCATTTGTTGAGCCTTTTGTTAGCTTTCTTGAATCATCATAGAGAGTTCTAAAATGTTGGAAGTATGTACAAGCATCAAAGGGGAAATTAGCACCAATGATGAACTGAGTACAACTTTCATGATTTTTGATATAGCAAGCAAACACAAGCATCAAGGTATAATTGAACCGAGATGACCTGAGCATTTTCTTGCATAAACAGACAAAGACTAACCACCTTCTGATGCAAATGTGGAACTTTCGTTAATGATATGCTTTGGCAATCATGTCTCGCAACATATTTGCTACAGATGGATAGTTAACCTCAAGACAGTAGACAAAGAAAAATCATCCTCTTTCCTTGCCACTCTAGTTCAGTACATCATTGAGTGTGCTCCAGAGAGATGATATCAAAAATTAAACAACCATTGTTCAAAATTTAGTATTGTTATGCCAAACATTATTCAGATTTTAGATTATCCAGATATGAGTCACGATATGGTACTTAGCTAAAAAATTGTTGTGCTTCGGATCAATGATTGGATAGTTATTCATAGGATTTGATTGTTTGTTCACACAATGGGATTTGATGTCATTGTCTAGTTGTTTCAGTAAAAATTAAAAGTTGATTGCCACCAATATGTCAACATTTGCCCCTAGTATTGACATAACTTGCCGAAATGGATATGTACAATGATCAAGCCATGGTAAAAAAAATTCATTCTAGGAAAATGATGGCATCATGATGCTGGTATGGCCCTAAGATGATGGAAAGATGCATAAAATAAAGGCTGAGAAGCCAAGTACAAAAAGTGAACTGATAGATGGAGAGCTACAAATAGCGTTTGTTTGCCAAATTTTCACTATTTTTTTTATTACATTTTCTTGTCAATAGACTGCCTGTTGCCAGGTTTTCACCCTATTTCTTTTCTTTCTTTCTTTTCTTTTTTTATTTCAAGACAGTTTCTTATTTTTGTTGTATTTCTTCAAGACATTTTCTGATTTTTTTGTATTTTTTTCAAGACATTTTCTAATTTTTTTGTATTTTTTCAGGACATTTATAGATTATGATAGTTGATTTAAACATAATATTTCTTTAGGTGCATGTTGTTGATAGACTCATCAAACAAGTCCCCTTCTGGAATCAATAGCTTGTAGGCTCCTGAACCGTAGACTGTGATAACCACATAAGGACCTAGCCAATTTGGTTCAAACTTTTCTTTCTTTTCTCTATCTTGTTGATTTCGTGGATTTTCTTTCAAAACCAGATCACCCACCTGAAAGGTACGTGGCTTGACTTTGTGATTATAGCTGTGAGAAATCATTTGTTGGTATGCTTTCAAATGATCAGCTACTCTTTTTCTCTTTTCATCTAGGAGTTCTAACTCTTGCAGTCAGGAAACTCTGTAGTCATCATCTGATGTGAGACCTTTTAGTGATACTCTAATTGAGGGAATCTCAACTTCTAGAGGAAGTATAGCCTCTGCTCCATAGACAAGAGTAAATGGTGTTGCTCCTGTTGGCATGTAGACACTGGTTTTGTAGGCCCATAGGGTGGGATTGAGTTGAACATGCCAATCTTTCCCTGAATCATTCACAATCTTCTTTTAAAAAAATAGTATAGTCTTATTTGAGGCCTCTGCTTGGCCATTCCCTTGTGGATGGTAAGGTGTTGAATATCTATGTTGAATATGAAATCTCTCACAAAGTTCATCAACATCCTGATTCTTGAAAGGTCATCCATTATCTGTAATAATGGAGTTGGGAATGCCATACCGACAAATAATATAATTGAGTATGAACGATGATATCTATTTGCTGGTAACTTTATTAAGAGGTACTGCCTCAATCCACTTGGTAAAATACTTTGTGGCTGTGATGATGAAATTATGCCTGTTCAATGATGAAGGATGAATCTTGCCTACTAGATCCAACCCCCATTGGGAGAATGGCCAGGTTGGCATAAATGGTTGAAGTTCCTGTGCAGGAGCATGAATGAGATTCCCATGAATCTGGAATTTTGAGCATGTTTTCACAAAATTGAATGATTCCCTCTCCATTGTAGCCCAGTAGTAACCCGTTCTAATCAATTTCTTAGATAAGGTCAATCCACTTGAATGAGTACCACAAATTCCACCATGAACTTCTTGTAAAGCTTTGTCAGATTCATCACGTTCAAGACATCGAAGTAGAGTACCATCAAGACCACGACAATAAAGGGTGTCAGCGATAAGAGTGTATTGAGAGGATTGGCGAATAAAATTTTTCTTTTGGTTATAGGATAAATCAGGTGGTAAGATATCATCTTTTAGGTAGGCATAAATTTTTCCATACCAAGGTGAATCGGATCCTACTAAGTGGCAAATGATTTGGCTTTCATGGGTGTCATAAGCAGGTGTAAATGATTGTTCCACCAGAAATTCATAGCGAGACTAATTTTATGGGAGTTGTAACAATGATGCAATCATGGCCATGGCATTGGCTACTTTGTTATCAAGCCATGGAATTTGTGTGAATTTGATGTCCACAAAGTACTTCTTGAAGTCATCAACCATCTTTTTATATGGAAAAAGTTTGTCATCTTTGGTCTGATAATCATCATTGATTTGATTAATGACCAACTGTGAGTCGCCATACACTTGTAACTCTGTAATCCTCCATTCCAATGCTATTTTAAGTCCAGTGATTAATGCTTCATCTTCGGCTATGTTGTTGGTGCATGGAAACATCAGCCTATATGATTGAGGAATGGTGTGTCCTTGACGAGTGACAAAGAGAATGCCTACCCCCGATCCATGTTGAGTGAAAGAACCATCAAAATATAGGGACCATGGTTGTTTAGATTCTACAATAAAGACATCAACATCTGGAAATTCAATATGCAGTGGATGGGTTGCTTGCAGTGGTGCTTTAGCTAGATGATCATCGATAACTTGCCCTTTGATTGCCTTGTGATCAACATAATGGATGTCAAACTCACTTAGATTCATTACCCATTTTGCTAACCTTCATGTTAATGATGCTTTACTTAATAGATACTTGAGTGGATCAATCTTTGAAATAAGATTGATTGTATGAGTTAACATGTAATGCCAAAATTTCTGTGAAGAAAAAACTACTGCTAGACAAGCCTTCTCGATGGTAGTGTAGTTGATTTCATGACTTGTTAGTGTTTTGCTGATGTAATAAATTGCACATTCTTTCTGTGTATGGTCTTCTTGTGTTAGCGATGCACCCAAGGATGTCTATGTTGCAGCAATATACAAGATCAATGGTTTGTCTAGATTTGGTGTTACTAGAACTGGCGGAGTCATTAAGTACTATTTGATTTGTTTAAAATCCAGTTCACACTTTTCATCCCACTTGAAAGAAACATTCTTATGCAGCAGATGTGTGAAAGGTAGACTTTTTTCGGCCAGTTGTGCAATGAACCTTCATATAGATTGAAGTCATCCTTGTAATGATCTCAGTTGACTGATGTTCCTTGGGAGAGGAATTTCCATGATTGCATGTACTTTGGTAGGATCTACTTCAATTCCTTTTCCTGATACTATTTATCCTAAAAGTTTTCCAGATGTGACCCCAAAAACACATTTCTTGGGATTGAGGCAAACTTTAAATTTCTCCAATCTTGCAAATATTTGGGACAATATTTCCAGATGTCCTTCTTCAGTGTATGACTTTTCCAATATGTCATCTACATAATCTTCCATAAATGTGTGCATCATGTCATGAAATATTGTAGTCATGGCTCTTTAGTAAGTAGCCCCAGCATTCTTTAGACCGAAATGCATGACGTTCCAACAGTAAGTTCCCCATGGACATGTGAAAGTTGTTTTCTCCTGGTCTTTGGGTGCAATCTTGATTTGGTTGTAATCAGAAAAACCATCCATTAATGAATACATGGCATGGCTAGCTGTCAGATCAACTATAGTGTCAATGTTTGGAAGTGGGAAGTCATCCTTAGGACATGCTTTATTAAGATCTCTGAAATTTGTGCACACTCTGACACTTTTATCTAGCTTGGATACAGGAACAATGTTAGAGATCCATTCTGCATAGTCTATTGATCTTATGAATCCCACATCAAAGATTTTTCTTAGTTCTTCCTTCACTAATAATGCAACATGGGGGTGCATCTTTCTGAGTTTTTGTTTCACAGGTTTAACCCTTGCTTTGATAGACAGGTGATGCATGATAAGATCAAGATCAAGACCTGGCATGTCTGCATAAAACCAAGCAAAGTTGACTTGATTTTCCCTTAGAAATTCCATGAACTCTGGTACTTATTTCTCTGTCATTGATGTAGCTAACTGTAAAATCCTTGGTTGTTCTAAAGTTTTAAGATTGAAGGCTTGCATAGGCTCAATCAAGATAAGTGATCGCTCATGGTAGTGCTCTGGGAGAGTGTCAAGATTCCCATCATCTAGTGTCTTAAAAAGGTTTTCACCACCCGATACACTCTTTATTTTATCTTTTGTTTGATCTAACACTGCCAGATTCTGGTTTTCACCATTAGATCTTTCTTTTTTTATTTTTACTTTTGCAGCTAGGAGACTTGACACTCTCCTGATCAAAGACGCTATGCCGCAAATTGCTAGTGGAACAATCATTTGCATCATCTGCAGAAAGGAAGTTTATGATAGATTCATCACTTGGAAACAAAGGTATATTGATAGGTTTAGATGAATCCCAATCAATGAGGTCAGGATGGATCAAAGATAGCGAGTCATTAGGTTGTGTGAAATCAGCTATAGTTATGGTCATAATAGAGTTAACCATAGGATTCGAGGGATGAGGCGAATCAATGATGGTACCATTCTCGCGATAGTCTTGTTCATTTAAATCTGACATAGTATCACTAGAATCATAGTCACCTTGTAGTTCATATTCTTGTGGTTGGGACCCTAACCCTTCACCTTCGATTAGAGTTGGGGTATACTTGTGTATTACATCAACCTTATTATCTCTTCAAAACTCATCATTGTAGATGGTGTCCCATTCATATTCAGTAGAATCTGTGTTAGAGTTATTATCCACGAAATTTTGGATTGTTACCAACCATGCTTCTCTTGAGTCTGAACCTTCCTGCAATGTGAAGATGGTGTCATGCAGTTGTTTGGATGTTCTTTCTTTTGAGTTAGTATCATAGCCTAATCTGATTTTCTCTTTCATGGCAAGTCCTCAAAGGTGAATAGGCTCAACTACTCCTTTTCTTTTTCTGATAGGTCCCTTATCATAGCCCATCTTCTGTATGATTGAATACCCCTTACCATATTTATCAGTTGGTAATTTGACATTAAAAACTGCTTCATCTTCATCTTTATAGACCCAGTTTAGAATTTCTCTATCCTTAGGATCTTCCATGGGAAATTTTTCTTTGATGAATCGTCTATTAAACTTTGTACTTGGCTCTGTTGGTGGTTGTGTTGATGTTGACACTGTTGATATTTGATGGTGGGTGATAGAAGGTTGTCCATGTGACTAAGGTGATGTAGGTAAATTAACAAGACATAGAGAGTATTCCTTGACTCCATGGTCCTTGATTTTCAACTTGTCAAAACTATTGGTTAACTGGCTGATTTGTGTATCAATCTTGAGAGAAGTACTAGCACAAGCTTCTCGATTGTTAGGAACCAAAGTATCTTGACTGGCTTTGATATTAGCACAAGTTTGAATATTTGAATTATCAGCCAGTATCGTGATTTCCTGTCCATCATAAGGAAACTTGAGACATTGATGATATGTGGATGGGACAGCTTGCATTTCAAGGATCCAAGGATGACTCAACAAGATGTTGTATGCAAGATCGCGATCTAATACTTGACATAAAGTATTTTTGATAATAGGTCCCACTCTTATTGGTAGCATTATTAGACCCTTGGATGCTCTTTCCTCATCATCGTAGACTTTAATAGTGATCTTTCTTCTAGGGTCAATAGAGTCCTCAAAAAATCCTAAAACCTTGACCAACTTCATGGTACATATGTTCAAACCAACACCTCCATCTATTAGGACACATCTAATATGAAACTTGTGGATCATGACTTCTAAGTATAATGATGAATTGTGAGGATGAGTCATGGAAACGTCATCTTTTTTAGAAAATGAGAGACACGTGGGTGAAGGCAATTGTCCTACCATGGCTTGAAATTGTTCGACATCCAAATCAGTGGAGACAGTTGTTTCAACGAGGCCTTTTTCAAGAATTTCTTTATGTGCTGGGGAAATCTTCAAGAGTTCTAAGATAGAAATTTGAGCAGGAGTTTTCCGAAGTTGGTTGACTAGGTCATATTGAGGTTGAGTTGAAGGTCTAGTGGGTTTTGAAGAGGCACCTTTTAAGACAACTTTAGCTTGTGCCCTTGTTGTTGCATTGACTTCTCGATATTCCACCTTCTTGTTGACTTTAATAACATTGACCTGCTCATCGTCAGTGTGTATATGATTAATTATCAAATCATCAACATGATTCACACTTTTTCCAAAAGACTCACCCTTTTGATAGTTGGGTAAATGGTTGCGGAAAGCTTGGTGGTCTTCATTTGATTGTTGATGCCCTTCTATTGTGATGGTGCCATTTTTAATTAAGTCTTGAATGGCATTCTTCAAGGCTTCACAGTTATTTGTGTGATGACCTTTGCACCGATGATAGTCACAATAGTATGCCTCATTCCATGATGGAGGCTTCACACTGGGTTCATAGTTTCGTTGAGGTGGCAAAGTAATGACATTTTTAGCCATCAATTCTTTGAATGTAGATTCCAAAGATTGACCCAATGGAGTGAAAGTTCTTCTACTAGAGAAGAATGAAAATCATTGTGGATTTGCATTTGAAATATTCCCTAAGGAGTTGTTATTGCTATTGGTTCCCCGGTAACCTTGATTATTGGCAGTCCCTTGATTGGGAGTAGGATGTTGATTCACATTGTTCCTCGAAGGAGGAGGATTGTTTCCTTGATTTGTGACTGAATTGGCATTTTTATAATTGTTGTTGCGAGGAGCACATGGAGTACTAAGGGAAAATGGCTTAGTCGAGACATGATTTGCATCAACAACACCATCATTCACCACGTTCTTGTTGCAAGTCCAAAATTTAGAGTTGTCCTGATTGTTATGATGATTGGATGAGCCAGGATTATCCTTGTCAAGTTTTATTATTCCTCTTTTGACCAATTCACTTTCAATGGTTATAGCATCTTCAATCAATTTCTCAAAAGAGGGAGGACAATGTAAATTCAAACAATAGCTCATTTCTAAATTCAAGTTGTTAATGAAGGTGGCCATCTTTTCCTTTTCAAGAACAGGACGCAAATATCTAGCAAACATTCTTCTCCATCTCTGAAGAAAAGTAATAAAAGGTTCACCAGGTTTTTATGCAACTTTGCAGAGATCTATCATAGTGATTTGGTGTTGGATGTTGTAGGCATATTGTGATATAAACAAATTCATCAATTCTTCAAATGTCTTGACAGGAGGTGTGATTTTTGATAGCCATTCCATAGAGTGACCTCCAAGACTCCTAGTAAACAAATGCATCAAGTGTCCTCATGAGTGAACTGTAAAGTCATGTTTCAGAAGTCTCTAACATGATCAATTGGATCTGATTTCCCATTATAACGATCAAATTTTGGAATTTCACAATGTTTGGGAAATGGAATCATGTTGAGTCTTCGATCAAAAGGATAAGGACAAATGTCCTCAAGAGTATATTTCTTTGTTGTGGTTCCCCCTTGTAACTCTTTAATTTTTCCTTGAAGTGCCTTAATTTGTTGAGTAAAGACACTAAAATTAGATAGGGGTGTTTCTTCAAGTTTGTTCTTCAAATTCTCAGTATCAAAGTCATGAGGCAATTTGGCTCCTTGGTCATCTAGATAGAGGAAATATTTTTCTTTATCGCGTTGCAAGATCTTTTCTATGGCTTTGTGAAATTTGGGATCTTGCTCAGCCTCTCTAAGGTGTTCTTCATCTTGTTCCTCATCACTATCTATGTGGTTTTTGCTCATGTCTTTGTAGTTGTGGAATGGATTTTCTTCTCTATTATCCATGTCATTGTTGAAAAGTGGATTACGACTTACACTGTAAAGAGGATTACTGCTTTCACCTTCTTCTTGAGTGTTTTGGATATGACATTCTTGTTGGATTTCATCCTTTAATTTATTGTACTGAGATCTTGTTGGATTACGACTTACATTGTAAAGAGGATTACTACTTTCACCTTCTTCTTGAGTGTTTTGGATATGACCTTCTTGTTGGATTTCATCCTTCAATTTATTGTACTGAGATAGGCATATGATTTTAAAAAGTTTGTCTAAATTTAGATCACAGTTTTTGATAAGTGCGACAATGATGATATCTTGATATGATAAGATGGGAATCTTATGATATGATCAAAGATGTTCCTAATTTTTGATCATGGCTTCCAATGGTGAAGGATGTCAGAATCCTGTTGGGGAAGTTGAATCAATAATCAAAAATTTGTTTGAAAGGTGCACTCTTAAAATTTGATCTTTGTTTTCGAAGAAAGATTTTAAGATCACTAAAGGACTTGACTGGGATATGATAGATATTCAATAGAAGGTTGGGGTATATTATCAAACTCAAGAGGTTGATTAAAGTTATGTCATTGAGATAGAGCTAATCTTTGATAATAAGCTCAAGAATCCAAAGGATCTACAGCGTACTCGTCAGTGAATCCCCTAACAAAGTCTTGGTACCTATGAAGAAATCTATGGTAATGAAGCAAGACGTGTCAACTTTTGTACAAAAATTTTCTTCTTTGCAATGTTTTCTTGTACCCTAAATGTTTCTTGGGTTTCTTAATCCTAGAATGAATTAATTTGAATGAAAACATAGCAATTACTTTGAATTAAATGGAATGTAACCAAACACAGATAAAGCAAGCACATCCTATGGTAAAGCTAGGACAATATCTGCTAGATTCCACGTAGGTTTCCCCAACCGCATATTGGTAGCATGTAAATTCAGAAGCTTGGTTGCACGAGCTCCCCCTTATAGTGCACTCTCTTCTCAGGCCAACCAAGCTTCCAACCCCCATGAAGCTCCCATGGTAGATTCATCACCTCTACTATAGACTATGAAAGTGTGGATTCCTTCACACTGACTGGTGTTGCGCTAGTAAATAGAAGGGTTTTTGGTTTACTAGACAATGGTGTTTAATTTAGGACCCCCATTCGAGTGGCCATACATGGGGCAAGAGATTAATCACCAATTAGGTGGCACTCTAGCCTAAAGAGGTTAAGCTCAACAGGGTTTATGGGAGTACTACTTTGTCTGTATGACACATCCGCACTCATAATCTTAGGTTTTTCCTTAAGATTCACATTTGTATACCAGTCGGGGGTAGCTTGGCTTTAGCTCCATTTCCGGTTTGAGTCACGTTGAGGTGATAAAATCCCTAGGAAGGCCCAATTTCTAGAGACAATAATCATTTCTCTTACACCCAGGATCACAACCCTATGCAATGGGAGAGGATACTTTGGTTATTACATTAGGGTTACACAAGGATAAAGTGGGTCTGGCTTTCTGATCACCTAGTTTGCACAGGGTGAGAGCATAGTCACCTACCACTTTCAAGCACAATCAAACAGAGTAAACAGATTCATCTTAATGCACCAAATCACAATGATTTAAACTAAGTGAAGATAATGCTTCACAACAAACATGGAGTTTATTTTAACTGCATGATCAAAGTGTGGTGACTATCCTAGATTGATTCATTTTAAACCAAAAAAGATTTTGTCTGCGGAATGTGTCAATCTCAAAATCCTGTTTTTGTGTTACAACCCAGATGAATAGAAACATAAAGTATATGCACAAAAATAGATTCTAGATGTGCAAAAATAGACCTTAAATGCATAGAAACAGATAGTATATGCGCAGAAACAGACCCTAAATGGGTAGAAATATACAGTATATGCATAGAAACAGACCCTAAATGTGCTACTTTAATTAAGTGCATATTTGAATCTGTAAATGATAGTAGATAATGCTCTAAAATCTACCTTAAATGCACTAATTTAACTCTCAAATGTGCTAACTTAACTCTTAAATGCGCTACTTTAATTAATGAAGATCTAATTCTAGATGTGATGGGACTATATGCGTTATTCTATCCCTTGAATGTGCTAAATTAACTCTTAGAAGCACCGTAACAGTCCCCAAATGCACTAAAATACCTACAAAAAAAAAAAAACATTAAAATTCCCAGATGTGCTGCAAAAAGTATCGGATGTGCTAAAACACCAAATTTTTTCGAAAGCTAAACTCTAGAATGCGTAAACCTGTCAAAATGCTCTACAAGAAAATGTTAAAATTGGGGCATAGGCCCCATGATGGGCACCATTTTATGTGTATGAAAATATGATTATCTTAATGAATTCAAAACACATTCAATAAAACCTTATATCAAAGAAACTAAAAGAAAAATAAACAAACTCTATTATGGCAGCTTCTTTGAAGTCATTTTATTGCTTACTATCTCTAGCATTTCGTTGATTCAAGTTGCTCTTAGATTTTGTATGCCAAGCTCAATGAAATCGACTACTAGAGAATGAGATTTAAACTAAAATGCCAAATTATGCTATGCTATGATTAGATTGTTGCTAAGATATGATTATTGATGAAATGCTAATTATGTAAATGCATAAGCGTAATTGCATGTGTGTCTGTGTGTAACCAATGCTTGGATTCGCACATGTATTTATAGAGTTTTTCGAGGATTTTGATTGGCTGAGTTGGTCAATGGTTGTGATAATTCCTTATAGATTGAATGATCGAAGATGGATGAGAATAGAAGAAAATGAATAAAGCAAGATTTTTCCATTTTCATGGAAGAGATAAAATGAGATGATGAAAAATCATCTTTTTTAGAAAATAATGGAAAGATATTAAGATAAATAATGAATTATCCAATTCAATTATTTATCTATGGGTGCATGTAGATTTTTCTTAATTAAATAAATATTTAATTAATATTTTGAGGAAATCAGAAGATCTTATAATTAAAATGTAATATCTAATTATGATTTGAAAAAAATAGTTCTTTAATTAAATAAAAATATTTAATTAAATTTGAAGAAATGATATGTGTATGAAATTAATTAAATAAATTATTTAATTAATTTGAGGAAAGTTTAAAATAGAAGAAAAGAAATATTTAAATTTAATTAAAAAGATTTAATTAAATTCAAAAGATGATGATTAATTTAAATAAATAAAAATGTATTTGTTTAATTAATCAAGTAGATATGTGAAATTGCCAGTATTGGCATGGTGTGTTGGTTTAAAGGTGGCATTATTGTTCTTGCCACCAAGGTTCAAACCCCATTGGGGTGGTATTGTTGAATGGTTGTATTCCGGTTCATAGCTCTGGTCAAAAGCATTTACCCCTTGAATAAAAATTAAAAAAAAAAAAATAGATATGTGAAATAATCAAATAAAATAAATTTATTCAATTATAGTGGGAGAATAAAATGAATGAACAATATAATTCAATTGATTAAATTTAATTACATGTAGAAGACTTTAGAGAAATTAATTAAATAATAAATATTTAATTAAATGTCAGGATTAATTAGACATGACCAATTTTATGCACATACAAATTTCATTCCATGTATGCAAAAGAAGTAAATTCCATTAACTAGGATCATTGCAATGATATATATGTAAATGTCATTTGCATATCAATGAGTTTCCATAAATTCACTCAAGTTTCAATTACATCACTAACTTTCAATCAATACATCTATTTCAATGTTACATCAAAACTTTATTTCCAATACATCTATTTCAATATAACAATACTGAATTACAAATAGAATTACATTTACAAGTGGGCATTGCAAGCCATTCAAAATAATATGTGAACCTAAATCCTAATACCTGCAAAACACAATAAATAAACACATTTAGAAGATCAAATGCAATTAGAATAGAGATTCCCCATAGAATCCATTTAACCATATTCAAAATAGAAATAAGACAAGAACACAATGAAAGAAGATGAAAATAAGCTAAATCCTATTAAGAATATGCAAACTCTTGATCTTATGGGGGAGTTGGTGCCAATTTGATGTGAAAATTGGCCCTTTCCCAACTCCTTTGCAAGCTTTGATGATGAATGGTGATGGTGATCCACTTTGATGAAAAATGATGAATGCTCCAAGCTAAAAACCTACATAACCTAGTTAAGATTCAATGATAATGGATGAGGATTGCTAATGATTTGAGCATGGTAACTTTACTCAAATTGTGGATGGATAAAATGAAGGATGAACTCTTCATTTATAGAATGCTAAGATGGATGAATGCCAAAAATGAAGCAATGTGGGACTAACATTCAACCAATGGCAAGGTGCCACTTGTCAACATTTGATAGGATGAAGGTTGATCACATTTTGATCCATGTGCAAGTTTGAAATTTGAATTTGATGAGATGACATGTTTAGAGGGGATGAAAGATGAGTTAAATACCAAGTGGGAGACATGTAAGAGACAATGTAAGAGCCTTAAATGCTTTGTTGGATGGACAAGTCCTTTTGGGGGGAGATTTCAAATTTGATGAATATTCCATCTTTGATGCCTTTTTGAATGAAAATAGATGATTTATAAATCAATTAAATTGATTTTCATGTGCAAGTTGCAAAATCTAGAGGATTTGAGTGATTAGGATTATCATTGATCATGATTTGATTAATTTAAATGATGTTAGTTGATTTGACCATTTTGACTTAGATTTTAGGATTTAAATAAATCAAAATGACAGGAATAATGATTTTAGACTTAGTTAAATAAATATTTTTTATTTATTTAACCAAAGGGGGTGATGTTAGATTAAATTAGATAAATTTTTGACTTTTTTAATTTAATTAGATGAACTTTAGAGATTTAATCAAATAATATGGATTATTTAATTAAATCAAAGATACAAAGATGAAATAACCTAGTTAATTAAATAGAGATAATGATTTAATTAAATCGAGGGATTTATTTAATTAAAAGGGGAATTATGAAAAAATTAATCAAATAAGGCTATTCGATTAAATGGTTAGATAGAGGGATGATTCAGGATGAAACGATGTTAGTAGATCAGGATCGAGTGTGCGATATCAATCTATATATTTTTGATGTCTACAATACATGAATACATTTATAGCATGTGAACCTCTGAACCTCAACCGCCATAACACCACTGGTCTTCTTGCAAGCTGGGGCCAAAAGTGTGATTAATGCACCTTTTCTGCCCAGCCACAAAGTACAATACTTCCCCGAGTTTCTTCCTAACTCGAAGAAATCCCTGGCCTTGAATGAGGATCCTAGCATCCTGAAACAACAACGCAAGAGGGAACTCTCGATGCAAGCCTAATGCCTATATGCATTCCTAACATGAGAATCACATATTTCTTGCAAACAGGAGGTGGTAGAGACATATATTCATTTAGTTCTAGGCTTTTAATTCCATCTATTTCAATGGAGCATGTGCTTGGCCAAACATAAATAAAGTAAATGATAGTTTTAGAAAAGGTAAAACTACCATCTTTGTGGGTCCACCTTCGGCATCCTATCCCAGAAGTTTCTCAAATACAATAATTAATGCAATTTCCATCTAAGTTTTCCTTCATTTATACCCATTTCTAATTCCAAAATAATTCCATCATTTTCTAATGCTCATACAAAGATTACTAAAATAACTTTTCAAACATACATTCAGAATGTGAGGTTCTTTTATAAAAACTCTATTGGAATTTACTATGCAATTATAAAATCAAACCAAGTTCTATTTTCTAAAATAGATTGATCAAAGTAAATAGACTTGATAGATTTAGCAAAAAGAAATCCACTATTTCAGAAAATTCACTTATTTTAAATGTGTTTTCAATAGCCTACATTTGCTATAAAGTTTCATCTTCAGCTTTTAACATAACCTTATGTGTATTTCACTAAGTTCAAAAAAGTTATATGGTGACTCATACAATGCATCAAAATTTAGAAATATAACAATTTTAGAAAAGAAAAAACAATGTAAATAACCAGATTTGCATATAAATTCAAGTTTGCTACTATACACAGTGTTATTTATGTGAATTTACTCTACTTCTTTCTTGAGTTTCAACTTTTAGATATTAAAGTTCTCCGTACAGATCTGTATATATATTTTAATATAAATACTAAATAGACTTATAGCTGAATGTATATACTGAGTTGTGTTTTCAACTTAATACCAATGACAGAAAATAATGTTTCCTGCAGATAACAATGATATTTATGCCAGGTGTATATATATATGAATGTGTGTGTGTGTGTGTGTGTGTATTTATTCATATATATATTTTTTGTGTCAAACTAATGACAGTGGATATTATTTTCTATAGAAAACAGAGTTATATAAATGTTTGTGTATGTATGTGTGTATATATATATATAGTTGTGTGTGTGTATATATATATAATGTTATACATAAATTTATGATAGAATTTCCAACCCATAATCTAAAGATCATAATTCGCAGTTTTGAAAGGTAATTAAAATTTCATAAATCGCAGCCTTGAATGATAAATAGAATTATCATATTGCACAGTTTTGAAAAGTATATAACACATACCAAGGCTTACGCCCCCCCCCCCCATATGGGAAGGTGCTACTTGTGGAAGGAAGTGCCTCCTCCATAGGTCGTGGCCTGTGGAGGGAACGTTGTCTCCTAGAATGCAGCCCTTCCCATAAGGGGAGGGCTCGGTTGGGGTGAAACCCAACCCCCCTTACCACACAATGATAATTGAAATAAAAACGTAGAGTTCTAAACGTATATATATATATATATATATATATATATATATATATATATATATATATATATATGTTTATATATATATATATATATATATATGTTTATATATATATATACATATATGTTTAAATATATATGTGTGTATAAATATATATAAAGAAAACCACCCATCAGGCACAGGATTTATTTAGAGATTTTTTCCAGAAAGAATTTTTTTTAAGAAGATACAGAGAAGAAAATTGTCTGTAAAATTTATAAATAATTTTGAAGAGAATGTATAGATTTCGCTGTAATATTTTGCACAACAAATAGAGGGGTTTTGCAAATCAATTCTTTGCACACACAACAAATTTATTTCCTTTTACTTGGAAACTTAAAATAATAAAAGAGAATTACAAAGAAGAACTTGGATAATTCGTTGATAGTTGAAGGAGCGTCCTTGCCACTTCCTCTTCTTGTCTTCTCTGAGATTTCCTTCCTCTAAGACCCTTCCTCTTCTCCTTATCTTTCTTCTATTCTTCTATTTTCTACTCTATTGGAACTAAAAGCAAAACAGGGTACTATCTGAAAGCCATGAAAAATTAAGTTGCAGAGCAATTCCCGAATACTTCCAGAAAAGTTAGTTTTTCCTATTACCCCTTCTTTCTTTTAAATTTTTCTTTTTCTTTATTCTCCAAACCTAATCTTGAAAATAGTAGATTTTAAAAAAAGAAAAATATTTAATTTAATTGCATGCAAATCCCCTTTTTAAAAATATTTACCCAATAATAAAATGAAAGTCTTCTAACTAATAGTTAACTTATTAACTCAAAGATTATCACAAATTAAAAGAAGAGTAGAATGCATAAGCATTTAAATCAAAATCTATAACTAACTATTATTAAAATTTAATTCCCTTACTTTATTATGCTTATATTTTAATTTAACAAATCATTAATTACTTGCAAATAATCAAACAGTCATACAAAAATTATCATTCCTAAATGCATTCTATATGAATCCAAGTGCTTGTGTGTGTGATCGAGAGGACATCCTGCTTTGTTCTATCAAGAAGCTAACCTCCTCTCCTTAATCACACCCTTGGTATTTGACCTCTTGCAACTCAAGTGCACTCAGGCACACAACAATAATTGAATTAGTATCTCATTAAGATATAAATAAAGCAATACATTACATTAATTAAAATGTTTCTACTATATTTTGCTTCATTTTCAAAGTAAAACATATTCAATACTATTCAACTTATCATAATTTAAATAAACACTTTCATTTATCTCCACACCAAAACACCATCATATTAATTATTATTCTACCATGCACATCAAAACATGTAACAAATCCTCACAAAGCCAAAAACAACCTGCATCAGGGCTGAGACATGACATGTCTATAGTTTTTCCAACTAGCCATGTAAACTCTCTCTTGGCTATCTTGGACTGCACATCCTCTTATTCCTACCCCAACCACCTCTCCAAAAATGTTATCCAAGCCTGTGCCCCCACCAACCTCACTCTTGCATCATCCTCAAGAGGTGGCTCATATACCACTATAGCTCTCTCCCCCATCTCTTGCTCATCTCCCTCCTCTGCTATCCTCTCCTATATCTCCTCCTCCTCAACTACATATCCTCCTCATCGCACAATCCTCCTCCACACCCTCCTCAAAGGGACATCCTCCTTGGCCTCCTCCTCTCCATAAGTTGCCTCCTCCTCGTCCCTCTCACCCTCTACCTTAGGTGCCTTTCATGGTGACTGGCCCAATCTCTCTACCAACATCACTCTCTCGAGCCTCCTCTCTTGTCACCATGCTACATACTTCTATGTAAATTTGAGATTGTCAACACTGATCCTCCATAGCCATACTATCTCCTCCATGTTATCCCACATCTACCTGTCCCTCACCGTTGGTACCCCCACCCCCACATGTTGCTCTCTTGATTAATCTGTTGATACCTATCCTCGAGCTCAAGCATGTCCTGGGGCACTCTGAAATGCCTAGTGACCCTATATGGTTAGTACATCTCTATAATATGTAAGTATCATCCAATCACAAAAAACTTTGAGAACATGAAACCCTACACCATCCTATCATCTTGTCTCCATGAATGAAATTCATTAGCCCTGTAAGGCCTCTAGATGACCTGATCATCTGTCAAGTCATCCATAGCTCCTATCTAGAATTATATCCTCCTCACCTCTGATTAGTGTCGCATCCTGAGATACTCAAAAATGATGGGAAAATCTTCCTCCCTCTCCACCGCACCTACAACATCTAGTCAAGCAATACAGATATCTTTTCATGCCCACACCTATAGCAAGGTGAACATGGGTGATGCTACCCATATATTTATAACATACATAGTGCATATCTTTGTATAGTTTTGATAATATGTAGGACCCCCATGCATATTCCTCCTCCTCTCGATCATACCTTGCACAACCTTAATCAACTTGTTGTTGAAAAAACTCCCACTCCTATCCAGGAGGAGAATCCTACTAATCAAGATGCAAAAATATAGAGGTAGTGTTGATGTTGACCCTATACATCCATCTACATCCAACAGCATCCCCCTATACGGGAGATAAGTAGTTTCAAATAATGTTTACATGCTCTACTCCATTGGGTGTCTTTTGACCCACTCCATAATTAGTTCCATGATCAGTAGTTGCAATATCCTCCACACATTCTCTAACGTCACTTTCATCTCCCCTATGGGGAGGAGGAAAGTGTAGGTCATTGAGCTCTATCGTTTGATCAATTCTATCAACATGGGCCTATGTTCCCTAATCATTGGGAACTAACTCATATGAACTAGTCTTGCCACCTCCAAAGTCCCCCAATCATCATCCGTCAACTCTCTCACCAAAGCCAGGATTGTCGGTCTCTTCTCTCACTTCTGTACACTATTTATATCTTGCATCCACCCAACTAACATGTCAGACCTCTTTCTATGCTTAGCTACTATTCTTTCCTTTCCTAATATTTTCTGTATCGCCCCTTTTCATGCATTCTCCCATGTGTGGTGTGTGTTTTCCTATTCCCTTTTTGTGTATTCACCCTTGTGCGAAGTGTGTTCACCTATCTTGTTGTCATGCATTCACTCCTATGCGAAGTGTGTTTTCCCATCCAGGTTTTGCACATCCACCCTTGAAGGCATGTGTGTTTTCCCATTCACCATTGCATAGGTGTATTTGTCCATGAGCAATTGTGCATATGCCTTTTCATCATTACTACTACACACTCACCCATGATTGTGTACAATCGTTCATGTGTGAAGGTGCATTCTCCTTTTTGGAGCCTTTCTTTTAGGGGCGAACCCACATTTTCCCCTGGCCTCACATTTTTTCCCATTCCCATGTGTTTTCCTTTTCTAGTAGGCACATTCACCCATCTAGACAAACTTCTTCGTAGGTGAACCCTCTTCAACCCTACCTCACAGTTTTGCCTATCCCATATCCAATTCACCCATTTGGGGAATTGTGTAATCACTATTCTTCTCCCCTCTCTGATAGGTGTATCTGCCTCAACCTAATCCTCGTGCATTCACCCCTCCCCCTTCACGAGATCACCTCTTCTCTACAAAGGTGAACCCATTGAGCCCAACAGGCGAACCTACTATTGAATACATTGAATACTGAGAGGGGGTGAATCAGTATTCCACTAACATAGCTAATTGCTAAACATCCAATTACTAACACATATATAGCTGCAATTGTTATCCAAGACATGAAAGTAAACATAGCATCTCATAACAAATTGACACCAGGATTTTTATGTGGAAAACCCAAAGAGGGAAAAGGGACAATGAGGATTAGCTCACAATATATTATAATTGGTTATAAGATATTATAGGCTCACTACCGAGACACACTGTCCTTGAAAAGGCTCACAGCCTAAAGTAGATACAAAATGGCTAACCGCCAAGTTACAAAGAATGTGGCTCATAGCCAAAATGTGAACTAAAGAAATACACCTTCAAAGTGTTGAGATCAGTTTCAATTAAACTCTAGAAAAACCAAATTTTTTTCTCTAGTCACAGGCAAGCAACATCATTAAAACCTTTGCTCTATCACACTTGTCGCATCATAGTATACCACACCTTTCCTTCATCTATATTTGTAACCTTTTTTTATATATTATTATCCACATCACTTCATATATATATATGGATTCATCTTTATACATCAATTGGGTCAACCTAATTGAATGCATAATCCAAAAATATTTGTCGGCCTTAAAAAAAAAAATCGGCGTGTTCAAAAAATTATAACATAGATTAGGTCAGCCCAAACCTAACAAAGAACACTTTAAGATAAACAATTCATAACCTTGTCGAATAAAATAATGTTGAACCTTTGTCATCTAGATATCTCAACTAGATCATCCAAAATTGTTGAAAGATTATTTATATTTGTAGCTAACACTTCTGATCAACATATCAAAAACTCAGAGTTATCTTTCACAGAGAATTTTTGGATCAAAATACTGTATCAGCATAGATACTTAATTTACTCAGCTAGTCACCAAATAGTGTTGGCATCAATGACAACAAACTTGGAGGTCTCCTTCATTCTTCCAACACCCACCTCTAGATGGGAAAATATACCATTGACGCAATTTCCCCATGAAAATTAATAAAAAACACATGCAAAAATTAAGGTGTGGGAGTGACTTTTGAGGTGTATCTGACTAAAGACCTCACCACTCTAGCACCACCCTCATATGGCATCCAAAAGAAGCGATATATATCCTTCGTGTTGTTTTACGCTTGAGATCACCAAAGCTCTAGGATGCACAAAGGTTAAAATGAATAGTAATTGTAGTACCCTTTTTTACCGCCCCCCCCAAACCATCATTTCTTCATTTGCCTCCTATTTGCACCTTGGTTATCCTTTTTCCTCCATTCAAAAATCATTTTTCACCATTTTTCGTTGTGATCCTCATGTTGCCTTCCTTTTTCCTCTATCAATACGTCACTTGGGGCCCCTTTTTCCCCATCCACCCTATCGAGGGAACATCTCCTCCCATATTTTCTCCATTTTCCTTCCTGCCACTTTCCCTACCATGTTGGGGCATCTAATCTTCATTTTCTTCTATCAAATCACCTATATTTTATTTTTCTTTGAATGCCATTATTTTGATGATATTTCGAAGATGGGAAAAATGTAGACACCCAAATTTATCTATTTCCATGTGGTCAAATTTATTACCAATTTCATCTATTTCACATCCATGTCTATATTAATTGAATATTTTGTATTATTTGATTAATATTTACCTTATCACCTCATATTTTCTAAAGTATTTAATTATTTAATTAAATACCTTACCCTATTTCTTCTCGAGGTTAAAAAAATATGCCAATTTTTTTTAACCTTGTCATTTAGCCAATACGAATTAAAATTAATTTTATTTCACCCCTTTCTCTCTCCTCTTGTCACATCCTCCATAATTCCTCTCTAATCCTCATTAATCTAATTAATTTACAATTAGGATGTGCACACCACTAATCATGATTAGTGTCACATCCTCCATAATTTTCCACTTGTCTTTAATCCTCTCATTAACCTAATTAATCATTTGCACAACCCTAAACCTTGATTAATTATCTCTTAATCCTTTCTAATTCCAATTATGGCATGTACCTTAGTAAACCCTTCATTAAATCTTTCTCCATTTGGAGAAGTTATTCCCCCTTTTATAAGAATTTTTAATTCCTATTTATCATCCCCATGTGCCCAATTGAAATTTTTAATTCCAAATATTCCCCCTAGATTTCTTGAGAAATTAAAAGGAATTTTAAATTTCTTATCCCCCTTTCTAAGGAATTTTTAATTCCTTATCTCATCCTAAGGAGGATTATTGAGGAATTTTTAATTGCTCACTTGTCACATCCTCCCATCATTTGGAAGAATGAGACAAGCCACCTCTTTTCCCCCTTTCCCAAGGCACTTAAAAGTACCTCTATTTGGCTTCCACCTCACCTCCACCTCATCATTCCTCACCTCCCTAGAATGACACATGTCAACCTCTCAATAGTTGAGATGTCTCAAGGAATCTCAACCCTTGGATCCAATCCCTAGATTGAATCCTAGCCCTCCACTTCATTTCCCCTCTAATGACTAAGGAAACACTTAGTCATTTTTCAATTCATGTCGTAAGCGTAGGAATGAGTTAAATGATCTAACAATGCTTCTACACCTCTAAATAGGACATTGCATCTAAGATTCAAGAAAATTAAGCTAATTTAAACTAAGAATCTTCATAAATCTATCCTATTGCTCTCTAACTCTAAAGATTTCTCTAATCTACTTTGGTCTCAGATTTTAGAAGCTAATTAAACTATTGAAATGACACTTAGAGAAGTAGAATTTAACTATTCTATTCCTATATGATTAAATGATAAAACTACTATGATGGCAGCCATGACTACAAATGTTGGATGCTTGATGAATGCTTGATGGATGCTCGATGAATGCTTGAATGCTTGATTGTTTGGATGCTTTGATGCTTGAAAAACCTGTAGAGTAAGATTGCATAAGTTGGGATCCATTTCCTGTAGCCAAAGAGTTGTATTTATAGCTTTTACGGCAGCACATTTGCACAGGGATATGGGATAAGAGGCTTGGATTCAATCTGGAGAATTGAATGGCATGGGATGAGAAGGTGGAGCTGATCATGAAGGCTTGTTCCTCCCCATGAAAACACCAGGCAAGATGAGAGGGAAGATTGGAGGAAGAATATTGAGAGGACTTCCTGCAGGTTTGTCCCCGAAGCTCTTCCCGTGAATGACAGTAGAATTAATTAAATTTTGAAAATTTAATTTTATTGGTGAGTGAATAGTGGTAAATGATTTATGCATTAATTTAAATAATTTTGATTTATTTAAATTTAGCAAAAGGGGAATAAATAATTTAATAAATCAAACTATAGAGTTTGTTCATTAAATAATTAAATAAAAGATTTTAGATATCTTTATTTAATTAAGAAGAAATGTGATGAAGTAATTAAATAACACAAATTATTTAAGTTGTGTATTTAATTTATGATAAAAGTATAAAAGAAGTAATAATGATAATAATTAAATAAAACAATTTTTTTAATTTTGTTTATTTAATTAAGAGAGAAATAATATGATGAAAATGATAATAATTAAATAAAACAAAGTTTTTAATTTTGTTTATTTAATTATGAGAGAAAATAGAAGAGTTAATAATGAATTTAATATAAATAAATATTTCTATTTATTTACTAAGTAGATGAATTTAAGATTAATTAATCAAATAAGTCGTATTTAATTAATTAGATTCTCCAAACCATTTTTAGGTGTCTACACATGCATTCAAAGTTAGAGCTCTCATACCATTTTTCTACCACACTTTTGACACCAATTTCACACCCATTTTGCATCAAAATCCATCAAAACCACTCATCTTGCACCCATCTTATGCTTAAAAATCATGTCTTTCTAGGTGTTATGCTCAAATATCAAAAGGAGCACACAAATTGAAGCAAATCAAGGGCCAACCAAGCATCAAATTTAGACAAGGTATAACTTCTTGTTTGTTTCTTGTTTTTGTTTAAATTTCAACCATTTTCCCAATCTAAGTCTTGTCCTTTGTTTTGGTCTTTTGCATTGTTTTCTTTGCATTTTAGAGTAGATAAAAAACTGCACACAATAAGTATGTGGGAATGGAAATATTTTATGTTGATATATATATGCATGAATTCATGAATGTTTGTGAAATTTAATATGATTTTATGTTTAATTTATGATGGGCTCACTAATTGGCTAGTTTCCCTTTTACTATTTTATACTTTTATCACTTCTTCTACTAAGTTTCAAGACATTACAAAGACCTTATATATCTTTTATATGCTTTTAGTATGCTTTAGTTGGGGGGAAATGATGGGTTAAATAATTGGTTAGTTTCCCTTTTACTATTTTATAATCTTATCATTTCTTTTTATAAGTTTCAAGACATTACCAAGACCTTATATAACCTTTATGGCATCCAGGAAATTCATCGCTAGCAATTCATCAAAGGAAAATTCATTGTTATTAATTCACCACCATGGAAAATTCACCGCCAAGTAAAATTCCCTACTAGCAATTCACCAAGTTTTTGAAATATATATTAAAAAATATTGGTGAATTGCTAGTAGTGAATTTTACTTGGTGGTGAATTTTTCTTCGATGAACAGCTAGCAATGAATTTTCCTAGAGCCACCTTTTATATACTTTTAAGCAATTTTAAGTATGTGGAAATGGAAATATGTTATGTTGATATATGTATGCATGAGTTCATGAATGTCTATGAAATTTAGTATGATTTTTAATGATGATGATGCCTTACGAATAAGATGAACACTTATAGTAAGAAGGACTATCAACCCACAACAATAGGTGTCTCACCCACAACATAAGGACTATAGATTGTTGTCGAGAAGAATTTAAATGGCAAGGTGCGACACTTTCAAAAGGTAACAAAAGTGATAATTTATTGATCATTCATGATTCACCGCATAACAATCTTACTCGCCAAATAAGACAATTGGGAGAAGAAGGAATCTACTTGTAGCAGGAGTGTTTTATGATAAGACTATTCTATGAACACGTTTTTTGTTATGAGCAGTTAAACTATTGAACATAAAATACAAATTTGGGTTTTCTACTCCTGTTTCATACAGTTATTATTTTATGTTTCAAACCAAGTCCTCTTCCTACCTTTGAGGGAGAGTTGACAATTGTTTCATAAGTTTTTTTTTAGTCTATGAATAATGATACTTTTTAGAAACCCTATATAGTATGCTCTTTTACTGAGGATATCTAGTTAGATAGTTATCTATTTACCATTGTTACTGTACACATCTAAATTTGACCACCTCCATATGGTCAAAGTCATCTCCTTAATCATCCCTTTGCTCATTTACTTCATCTCTTTGTCGGTATTAATTAAATCACTCATTTAATTAGTATTGTGTGTCTTACATAAGGTTTCCAAAGTATTTAATTTAATAAATACTTTTCCCCTCTTTCCTCTCTAAATTAAATAAATGTATCATTGTATTTAATTTAGTCATATTATCTTTTGGAATTTTAAATCTATTTTTTAAATTCATCACTTTCTCTCTCATTGTCACATCCTCCAACTTTTCCAAGTTGGTCTCTAACCCTCTTTCTTAATAATAATTAATTTATGATTAAGATGTGCACACACCTAATCATCATTAGGGTCCCATCCTCCATTATTTCCTACTTGCCTATAATCTTTATTAATTAATCTAATCAAATACTTGCACAAATTTAATCACTTAGTTAGGTCAACCTGATCCCCATATCATTTATGGAATGTGTCTTAAGTCAACTTTATTAAAGGATTTCTCCTTTTGGAGAAGGCACTCCATTCCCCCATGTGAATTTTTAATTCACATTTAATCCCCCAATGCATTTCTTGGACTTTAAAATTCCTTCTCTCATCCCCATGAGGATATTTGAAGAATTTTTAATTCCCCACATGTCCTCTCACCCACATGGGGACAAGGACCTCCTTTATGAGGAGATCTTGTCCAATCCCAAGGTACTATGTACCACCTCCATGTCATGTACTATGCTTCCACCTCATGTACACATCACCTCTTACAAACCACTTCACATGCCACATGTCAAGATGTGAGGGCTTGTGTGTTCTCAACTCACCTTAGCCCTACATCTTGATCTTGGTGGCTCAATCTTGACCATCCATTTCCCTAGAGAATTTCAAATTCTCTATAAATACCTCATATTTTCTCTTATTTTAGAGGGAGATCATTCATGCTAGCCAAACTCTTGCAAAAACTTTCCTTGAGCCATACTTAGCCATCTTCCATACTTGTGTCCACTTTCACCCACCTTCCATCCATCCTACAATCCACATTTGCATCACTTGCCATCTAAGGAGCATACAACACCAAAGATTGAAGGGCCAACCAAAGGATCGATTCGAGACAAGGTAAAAGGTTCAATTTTATTGTCTTTATTTTGTATTGAATCCAACTAGGCTAATCTTGAGGTGTAGGGTGTCTTTTGTTGTTATTTTTCACTCTATTGTTTTTTGTTCATATTCTAACACTGAAATTCACCTTATCACATTTATGGCACGCCCGGTGGGACCCACAAATGGGTCTCTTGCTTTCATGTTTGCTATTTTTTTGAATTTTTGTAGGTGTAGGTTACAAAGGGGTTGACCTGACCTACAGAGGGGTGGACTTGACCTTCCTTGGGTGGACCCGACCTACAAGGGTGGACCTACCCTACACAGGGGGACCCGACCTTGCCTAGGGGAAAACCTAACCTGCAGGTAGGCAGACTTGACCTACAAACAGTCGGACCTGACCTACAAACAGGCAGACTTGACCTCTACATAAACAGATTTTCCCTAGATAGTTTTTTCCACAAGGTAAAATTTCACCTTTTAGCAATCTTTTTGGTTGTTTTAAGGGTTTTTAACCACTAATTTAGGTACATAGTTTAACTAGGGGTCTCAATTAACCTTGTTTCACCTGTTTTTGGGTGAACTATTTGACGTATCCAATCCCCTTGCCCCATTCGGCGATCCTGGGTGACGAGAAATCATAGCTTACCAAGTCCTTTGAGTCATCATTTTTTATTTTTCTTAGCGAGACCTACTAAGGAATTTCATCACCCCAAGGGACGATTCCAACCACGTGTACTTACAGGGTATATAAAGGAGGGAGAGCAAAAGTTGTACCTTAATCCAACCACATTGTAATTGGCAAAGCGTCGGGATGACGTGAAGAGTTGGTTTGAGCCTTTAAGGTTCCCGACTCATACTTGTAACAGATTGGTGTTCACGGTTTGAGCCTCACATACTGGTTGTATATCAAGGACTTCCCAGTAACCATGTTCATCCTAGCTTAGAAGACTTTTTCATCCATACCCTCTCTACTAGACTTAGGTTTGTGATTGTCTAAGTTGTCTTCTTTGTGCAAAACCAATGATTATCTGATTCATTTCACTTAGCCATATCCTTTTCTTTGATGATTGCTATGTTTTGAGTCCTTTGCCTTAGTCATTTTATCAAAAGTCAAGTTTAAACCTATCCAAGGGCAGACTTGACTTCTAAACAGGTGAACTTGACCTTGAACCAGCTTCTTCCAACCTTTTTCAGCTAATTTTGACCAACTTTTGCTCCATAGGTGGACCTACCCTCCCGACAAGCAGACCTGACCACTGGGCAGGCAAATTTTCCCTCCACGGGCAGACCTGACTCATCTAGGGGTGGACCTGGCCTTTGACCCACCCCTTTCAAGCCTATTTTGACAAAATTTGACCATCTTTTGTTCCTTGGGTGGACCTGTCCTTCACAGGGGTGGACCTGATCTATAAACCAGTCCTTTGGAGCTTGTTTTAGCCATTTTTTACCAACTTTTCCTCCATAGGTGGACCTGCCCTCCCGACAGTAAAACCTAACCTCTAGACAGGCAAACTTGCCCTCCGTAAGTAGACCTGACCCATCTAGAGGTGGACCTGACCTTTGACCCACCCCTTTTAGGCCTATTTTGACAAAATTTGACCATCTTTTGTTCCTTGGGCAGACCTTCCCTTCACAAGGGCGGACCTAACCCTTGACCAATCAGCTTTTTCATCTATTTTGTCATTTGGGACCCTCATTTCATCATTTTGATCGCTCATCTCCCCATTTTGAACACCTGTCTCGAGAATCCATTCACCCTCCTAAACATTCATCCCCTCGATTTGAGTGTCCGTTCACCCATTCAGAGTCCTCATTTTCCCATTTTGAACCCATGTCCTAGTTATCGTTTCTTCATTTTGGACCACTAGTATTCCATTCAAACCTCGTTAAAGCAGTTATCCAAATTGACATAGGTGTTCATCTCTAATTGTCATCCATCAAAACTGACTTAGGGTAGTCATCTATCCTAATTTAGTCATCCTCATTGTCCCAATCAATCCGCTTCAAGCTCAAGTTGGATTTGGTGTCATTATATTACATCCACCCTTTAGTCAATTAATCAACACCTAGCGTTATCAAGGGTCACTCTTGCACCTAGTTTTAGATCTTGATCATTATCATTCATCCTAATCAATCATTAATCCAAATCAAATCATCATATCAACCAATCATCTACCAATCAACCCAATCCAATCTCATCAAACCAAATCCACCTCGGTCAAATCGAATCAATCCTATTGAGCCACATCCTTGTCGGTTAATCAATCATCAAATCAAATAGATCCTTTCATCACCAAGGACATTCTAGCATCCTAGTCCATCATATCATCTTGCATGCCCATTCAGACCTGGTCACAAACAAGGAAAATGGCCGAAGAACAATCCCAACCAGACATCCCACAAGATCTGAACAACATAACTAATGTCTCACAAGACCCCCATAATGGTGCGAACATCCCTTGGGATCTGCACAATGGTACATCATCACAATCCAATATCGACGGTCAAAACACATCACCCCCTGGGGATGAACACATGGTCATTCAACTCGAAATTACATTTGAAGAACACTTTAGTAACCCGGTCAATGTGCAAATGACAGATCAACTTCTTGAAAAACATGGAGAAGAAATCTTGGCCCACTTAATTGAAAAAGGTTTCAAGCTGCCATCAGGTATCAACCTATCCAAGTAGAGTGGTTCCACACCTAACATACCCCAAGGTTCACACAATGCACCAGGAAGTTCATACATCCCCAATGTTCCTCCCATAGAAGGTTGCCATCAACCTAAATTCGGCAACGCCATTCTGGATCCCGTTGGCAATCACCCACATCCTGCAATCTCAATCATAGGGGCTCCCCAAACCACTGATCCCAACGATCCTTTCACCTTTGGCATGCCACAAAATGTCCCACAACCACAACCATTAATGCTAATAGCACCACCCCTTTCAAATCCCCCACCTGTCAGTACTTGGGGCAGCTCTTTCACTGCACTGCCTCCACCTTCTGGGGCCATAAACCAACCATCACCTTCATATTCATCTCCACATCCTCCCCAATCTAACCTACCACCTCTAAACGTCCCCTTTGGTACCCAACAACCTCCCTTGAAAAATCCCCTTACATTATCTCAACTGCCCCAACAACAACAACCACTATATAACCCATTGATTTCCTCGCAACAACCACCATACCAGCTACAAAGCAATCCGTCTCAACCTCCCACTCAAACCATATCCCCGTTCCTCACATCCATCCTATGTCCACAAACTCAAACACAATACAACATCCCATCTTGACCCACGCAACATCTCACATCACATCAGCAACCACCACAGCATCATTATTACCATAACCAACAATAGTCCCAACAACAACCACCTTATGCGACCTCCCAATAGTCACAGCAATACCATCAATATCAGCAGGTCAATCCACAAATCACATCCAAGTTCCTCAACAGCCTACCTCACATTTTTATCAAACGAATTTGTACTATACCTCACTACAACAACCCCCATATCAACAAAATCCCCTGGCATACCAACAAGGGATGCCATCATCCCACTATCAAAATCCATACCTCAACAATCTGACATTCTCTCAGCGAGATCCTTTATCATCCTACCATCCATATCCATCCAACCTACCACCAGTCAACTCGGATCTATTGGAAATCAAAGCCGCTCTAAAAGATCTTCAAGCAGGGACTAGCAAACAATCGTTCAAATTTGAAGACATATGCCCATATCCATTCGATCCCTCCATCTCATTGATCCCCTTCCCTAAACATTTTGAAATACCAAAATTCAATAGATATAGGGGGAACAAAGATCCTAAGGCCCATTTGCAGGAGTTTTACTCCCAGTGTCAAGAGGTTATGCACAACGACAACTATCTCTTGCACCTATTCCCACGAAGCCTGACAAGCAATGCCCTAGAGTGGTTCATGAGCCTCAAATGAGGGTCCATAAAATCTTTTGCAGAACTATCAAAAAAAAATTTCTCCTACTTCTCCTTCAATTTGGAAAAGGAAACTGACACCTTAGATCTCCTCAAAGAGAAACAACGTGAGGGGGAAACCTTTGCTAGCTATCTTCAAAGTTGGCGTGCGCTAGCAAGCCGAATGAAAACCCCTTTAAAAGAGAAGGACATGGTCACTCTCTTCATGCAAAACTCTCATCCCGACATGGCTCATAATTTTAGATTACATTATGTCACCACTTTCACAAAGATAGTGGAAAAGGGACCTATCCTTGAATGTGTCGTTGTTGCCAAAGGGCACATCAAAATACATAACCATGATAAAGAAAGGTCATTCATTGACAAGCCATGTTTTTGGAACAAGAACAAGAACATAGTGAATGACAATGTCACTGATACTAAACATGTCCAAGTGGCTAATACATCCTAGAGACAACAACCCTCTGTGCCTAATGCCATATTCGTACCACAGGGGGCACCTTGTCCTCCTCAACAACCAAACTAGAATAGTCAGGGGAACACTAAACGCCAATATACTCAACTAGGAGAACCCCTAAGTTTCATCTTCAATAAGTTCTTACAGATCAACTACCCAATCACCTACCCTGTCACCAAACCACTTGACGAATCCAAACCTAAGCCTGCATGGTTTAGGGAAAATGAATATTGTGAGTTCCATAAAATCAAAGGACACACTCTAAATAAGTGTCAAGGTCTCAAAAACTATGTCCAAGATCTTATTGATTGAGGAGATATCAAAGTTGACACTAGTCAAGCTTCGTCATCTAATGCTCAATTACAGATATATCAAAATTTCTTTCCAAACCATAATCAAGGCATGAGTACCTCCAGTAGCAATCCCCAAGACAACAACACAAATAACATAAGCTATAAGAATGTACCCCTCAATTACGAGGGTATTCTTCATTACATTGAGTAGGTAGAACCCCGTGTATCTATGATACATGTCAAAGCCAAACACCCTTAGTGTGTTGTAACTACACGACGAGCCCACATCATTATCCCTATAGCCTCTGCACCTACCTAGCCAAGTCCTATAAACTCTAAGTACAACATTTTGGACCACTTAGGGAAGACCCCTGCTTAGATCTCAAACTTGGATTTGCTTAAGTCTTCCCCTTTACATCAAGAAATCCTCAATAGAGCCTTATGGGAAACCCATGTACCTAATGACATTGATCCTACACGATTCCAAGCTTTGGTAGGACACCTGGCTTTATCTTATCAGTTGCACTTCAACCAGAATGGCATGCCCAATATCAATGCCAATCATAATCGCCCCTTGCATATCGAAGTCTTGGTTTCTCGTCATAAAGTAAAAAGGGTCTTGGTAGCTAATGGCTTCACCCTCAATCTATGTACTTTGAAATTCATAAAACAAGTGGAGTACACTCAAGTAGATTTAAGTAATCAAATCATCACAATTAAGGCCTATGATAATGCAGAAAGGAATTTAGAAGGAATTATCAGTCTTCCTATTCAGGTTGGACCTATAGTTTAGTACACTACCTGTCATGTCCTTGATCTGGACTTACCATATAATCTCCTCCTTGGCTGCCCATGGCTCCATGCTATGCAAGTCATCCCCTCCATGTACCATCAATGCCTAAAATTCTCAGTCAATGGACAAGAGGTCACCATTTATGCTGACCCCCAACCATTTGAGTATTGACGTGCTTTAGAAGCATCCTTTCCCCATTTACATTATTGTCCTGGGGTTGAAATGGGGGCATCTCAATCATCATCCGCTAATCCACCCTCCACCGTGACAACCACTCCATCTTCTACCACCAATCCTATAGTCACAAAAGTCCAGATCATTGACAAGGGGTATGGTGAATACGAAATGCATACTGCTCTTAATGTAGCGAGCATGCCACCATCACCACACGAGTACGGTCAACCTTCACATGCTACTCCGAAGGAAGACAAGACTATCACCTTCAATGTAAAAACATTCCTACTACCACTTTCAAGTCCCCTAGTATCAAGATAGATGCACCAAAAGAGGATATAAGTCAATGGGTATACTGAGAAGAACCCCAACCAGATCCTCCTCTAAAGGAATATTTTCAGGAAGCATATCCTTGGTCAACTAATTTTGCAAAAAAGTATAACTACCAAGGTAGGGGCCTAGGTAAAGAAGAACAGGGGCAGTTGCAACCTATTGATACATCAAAGCTGCCAAAGAACATAGGCATCGGATATGAAAAAAAGAAGAAAGGCCCTACAACATCATCTAATACATCCAATAGTGTCATTGTGGATGATGACTCATTGGAAGACATACCTGAGGAGGAATTTGTCATACGTGCATATGATGACATCAATCACACTGACTTATCATCCATGTTTGAATGCCTATTCAGTTGCACCATTAACCTATCCCTTCATCACCCTGAGCTTATTAATTGGGACCTACATGATAGCACACCTGTCAATATGTCTGTGGATACATATTTCAACCTCATGGGATTGGGGGAGGATGAACACTCCAGCCGCAAAAATAAGAATAAGAAAAATGAAAAGTGGTCATCTAGTGAAAACTTCTTCGAGGCACTTCTTGACCCTAAAAAAGTAAAAATAAAGGATGCATTCGATGGCGAAAAAATCGAAGAGGCGCTAGAGGATGGAGATGTTCATCTTCCCCTTGTGGGAACTCATTTATCTACACGGTCGTCCATTCTAATTGAAGAAACTCAAGAAGTTAATCTGGGCACCGCCGAAACTCCTAAGATCACATATGTGGTCAAATCACTTTCAGATCCAGAATATGTAGTCATCATTTAGTTACTCCAAGAGGGTATTGTCAACTTTGCATGGTCATATTTAAACATGCCAGGCTTGGACCTCGCTTTAGTGGTTCATCATCTAGACGTCCGCCCTGATGCCAAGCCTGTCAAATAGAAACTCTGCAAGATGCATCCACAAGTAGAATTATTAGTCAAAAAGGAATTGGAGAAGTTACTAGATGCAAGTTTTATCAGACCAATTGACTCTCTGAATGGATCTCCAATATAGTACTAGTTGTCAAACCAAATGGAGACATTCGGGTCTACACGAACTTCAGAGATCTTAACAAGGCCTGCCCAAAGGATGACTTCCCTCTGCCTAACATTTACATGTTGGTCGACCTCACTATAGGACATGAGATGTTATCCCTTATGGATGGTTTCTCTAGTTATAATCAGATTCGAATTGCACCTAAGGATCAACATAAGACCGCTTTCACAACACCTTGGGGTACTTTCTGTTACAATGTTATGCCCTTTGGTCTCAAAAATGCAAGAGCGACATATCAAAGGGAAATGATGGTCATCTTCCATGACCTCATCCATATCATCATGGAGGATTATGTCGATGACCTATTAGGGAAATCCAGAACCCGGGAAAAAAATCCTACCATCCTGAAAAGGATCTTTGAATGATTGAAGCATTACAAGTTACAGCTAAATCCAAAAAAGTGTGTCTTTCAAGTCACATCAAGAAAATTATTGGGTTTCATAGTCTCCCAAAGGGGTATTGAAGTTGATCTTGCCAAGGTGAAAGTTATTTTGGACATGCCACCCCCATGCAATTTGAAGCAATTAAGAATCCTTCAAGGGAAGATGCAATCCATCTGTCAGTTCATAGCCCAACTTGCAGATAAGTTTTAGCCATTCACCCATCTTCTGAAGAAAGACTCCACCTTCCAATGGAATCAATAGTGTCAAATAGGTTTTGATAAGATCAAGGAATCCCTAGCTCATCCACCAATCTTGATGCCACCTATTCTAGGAAAACCCCTCCTACTTTATATCTACGCCACTTCAGTCACATTGGGGGCATTGTTGGCATAATGTGATGAGTCATCAAAAGAACGAGCAATCTATTACATCAGTAGAACATTGGTCAGCTATGAATTAAACTACTCTCCCATGGAAAAGGCCTGCCTCACACTATTCTTCAGCACACAGAAACTTTGACATTACATGCTCAGCCATCTAGTCAAATTAATAGCAAAAATTGATCCACTAAAGTATCTATTATCCAGAACCACTCTAACTGGCTATATGGCCAAATGGGTCATACTCCTAAGTGAATTTGACATAGATTATGTGGAGCGAAAAGCTATAAAGGGACAGGTCATGGCTAATCATTTGGTTGAGGCACCATTAGTAGATGCTTACCCTCTGGACACTGAATTTCTAGATGGAGAAGTTTACACAGTCACAAATGCACCTATTTGGACACTGTATTTTGATGGATCATATACTCATAATGGATCAAGCGTAGGAATTCTATTAGTTACCCCTCAAGGTAACTACATTCCAAAATCATTCAGGATAGCATTCCTGTGTACCAACAATGTGGTGGAGTATGAAGCCCTTCTCACCGGCCTTCAAATTGCAAAGCAGTGGCACATAACTCACTTGAAAGTCTTTGGTGATTCATTGTTAGTCATCAAGCAAAATAATGATGAATTTTTAACAAAACACGATAAGTCGTTGCCCTATAAACACATGGTGGATGATTTCAACAAATATTTCACCTTCATACAATTTGACCAAATTCCTAGGGTACAGAACAAAGCAGTTGATGCAATGACCACTATTGGCTCCCTGATTGACATGCCTAAAGATTAGATAGAATGTGAATTCCTTGTCGAACAACTTTTAATCCCAGCGTATGATATTCTTGAGACTAACATGGTGTGCGATATCATGGGTCTTGCTTCCCCCTGGTACCAAGATATATATACCTATCTCCATGATAATATTCTACCCCTAGACCTCACACGAAACCAACAAAAATCCTTTATTCAATGTTTGGCCCGACACATTATCATCGGTGATATGCTTTATCGTCGTGGGTATGATGGGATCCTTCTTAGGTGTTTGAATGAGACCGAAGTCTGCACAACAGTAACAGAGGTAGATAGTGGTGTTTGTGGAGCTCATTCAAATGGTATGGCCCTGGCCAAAAGGATTCTCTGAGCTAGATATTATTGGCCTACATTAGAGCATGATGCTTGTGAATTTGTGAAGAATTGCCTTCCCTGGCAACAACATGTAGATTTGGTTCATGCTCTATCACAGGATCTTCAGCCCCTCCTAGCACCGTGGCCATTCTCTCAATGGGGTTTCAACTTGATTGGAAACATTTACCCACCATCATCCGACGGCCATACATTCATAATTACTGCCACTAAGTACTTCACTAAGTGGGTGGAAGCAATGCCACTCACATATCACCGGTATTCAGATCTAAAAATTCATCATTTACCATATTCTCTGCAGATATGGTATCCCATCCACCATCCTTTCTGATAATGGAAAACCCTTCAAAAACTGAGCCATGAAACACCTTTGCAACACCTTTCATATCTAGCATCATTGGTCAATGCCCTATTACCCCCAAGGTAATGGTTAGGCAGAAGCAACCAACAAGACCCTCATTTGCATCCTTAAAAATGTTGTCAATAACACTGGTCGAGATTGGCACCTCCATATTTATCCCACCCTCTGGGCATATCGCACCTCCATCTACACCCCTACAGGTGTCACTCCCTATTCCTTAGTCTATGGCACTGAATCCATCTTTCCAATTGAAGTTGAGATCCCATCACTGAGAATTTCTTTAAAAAATCTTATCAGTGAGGAGGATGCTCATGTTGCATAGCTCGCACAGCTAGAGTTACTTGATGAAAGAAGAATCAAAGCCTATGATCATCTACAAGCATATCAGAACCACCTCAAGTGTCACTACAACAAGAATTTTTTCCCTCGACAGTTCCAAGTGGGTGATCTTGTTCTTAAAGGGAATCAGCATACTCAACAAGACCGAGACAAGAAAGGAAAATTTGAGGAAAACTAGTTGGGGCCTTATATCATAGCCACTAAATATGGATTTGGGGCCTACAGGTTGACTACTCTTGAAGGAGAGCCCCTCAAAGAACCCATCAATATATGCATCTGAAGAGGTTCTACACCTAAGTCCGCTTGGTAACCCCAACTATCAAAAAATCAAAAAATCTAAAAATCTAAAAATCTAAAAAAATTAGAAAAATCCAAAAATCCAAAAATAGTAAAGAGAAATAACTTCGTCCTATGGTGAAAACCACTTTTTGGTGGTGCCTTGGATAAGTATGGATGGAAAAAACTAGGTAACAGGCATCATCTGTAGAGGGCTTAATCATTATCTACTTGGCAACCTAGTTATTTTATCCTTTCATCTGCACTATCATCCTCACCCCTCCCATCCTTGGCCACTTGGTATATTTTGATTGAGCCTTAGACAACCCATCTAGGCTATCCCCCATCCTAAGATTTTTAGAATCCCACTATGATCTTATGTCATTCATATCCTCATCAGTCAGTCTATGTCATCACATAGAATCAGCTATCATGTCGGTCTTCATCTATATCTCATCCTATCGTGTCCTTAGTTGAACTACGTTACCCCTGCGTTGTCACATAGGAAAGGCTGATCATTTGATTTTCCCCTGGGGTTTTTTTTCAATCATGTGTTGGTCATCCATGATCTACCTTCATCATCCTATTTTTGCTTTATCCATGGTCTTTTCATGAATTATGAGGGCTCTACACTTTCACATAGGCAAGGCTAATCTCTGATCGGCCCCCGAGCCCCTAGGTCTATAGTGTGTGTTAGTTTGTTTCCTTGTCCAGCTCATTCTTCACAAACACAGTCCCCTAGTGTCAACATATATGGCTAATGGAAAATATATGTCGTCAAACTGGGTCATTCTAGTTTCGTATCCATCATTGGTCTCAACAGAATGTGTCCTTCCTAGTAGACCACATCAATCCCATCCATCCCCTTAATCCTATGGCAAAGGACATTTTGAAATTGATTATGATCTTTTGATGTTTTTGGATTTTGTTTATCATTTGAGCTCACTATCAACACTTGTCTTGGTCGCCTTGATCCATCATATTATGGTGTGATTTGACTCATCTACATAGGGGCGTATCTTGATCTTTTCTTTGTTGTTGTCTTCTTGGTTGTCCCACGTAGTACCTACCAAGATCCCTGAGGTCTTATGTTATGTTGGGGCATCCTTGTGTGTTTTTTATTATCCCAATACCTAGCCCGACCAAGGTCATCATGACTTTGTGGTGTCGAGATAGCCTTTTTGTTTATTGTGTTTGTTTCATGCATTGGATGCTAACTCGCCTTGGTCTTACATATTAGGGTATTTGGTATCTTATGCTATAGCAAAAATCAATGCTTTGAAGATGGAAAATTATGTTCTTAATTGCATTGCATTTCATTTCACTACATATACCCTTCATTTAACCTCCCTCATAACCTAGGAGTTGTGATTTAGGTTGTGCAAGTCTTGACTCTTTTTCCCTTTTGATCTTCCTCTCAAGATACTAATGGTTTTTTGACAGATGTGATATCACACCCATAGTACACCTATTGCCTATCCACATTCCCATGCAAGTCCTTATTGATACTTAGGTTTTCATTTATAGGAACTTATGTTTCATTCATATTTCATGTTACATTATAGTTTCAATACACTTCATAGCTCATAAGCTGATTAGATTAAGCATCATAGTTTCATTTAACCCATACACGTCCATATTAACATGTACATTCTAATTACATTGCATACCAAATATTCATATCATCCTACATCATCAACATTAATATATGTATAATCATCCCTCTTCATAAACATGTGCATAAATAAATCAAATCATACATCCACATACGCATCACATATCATGAACATGTGCATAAAAAAATCAAATCATACATCCACATAAGCATGACGTATCATATACATGTGCATAAACAAATCAACTCATACATCCACATAAGCATGGCATATCATATACATGTACATAAACAAATCAACTCATACATCCACATAAGCATGTAGTATCATAAACATGTGCATTAATGAACCAAAGTATCCATCCACATAAGCATGTAGTGTCATATACATGTGCATAAATAAATCAAATCCTCTATCCACATAAGTATGAAATATCATATACATCTACATACATAAATTGAATCACCCATCACAAAAAGCATAATGCATAGTGTCAATAAGGATTGTCCCATATCATAATCAAAATAATACAATGTACATCTCGCCACAAAGTCTCAAGCATAATCTACCGCATATACATCATACATCATCAAATAAGGTACAAAATCTAAAGATGTAGAGCATCTCTAATCTCTGCCGATAAGTACTAAATGCTACATCTTGTATCTGTCAAAAAACTAGGTATCCTATCATCTGATCTCTAGTTGTCCTACAGTGAGCTACCAGGAGAATCTGGCACTGGCCCTCTATGCGTGGGAGTCCCCTAATACTCACAGGTGGGAGTCCCCTGGTAACCACCGAGAGAAGGAGTCCACCGATAGTCACTATACCCTCTAGTACGTGTCCCCAAGGACTGGGAAGATGTTGGAATCAAAGGTACCTATTTGATATAGTGTGTCATGAGCTGCGCTGGATCTGGAACAGCATGCTCATACGCACACTTCTAGTAGCTTGCCTCCTACATATAGTCATTTTGTTAAGTAGCCTGATGCCTAACGACATTCTGCTCAAGTCTGTACCTATCTCGATCTTCACTGATAGCTCTCTGCTCCTATAGCCAAGCCTCTTGTGCCTCTGTCAACTATTGTATCTATGATGTAGCCTATCTCTCTTAGCCTCTACAGCCTATAGCTATGCCCGTAATCCCTACACCTCTGCCCCTAGCTCACCCCTAGCACCATGCGCTACCCACAGCTAAGCCTATGTTGTGTCTCTCACTCTGTACTGTCTGCATCTGTACCTATGTGGCATCTCTCTCCCTATGTGTGGCCTGTGCCCAAGCCTCTACTACATCCCTATCCCTCTAAAGTGGTTGAAGTCTCAACTCGGCAGAATCCCACTCTCGTCAAAGCCCTGACACTTGTGACACCCCTGCATCCCTCTGCCCCTCTCGCCTATCTAAGTATGGCACAAATTGTAGTGCCTCTAGCTGCACCCACACTACATCCAAATCCAGCTCAACCCCCCATGGCCATTCCCGTGTTAGTTGTCAGAACATCACCCACCCCACAAGAATATCCTACCTCACTCCAAACTGTCATGTCACCCGATCAGGTCAGTGCAACTCCACTACAAGGGAAACTCTCCCAACAATATAACAGGGGGTAAAGAAGTAACCGTTATGTGTCTCCTCATTGTCCCTCCAACCCCTAAAGTGCCGCATCATATAAGGACACCACACTACCATCTCCACCTGTACATCATCCAGCTGCCTCCTTCATACATCTACATCTCTAACATCTCGATACCGTAGTATCGCTCCCACCTCTACCCCCCATCCCTAGGCCACAACCTCTCTATCATCCTACTCTCTTGCTTTATGGACAATCAGCCTGGTCACCCTAATGTGCTCCCAAGCCCAAACCTGTAGCAGTGTGATATGTGCCACACTTTGTGCCCTTCAATAACATACCCAGTGCATGTCCCGATACAATTGCGCCAGCATGCAGGTCCCCCACACAAACTACCCCTCTTGGCCCTCTATGATATGCCAAATCACCTCGACAAACCTGAGATGCAAAAATCAACCACTCCGTTCTAGCACTAGGATCCCACTAATCAGTCCCGCTAGGTACAATGACAATGTCAGTACCCTGCAAGACAGACATCTGTCCACATTTAGTTTCCCCCGCTAAATTGGTAGCTTGTCACTACCAAATACAATATGCACGGACTCATCCAGTGCCTCACCCATTGTCCAACACTCGCTAACTGCAAGCCCTACTATAGGGAGCCTTAGAATCCACCAAACATCCTCTAGAGTCACTGTCATCTCCCTAGTCAGTAGATGGAACATCAATGTCACCAAGTCTTAGCGCTCTATCAAGGTTGTTAGCATGGCCCTATGGGCCTTAATCATCGAGTATGATAACATGTGAACTAGTCCTACCTCTGCTAGTCTCTAGTGATTGGAATTTGTCATTGCTGCCATGTATCTCGTCAGCACCTCGAACCGCCTCTCCCGCATCTGCAAACTTTCAACATTCTGCATCTATAATAACGGCCCTTTGTTAGTTTCTCTTGGCGTCATCTTGCCCCCATTTTTCTTATCCTACTTCTTCCCGCCCCAGGATTTCCCACCATTTCCCCATCCCATCCTTAACCTCCTTTCTTCCCCCCTACCCTTAGCTATTTTCACCTCCACCCCTAGGCAAACCCGCCTTGAACCCGGGCGGGCCCGCCTGAGCTCGCGGGCAAGCCCACTCGAGCCCGAGAGGATCCTCCTCAAACCTGGGCGGACTCACCCGAGCTCGCAGAAAATTCTACCTGAGCCGGCTGGGTGGGCCTCCACCCCCACCCAGCCAGCCCAACTTGGGTGGATCCACTCAAGCCCAGGTGGACCCACCTAAGCTCAGTCGAACCCCCCAAGCCTGAGCGAACCCGCTAAGGCTCGGCTGGCTCCCCCCCCCACCAACATTTTTTTTTATTATTATTATTTTTGCTAAACCCATTTTTCCTCCCACCCAACCTAATGAAACCCATATTTTCTTTTTTGGAAAAATTTAACCAAATTGACCAAAATCACGAAGTGGGGTTTTAGACTCACCTGGCATGGCACAGTGCACTCGTTAAAGAATTGTCATCTCTCATTCGCCCGGTGAATGATATCGGTATCGTACTCTGGCATCGTATCTCCTCCCTCTTGCCCTCTCCTCTTCTCCCTCTTCTCCTCACTTGACAGCTGTCCAAATGAGGAGAGGTAATTCCTAGAATTACTTTTTATAGCTTTTTCCCCCCTTTTTTCACTTTTTAAAATAAAAGGAATTTTTTCCTTTTATTTAACCTTTTTTAACCTCAACTAATTCACTCACCCCTTATCTTTCCAGGGCCACCATTTGCACAATGTTAACTCGTTTTCCTCCGTTCAAGCGTTAATCTTCTCGATTTTTCGTGCTCTTTCCAACAACATATACCACTTCATACTTTTGAGAAGTTTCCAAGGGCCCCTTTTCCTTCCTCGTCCACCTTTTCGAGGGGGCAGGCCTTACCATTCTCTCCCAATCTTCCATCATAAACCTTCCCTCGCAAGACCAGGGCATCCTCTTTATTTCTCCTTTATTCAGGTAGTTCACGCAAACCCTCCCATGCTGGGGCATCTCCTTTCCGGTCATTTCTTCCATAGAGTCATCTATATTTTATTTTTCTTCGAAACCCTATTATCCTAATAGTATTTCGAAGAGGGGCAAAATCTAGACATCTAGATTTGACCACCTCCATATGGTCAAAGTCATCTCCTTAATCATCCCTTTGCTCATTTACTTCATCTCTTTGTCGGTATTAATTAAATCACTCATTTAATTAATATTGTGTGTCTTACATAAGGTTTCCAAAGTATTTAATTTAATAAATACTTTTCCCCTGTTTCCTCTCCAAATTAAATAAATGTATCATTGTATTTAATTTAGTCATATTTTATTTTAGAATTTTAAATCTATTTTTTAAATTCCTAACTTTCTCTCTCATTGTCACATCCTCCAACTTTTGCAAGTTGGTCTCTAACCCTCTTTCTTAATCATAATTAATTTATGATTAATATGTGCACACACCTAATCATCATTAGAGTCTCATCCTCCATAATTTCCCACTTGCCTCTAATCTTCATTAATTAATCTAATCAAATACTTGCACAACTTTAATCACTTAGTTAGTTCAACCTAATCCCCATATCATTTATGGAATGTGTCTTAAGTCAACTTCATTAAAGGCTTTCTCTTTTTGGAGAAGGCACTCCATTCCCCCATGTGAATTTTTAATTCACATTTAATCCCCCAATGCATTTCTTGAAATTTAAAATTCCTTCTCTCATTCCTATGAGGATATTTGAAGAATTTTTAATTCCCCACATGTCCTCTCACCCACATGGGGACAAGGACCTCCTTTATGAGGAGATCTTGTCCAATCCCAAGGTACTATGTACCACCTCCATGTCATGTACTATCATTTCACCTCATGTACATATCACCTCTTACAAGCCACTTCACATGCCACATGTCAAGATGTGAGGGCTTGTGAGTTCTCAACTCACCTTAGCCCTACATCTTGATCTTGGTGGCTCAATCTTGACCATCCATTTCCCTAGAGAATTCAAAATTCTCTATAAATACCCCCCTATTTTCTCTCATTTTAGAGGGAGATCATTCATGCTAGCCATTTTCCATACTTGTGTCCACTTTCACCCACCTTCCATCCATCCTACAATCCACATTTGCATCTATTGCCATCCGAGGAGCATACAACACCAAAGATCGAAGGGCCAATCAAATGATCAATTCGAGACAAGGTAAAAGGTTCCATTTTGTTGTCTTTATTTTGTATTGAATCCAACTAGGCTAATCTTCAGGTGTAGGGTGTCTTTTGTTGTTATTTTGCACTCTCTTGCTTCTTGTTCATATTCTAACACTGAAATTCGCCCTATCATAGTTACTCAATAGTTGCAGCTGTATTATGAATAAATTGTGTTATTGAATAAATATTTTCAACAAATTCCTATTGGATTTTGTGTAATAGTTCAGTATTAGAATGCAATAAAGAGAATTGGTTTGACATCATGACTTGTTGAGTAAGTGAGTGTGTGATAAATCTTGTGGGAGCAACAACTCAAGCAAGGAGATCTAGTTAGATAGTTATCTATTTACCATTGTTACTCAGTAGTTGTAGCTGTATCATGAATAAATTATGTGTTATTGAATAAATATCTTCAACAAATTCCTATTGGATTTTGTGTAATAGTTAAGTATTAGAACACAATAAAGAGAATTGGTTTGACATCATGATTTGTTGAGTAATTAAGTGATTGTGTGATAAATCTTGTGGGAGCAATAACTCAAGCGTCACTGGAGGTACTACTAAACCACTTTAGTTTATATTGTTAGATAAGACAATGCATTATTGAATTCAATTGGTATTTTTTAGTTATATGTTTATGAGCATATGTGTTATAATTCGTGAATTGGAGTTTGTATCTTAATTATTGGTTTCATACTCCAGAGGATTAGCTAGGTTAGGACAATATAGTTTAGCAGTTAATAGTTGTAATCTTAAGCATTAGGTACCCATAGTAGAAGGTAGTTGTTACATTCATTTCCCCTATTTTGTGAATTAGCAGTTTATTTTGATTTCTAGCTTTTATTGTATTTGCATGTGTATTTTCCTATCCTCCATTGATGTGGGATGTGTCCAAAATCCATGAATGCATATATTTTTCTAGTATTATATAAATTTCTACGACTCCCTAGTTGATAATTTAATGTAACCCTCTTATGAAAGATGAACTATTTAGTTAGGGATTCTCAAGTCCCCAGAGCTATGTGTATACCTAGTATCAACAAGTTAATTAAACATTAGTGTGGATCCACAATTGGATGGCAGGGTTACACACAATTCAAGAAAAGAGTGCAAGCTCACCATTAATCCTAGTGACATCCTCCTCAATGTGAACTATAGAATCTTAGTACAAATCACCATGTTGCAAGAAAAAATACTCAAGTTATTTACCTAGTTTCTCTTTAAAGACATGGATTGCTAAGCAATTTAACAATAAAGATTCCAAAGAAAACTAAGAAACTTTTTTAGCTAGTTACTTTTTACCATCATGACGAGATCAAGCAGAGGAGTGAATTTGTTGGTGTAAATTTAGAGTAGCAATGGATGGGATTGTTCATTTTTTTATTTCTTTAGTAATATTTTTGACAATTACATTGACCTAGTAGCTTTGTAACATGTAAAAATATAATGTTCAATAATAAAAAGGTTATTCAAGGGGGCTAAAAACCCCTCTCAAAGATTGAAGGGAATGATCATTGGCCATGGCCATTCCTTAATCCGCGTAGCATTTTGATAGCTAGTAGAATGGTCAATTAGCAAATATCATTCTTTAAGGTATGTTTCTTATGTCCTTTGCATTTTTTATTTTTTGGCTAATGTTTAATTTTTATTTAAGAATTTATTTATTTTAATGTTAACATTAAAATTTTAAATCACAATTTTATTAATTAATTAATCATTTATGAATCACAACACATGATGTCACTTCATAAAATGGTTCATAGTGGATACAATTAACACAACATAATCATACCATCCTAATGATAAAATATATATTTGAACTTGTCATATATTAATACAATATTTAAAACATATTGATAAACGAACTCACTTTATGAATTCAATTCACATGACATAAAATCTACATAATTATAAAATACACATATTTTGACCCACCACATATTAACATAATTGTAAATGGAAAAATTCTTGCACATTATAAACCTCTTGCAAATAAATAAAGAAATAGTTTGTTTGACCATCACATATTAAAATAATTGTAAATGACATAACTAATAAATTTTAAAACCTCAAATTATTTTTTAGATTTTATGAATGTATTACATTTTTTAAATATAACAAATTATAACCATTAGTATTTACAGTTTTGATAATATAAGTTGCACTTACAGGGTGCAAAACCCCTAACACAAAAAATCCACAATGACCATAGTTCACCAAACCAAATTAAATTGCAAAAAACTAGCAGTAACAACATGCTAACAGGCCCACAAAATAACACAATAATGAAAAAACCCAAAAACAGCTAGGGGGAGCAGACAAGCCCTAGACCACTTCTTTGCAATATTCTTTGATTCCTCCATGAGGAATTTGAAGACATCCACTTTTGACTGGTTGGAGTTGGGATCATTCTCAAGCACATTCTTCTAGATTTCCTCCTTCAGCACCAATGTAAGAGTCACTCTGGAGTGATGGATGACCTTGATGGTAAAGCAGTGCCTTATAGTCTTAATCAGAAACTTGACCAAGATTAGTAGTTGTTGTTAGAGTTATCATGCATTAGCTAATAATAAATTAATCTTTAATTGATTATTAGTTTAATTTATTCAGCATTATGGGGTGGTTTGTATTGTTGGTGCTAATGCTTCTTTGGTTTCGCATTGGAGTGAGCTATGTATATAGTATTTGTTCCTATGTACTTTCAAATGCAATGGTTGCATTTCGGTGAGATGAATCACTTGCCATATGGACACTCTTGCATTCATGTTTTTTGGAGGAAACCTTCCATTTTCACTTGATCAATTCTTTATACTTTTGGTACTTGTGCCATCTATATCTTTGAGTTCCAGGTATTTACCATTTTTGTCATCTAATTCGAGTAGTGTCATTGGGGCACTCGTACAAATTCTTGTCTCCTTGATCATGATAATCATCTCTTTCAATAGAGGTTCTTGCTTCAGCATTACAATAGTCATTCTTCGACAATGTTTGCAACTTCTTCATTCTTTAGTGGTGTTCTTTTGTTCATCTTGTGTTCTTATCTTTTGGGACAACTTTGTGTTGGAGGCTTCTCACTCCTATTTGGAGGCTTCTTCAATCCTTCACTTGGCTTTCATCTCTTTTTTGGAGTAGAGTTTTTCCCATGAGGTTCTCTATTTCTCTGCATTATAGAGATCTTTTGTTTGTACATGGGTACCTTACCAAGCTTTGTTTGTTGGGCACCATCATGCATTCCTTTTTTAGGGTTTTTAGCTACTCCCTAAGTTCATCTTAAGGGGGGTGTTAGAGTTATCAAGCATTAGCTAATAATTAATTAATCTTTAATTGATTATTAGTCTAATTTATTCTCATGCACTTAAGCTAAACATAGGATTGCTTTATTTAGTTAACTAAGTGCTTTTATGTTAACTAAAGTGAGTACCATTTAGGGTTTTGTTCCTATAAATCACTCAACCCTCATTGTAATTAGTCTCTTGAGATTTCATATCTTTTTTAGTCTCTTTCTTCTATAGCTTTTCCTTGTTGAGGAATATTTCATATATTGTATCCATATCTCTTATGTGGAAGGTGTATTTGTTTGTTGTTTGAGCCTATGGCTCATGGTTTTTTGCTTGTTTCTCAATTCTAAAAATTGCTTCATTTCTTAAGTGATGGTTGGAGGAGTCAATCTATGGACTCCTCCAACATCATCTAGTTGAGTTCAAGAAAATGGCTAGGGACCTCCACCATCTCATGCTTGTTGTTATCCTCCTTATTCACCTATTCAAAACTGTTAGAATCAATATGGACTTCAAGTTTTTGTTTATTCAGATGATTGGATCGCCTAACACTAGCGAGTTTCACACCCACCTTTGAATCCATAGCCATCATGTTGTCCTCCCCAAATCCTTTTGTGTCATCTTCCCCCTCTTCATTATCCAAGGTAGTTTCTCCCACATATAAGGTAAAAGCTTTTTCCTTCTTTGGTTTCTAGTTAGGTTTGCTCACATGTTTTCCAACCCTCTTGGCAAGGGTGTTTTTCAATTCACATAACCTAGCAGTGAAATTCTTCTAAGATTGCATAGGGTTGGCTTTTTTCTTTTTGTCAATTTGTTTATATTTAGTTTTAGGGGTGGATTCATTGGTGGGCAGGGAAAGTTTGCACTTATTCCCAGGGGTAGTAGCAAGGGAGGGATTTTTTGGGGGATATGTCAAGGGGCTTCGGTTCATCATCAACCCTAGTAGTATGAATGGGCTTTGGGGGACATAAATCCAAATGGAAATGATATAGATGCAATATCAACTCTTAGTGCAAGGGGAGGGGAGGTTTTTTAGGGTTTTTAGGAGCTAGGTTAATGGTTTCCTTTACCAAACTTTCCAAGGAAATGAGGAAGAAAGGGAAACTAATGCAGTGGTTACGTATAAAATGGTTAAGCAATGGCATATGATAATAATAATAGCATTTAAATTGAGCTTCAAGTGTAATATACTTCATAAGAATGACATACACCATATCTGAAGGAGGTGAGAGCTTCCTTTTGTCATACCAAGTGTGGAGCTTGACTAGTTGCTCATTTTCTTTGAAAAATTGTTGCATATTTTCCTGTATCTTGGACTTTGGTGTGTTATTTTAACTTTTGACCAGAGCATGAAAGCCCAATAGCCTTAGCAATGAAATCCTCACTAACTTTTAAAGAAATGCCACCAAGAGACACATGTCTGACATTCTAACTATTAGCAAATTAGGTCAAAATATTTTCTTCATGGCATTTAGGATTCTCCATTAACAAACCAAGCCCCCTTAAACGCAAATGTGTCAGACCAGTGCATCCTAATGAAACTCTTCACAAGAACTATGCTCAGTTCTAACTCTAAGGCCACCCATCATGCTTAGAATTTTACCTTGACAACCACGAGAGAAGAGAATAAAATTATGCAAATACATAGGAAGGATAAACAAAACCTTTCCCAAGATAATCGATAGGAAAAAAATTTGTACCATTCCAATTTTATATGATAATAACATCCCATGCAAGAGTAGTCTTTTCCAAGGGGCCGAAATTGGCAGAAAAAGACTAGAGAGCATTAGAGTACATTGAGGCAGAAGATTTGGTAATAATGACCTCGTAGGTCATTAATATGATGTGATGATGAAACTTGAGGGTTAAAGAGTAGGATATCATATCACTCTGCCAACTAAGATTTATTAAAGAATCATTGGGCTGAGTCTCATGCCAATTGGAGAAGAACATACATTTTTTATCCCATGCATTATAAATCCAACACAGCAAAACATACTTGTCATAACTAGTCACAATTGTCTATGTGTTTTTTATCCAACTCATCATTCCTAAACCACCACATCAAATCAAGACTGATATTAAGAGAATACATAAAAAACCCTAAATAGGAGGAATCAACATCCATCATTAGTGATACAATTTTTTATTCACTAAGGATTACTCCTTTCACCAAGGTGGGAAAAGTATCAAGTTTTCTCCAACACCTAGTAAAATTCCGAGGGGTCCCAACATTGGCCAAGGCATCAACCACATTATTTCCTTCTCTAAGCAATAGTCCTTTTTTTTATTGGCACTATCTTGGGGGTTGTTTAGGTCCCATCGACAAGGCTGAGAAAAGACCCCAAAGTTCGCTAGACAATCAACAAGCCCATTGGCTTCACGATATATATGAGAAACATAATACTCTTCCATAGAGTTAAGAATATAAATGGAGTCATTAATAATATTTTCAATGGTCCAACAAGGAGGGTGAACCTTATTAAGAAAAATTATGATATTCAACAAATATCCCTCCAACCAAATCCCTTAAAAACCTTTATCCTATGTAAGTTTTAGACCATGATAGGCTGCAAATGCTTCCACATAGTGGTTTGTTTGAGTTCCTAAAGGGAGCGCCACCGTAGAAAAAATCCTACCATGAGAATCATGCAACACTCCCCCACATCCAACAAGTCTCAGATTCCCTTTTGCAGCACCATCAAAGTTGATTTTAATCTTATCTTGAGGCGGAGCTTGCCAAAATACATTATCCCTAGAAGTCTTCACCTTGAAGTCTTCACCTTCTACAAGGGGAGAGACATATCAAAAGGAATGTTCCAATGCTTAGCTACCAACAAATCATGCTCTAAAATAAAAAATTTAGGACTAACATGCTTAACAAGAGCCACTTCAAAGATAAATTTTTCCTTAATAGCAGAGAAAATTTTAAAAGAAAGCCGAAGAGGATGAAGAGGGGCATTACAAAAAGTCCTATATTATTTCTTTCTCACCATAAACCCAAAGCTACATGAGGAAGAATAAGGGGCCATAGCAAGGAAAGCGAAGGGTTGGATGAAGGCGCAGACCATTGAGACCATATTTCTCCCAAAGAAGAGGAGAAAACCCAAATTAAATTCTAAAGATGCAACACATTAGCCCAAATAGCAAAGGCACAGTTGCAGCCAACAATAAGATGGAAGACATTATCTAAGGCCTCCTCATAAAGATAGCACCTAGTAGGCATCATAAAGCCCCTTTTCCAAAAATTATCAATGGTAAGAAGTTTGTCTTGACAAAATAACTAGAAAAACGTATTAACTTTAGGGATTAACTTAGGAAACCACATTTTAGCTTAGAAGGAGGAGGGACCAAAGATGTCAATGTCCATATAAAAAGTAGAGGCAGCAGGAAATATGTCATTCTAGGAAAACTACCACACCACCTTGTCAGTAGGAGAAGAAGCTGGAATATCATGGACCAAAGATAAAAGCCTGTAGAGAATCTCAATCCCCTAGCACAAATCATGAATTCATTTCCATTTTCCCTCTGAGATATAATCAACCACATAGTTCCTAAAGGTCCAAGTACAAAGGTCCCTAAAGGGGTTCACCCAAGGTTCATCTCTAAGGGGACCACATACAATATGCCAATCCTCCCAAAAGAGGATACTCCGCCCATTTCCCAAGGACCAAGGAAGCCCCTTAGAGACAATACAGCTAGCCTTCAGCATGAAATTCCATAGCGTAAGAACTAAACAGGGGGAAAATCCATGTGCTAGAAGATCTCTAAACCTATCTATCCCTTGAAGATATTCATTGGAAAGAATCCTCGACCATTCTTTACCCTCAAAGATAAAATTCCAAAGTTGCTTAGCAAGAAATTCCAAATTAAATTCCTTGATTTTTATGATTCCCAACCCACCTTATTTATTCAGTCCACAAACCTCATCCCAAGAGACTAAATGCATTCTTCTTTTCTCCTCAGTCCCAATCCATAGAAAATGTTTTTGAATGCTCTCAATCTTTTTAAGAAACTTCCTAGGTATTTGAAATAAAATCATAGCATAAACCAAAAGATTTTGGAACATATATTTAATCAATTGGACTTTACCTGCTTGACTAAGTAGGGCTCCTTTCCATCCAACCAACTTAGAGTTAAATTTATCAATTAACCCCCACCAAAAGGAATTAAGAACTGAACAAGTATAAAGAGGCAATCCTAGATAAGAAGAAGGTAGCTCCTCGTTCTCACACTACGAAATCCTTGAAATTTTACACTTTCTCAATTCCAAAGTATTAAGAAGATTGTGCTCTTGGGAAGACTAACTTTTTGACCAAAAGTGGCTTCGTACTTCTACAAAATAAAACAAATATATTTAGCCTCTTCCACCGAAGCCTCTCTAAGGATGATAGTATCAACAACAAATTATTGATGAGAATAAATATGATTGTTAAAATATGGGGGATAAACCCCTAAGAGAGCCATCATTGAAAAGATTTTGGATAAATCTCCCAATATTTTCCACAATAATAATGAAGAGGAAAGGTGAAATAAGATCACCTTACCTCAAACCTCTTGAACAACGGAAAAAAGTAGAAGGGGAACCATTAATAAGCACAAAATATTTTGGAGTAGTAATAAGTTGCTCAACAAGCTGCAATAACTTATCAGTAAAACTAAAAGCCTTCAAAATTTTAATAAGGAACTACTAGTTAACTCAATCATAGTCCTTCACAAGATCCAATTTTAGAAGAAAACCCGCCTTCTTATTAATAGTCAAAGAATGAATATTCTCATGCAAAGTAATAATGGAATTAAGGATTTTTCAACCAGGAACAAAACCATTTTACTATAAAAATATAATCTGAGGAAGAACCAACTACAACCTCAAGGCCAAAACCTCTGTGAAAATTTTATAACGAGTTACACAGGCTAGTCAATTGAAAATCATTAAAAGAAAAAGTTTCCAGTTTCTTAGGGACAAGAAAAATAAAAATGGAATTTAATTCCCTCAAAATGTTCCTACTCCCAAAAAACTCCTTAGTAGCATCAGAAACATCCTTTGAAACAATATCCTAGAAGAGTTTGAAGAAAACAAGGAAAACCACCAGGAGGGGCTTTATTGACTTCAAAAGTAAAGACGGCCTTTTTACCTTCCTCCACCGAAGGGATACAAACTAACTTCTTGTTAATATCCTCCAAAATGACTTTAGGAATAACATTTAAAAAGGCCTCTTGGCTACCTAGATCCAAAACATGATCATCATAAAGCAAATCAGCAAAAAAAAGAAGTGGCAGCCTACATAACATCCTCTTCCTTCTCCAACCTCTATCCATTAGAAATAATATAGTCAATAAGGTTCAAGGCATGATTATTTAAGGTAGAAAGATGGAAAAATCTTGTATTACAGTCCCCACTCTTGATCCAAATTTCCCTCGACCTTTGTTTCCAAAATTCCTCCTCATGAGCAATAATATTATGCAACCGAGAAAGAAGCACATTCTTTTGTTGAACAAGATTAGGATCATAACCTAAAGATTGAATAGACTATTGCATAACATGAAGCTCATCCTTGATCAATGCTTTGTCATGAAAATCTTCCCAAAGGAGTACTTGTTCCATTTACGAACATTGTACTTCACAAAACAAGCTTTTTTGCTACCCTATACATTGCAAAACCATCAACTCTAATATTCCACCAAGAGAAAATTTTGTCTCTAAGATCTAGATGATTTACCCGCATATGCTCAAATCTAAAAGGAAAATATTTCCTCCACCCCAAAAAATCCACCGAAAGAGAAATAGGAAAGTATATCTAACATACTTCAACCCATGATGTACAATGGTGATGCCTAGTTTTTCATGTGTGTATTGTCACATCCTCTCAATCTCTCATACTAACAGGAGACTATAATGCATAGACATGTGTTTTTTTGCACATTAAATACAATGGATTCACAATTAAAGCTAGGTGGTTTGTAGAATTATTGTCTCTTGTTAGTACGCGAGATTGAGAGGATGTGACAAGACGCACACGAAAAACTAGGAACCACCACTGTATGTCATGGGTTGAAGTATGTTGGAAGAGGAAACTTTGACCCTTTCTTGGAAGTTTGATAGGAGACAGAACAAGAAAGTGGCGAAGACCAAAGGGGAAGGATCGAGGTTCATGCTTAATAAGGAAGGTATACCCTTTCTTATAAATTTGACACCCAAACCCCGAAAGCAAACAAAGAAAGAAAACAAAGGAAGGAAAAGAGAAAGAAAAGGAAAGGAAGTATGAAAAAAAGGAAAAAAGAACATGCAAAAAGAAAAGAAGGGGGTCCCCATTTGACGAAGGCAAAAATGGGGTGTAAGTGCAAAGGCACAACAGACATCAATTTAAAATATTTGTAAATAGGGAAGATTCACCACTAAAATAATTAATGTCGTCCTTCTCAAACAATCATTCATGAACCATTTATATTTATGTAGGAGGTAAAGATTCATGTAGGTATTAAATAAAATCCCTTAAAAATATAGAAGAAATTTGTTCCTCTTCAAAGAATAATCTCTAAAATTCCTTTAGGTGATTTTGAAGCAAGTTACATTCACTCTAACATAAATTAACACCTTTATACATTTTCCAATTTTTGCATGAATTTGTGACCATAAAGAGCACATAGGATGCTCTTTCTCATTTCACAAAACTCATTAACTCTATTAGTTATATTCCAATGCCTAAAATTTAAGTTATCAAACTTACACATAAGAATAGGTGTAGCTAATGTAGGTATGGTAGATAATACTTTTTATAGATACAAAAACAATAAAGAGGTGCAAGATAAGTGTCCACCTTCTTTCCATAAAGAAATGTTGTATGAACCAAATGTTGATTTAGAAAAAAAAATTAGCATGTATAATCCTAAGCGAGACATATTTTGACAATAAGCATTTAGATTGTAGGCCTCATTCCACTCTCATTATGGTATAATTTGGGTATAACCACAAAATATCAAATATTTTTAAATAAGAGATAACGAAAGGAAGAATCTTAAGTATAGGTCCTCATGCACATGCTTATAGACAATTGAGTAAAAGGAATAACAAATAATTTTGAAAACATTCAAGTACGTGTGAGAATGAAAAAGAAAAAACACCACATTAATTAGTAGCAAGGAAGAAAATTCTTAGGTATGTAAACTCTAAAACAAATGCATGGAAGCATAAAATACATCCAAGAGATAAGACACAATAGAGAAGCTAACTTTAGCCTAAGGTGGCTTATATTACATCTTTAGATATATATAAATGTACTCTCCCCAAGTGGGAAATGGTTCATGCTTCAAGATGAAATAAAATAGTGTAACCAATGTTCTATTTATATGATGGCCATATTAATTTTTAAAATATTGTTCAACAAAACCATGTCATGCCTCACAACTAGATTGACGCTTGTGTCTATATATTATGATCCAAACTTAAATTTCTTGGAAAATTTCCTTCAATATGATATCTCAATAGCTTAAACATGTCATTAGACTCTTGTCAATTGTTTGTGATTTTATTCTCATTCTTGGATGTGGAATATAGAAACCATAACATCCTTATAAATGCTACATAAGATATAGAAATAATTAGCTTTCTAACTACATTAATGATTTTCCATCACTAATAGAATAACACCAAAATATACCTTCTAGGAGATCATTGCAAATGAAAACATTAAATTCCCTTCCAAACCTTTACAAGAATAAAAACTTGATATTCCTAGAAAGATTAGCCCTTTTCACTATGATGGGTGAGATAATTGAGTTCTCTTCTATGTAAACTTAAAACAATAGTATAATTTGTACAAATATTTTTATAAGTGGATGAGCTTCAAGATGAATTTTATTATTCTCTAGCCTATCCATCCTCTTTATTTCTTTTGTATTCTACTTATAAGCCATGTGAATCATCAATCTTGAACAAAACATAAAAAATATATAAACTCGTAATTATCTACAAACTCAAGCCTTCCAAACTAAATCTTAATGCCAACATTCAATTCATGGTTAATCCCAATAAAACATGCATACATGAAATGATAAAACCATGATGAATAATTTTTATTAAGTTCACATAGTGTTGATCAAATTTGAGAAACTTAATAGCCCAAAGTTAGTGCCTCCCCCAAATGGCATCACTAGATTAAAACTAGCCGACTATTCAATGACCTATTTATAAATGACAAGGTCATCATTGCAAGGAGTGTAATGTGCAAGTAGATTTACATGATCAACAAGGCTAAATAAATTGGTGTGCTTCATAAGGTTTCCATCATGAGCAGATTACACATACAAGGCAAATTTCCATCAAAATGCAAGGACTTAGTTTTATTTTACAAAATTTAGAGGGATCCTAATAGATTCTACACTATAATTAGACATAATTGAACCTACAATTCTATCTAGGGTTTTCCCACAATCTTATTTAATACAATGAAATTTTTTGTCTTGGCCATTTGTCTTTAAATCTTTCACCTCTACTACATGACAAGTTAATTATGGTCAAACTAGTGCTAAAACCTTCAAAATTTTGAGTCACTCACCTTGTTTCAACAAAAAATGGGTAAAGTGAAAAGAAAATACATTTCTCCTCTACAAATGCACATCAATAACAATTTAACATTAAAATATTTCATAGATTTTAAAATATTCAATAAAAATCACAATAATGAGAAAGACTCTAAATTAACTCACTTATAATCACCCCATATAAATTGAGTTGTAAGTAAAAGCTCAACTCGATGATAATTTTATTAGTATAATAAAGATTTATTGATTATTATAAAATCAAATACACCAACAAGACATATAGTCTTTAAAATATTTTTCTTTGTTTAAGCTTTAAAACAAAATTTAAAATTACAAAGAAATTTTATTATAATTAAAACTAATATGTAAAGTTTATCTTTTGAAGATCATTTTTAATAAATTTTTTCATTGAAAAAACATCAAATTGTGAACATTTGTAAAATTCTTGAGTTATATGATCTAACTATGGTAATTAGGAAAATACTACTCAATTCGGTAATTCATTTTTTTTTTTTAAATTTCACCTTTGCAATCACAATTTTATTTTATTTTTAGAATCTCACCATGTATGTAATATGAACAAGCTTACATTTATAAAATATTGATCATAATTAAATGACGTAAATATTTACAAACAAGCTTCTCTTACCTTCAAGAATATTTACTCAAATATTCTCTACTAACAAGGCCAACCACATGAAGGTGGAAGCTAGCATGGCATCCCCTAATTGACCTAAGACAACCAAAACATAACACAACACAACAACAAATCACATCACATCACAACATAACACAAAATGCAACACATACTTTCAAATATTCGATTCAAATATTGATGGTTATAAAAACTATATTACATGCCCTCATATTTTATTAAAAAAATGATGCATTGATAAAAATAAAATATTATTTAAAATTTCAATAGCTATTAGTTATGTCATTTGCAATAATCTTAATAGTTGATGGTGAAATAGTGCAACATCTTTAGTAATGTGTTTTATTATGTGCAAGAAGCTTGTCATGAAATAAAGTCAATTTGTGGTGGGTCAAAATGTGCATTTTATAATTCATGTGAATTCCATTCACAAAATGAGTTAATGGCTTACTTTTTAAATGTTGTTTTTATAAGTGTAATTTATGATTTTCCATTGTGGACAATGTTAATATGACACATCAAAATATTCAATTTGTCATCATGTTATTGGTTACGTCATGTGAATTATGTCCATTTTAAATGTTTTGTAAGGGTAATTGATGATTGTCCATTATGAACTATTTTATGAAGTGGCCTATATTGTGATTCATAAGTAATAAATTTATTAATAAAATTGTGATTTGTAGCTTTAATGTTAACATCAAAATAAATAAGTTCTTCAATAAGAATTAAACATTAACCAAAAGAAATAAAAAATGCAAGGAACACAAGAGACATGCCTTAAAGAATGGCTCTGGCCTATTTGACCATTCTTTAAGCTGTCAAAAAAATATGTGACTTTATTCATTCAATCTTTGAAAGCGGTTTAACCCCTTTCAATAATTTTTTATTAAACATTGTAGTTTTACATGTTACAAAAATACTAGGTCAATGTAATTGACCAAAATATAAATAAAGAAATGTCAAATGGCCAATCCCATCCTTTGTTGCTCTAGATGAGAGTGGTCATGGCCAATGACCATTCCCTTTAGTCTTTGAAAGGGGTTTAACCCCCAAAATATTAATAAAGAAATGTCAAATGGCCAATCCCATTCTTTGCTGCTCTAGATGCATACCAGCAACTTCACTCTAAAAACATCACACATGTACATACCAGGTCTTTTTTTAATATTATTTCCAACCTCACTAAGCACATCAACTTCAATGATTCCAGCTTATCTGTATTATATCAACCCATGCACAATCTTGATAACTACAAATTCTCTCAATTGTTAGTTACAATATTTCACTTGACTAAAAGTACTTAAAATAAAGAATATATTGGAACATAATTACACGAACATGTTTGTGATTTAAAACAATAGCATCCACTTAATAAACTTTCAAAACATAAAAAAATAGAGAGAAAGAGTTAAGGAAAAGAAAAACCACAAGCCTAAAAATTGAAGGAAAAAAGAAAACCACAAACCAAAATTTACCTTCCTAAATTTATTTTTATGTTCTTGCCTGCAAGAACATAAAAATAAATTCTAGTCAATCTATTAGAAATCAAAATATTTATTGCAAAGAAAAGTAAAATTAAGATTAAAAAAAATGGTCTCTAAAGGACCATGAATCAATGAAAATGGAGATAAGACTGTCATGAGTTGTAGGAAGCCTATCTTGATCATTAGAAACAACATCATGAGCAGTCAAATGAGGTGTAGCATTATCATATAGTGTGGGTGAAGAAGAGGAATGAACATTCTTGGGACTGTAAGTCAAGGAAGGCTTACAAAACATTACTTGACAGCGGAAAAACTTATGATTTTATTGGGATTAACCTGTGTAGTTTCGAGTCAATTTGGATCAACTTGTAAAATTAAAATGAGTTAAATGATACAATAAAAGATTTGACACTAATTCTGTGAAAAATTGAAGGCTCTTAAGGTTTTACCTGACTAATTATAAGAGTGGGTATGGCATCCATAGCGCTATGAGTGATAGGAGGAAGGCCTGATCTGGTCAGATCATTCTGACTATATGGTGAAAATATTCCATTATATAATATGGAATCTACACAAAAGCACGTGACAAATTCTGTAACAAGTCCTTGCCTTTCAAAATGAGCTACAAATTTAAAAACCATCTTTATAAATTGCAAACACGGAGAAGGCGCAACAAGATGAATTATAAAGTTTTCCTTTCCGCCAAAAATAGAGATAACAAGGTCATTCAAAATTTTGTTCAATAAGCTAATTGACATTTTGGGAAGTACAGGGCAACCTAAAAGTGTTTTAAATCTCTTTGATCAGATGGAAAGTGTTGGATGCACCCCTACTATAGTGACATTTAATCGTGTTTTCATGCTAAGAATATATCTGGTGCCTTAAATTTGTTTGAGAGAATGAAGGAGAAAGGCATTCTTCCAAGTCCATTCACATTTTCAATTCTAATTGCTGGTTTATGGAAGAAAAATAAACTAGAAAAGGCATTAAAGTTTCTTGAAGAAATGGATGAGAAGTATTTTCCACCTTGGCCAGCTACCTAATGTGGTCTGATAATTGATCGATGCTCTTGGAAAGATACACAAAAATGATGCAGTTGTCGAACTGTTCAAGGAGCTAATTGAAAATGGTAATACTTCCAGCTCTAGAGTTCATGTTGTAACGGTCAAACACCATGGGAAACCAAACCGTATTGACGCAGCCCATTGTATAGTTTAAGGAAATGCAACAGTGAGGCTGCATCCTTGATGTGTATTCCTAGAATGCATTAATGTCTGGCCTGGTCAAGGTAGGCAAGGTTGTTGAAGCTCATACTTGGCTTAAGAAAGAAAACATTGATGGCAGCCCTAGAATATTTTTAAGAGACAGTCATATAGACAATTAAAGGCCTAGAAGGTATTGCAGTCATTAAAGGGGCAGTCATGTGCCAAATGACAGTCTATAGAGATAACAGACTTCCTAGTACTGCAGTGGCAAAAGGCAATAAAGACAGTGACCATGTTCAGGATAAAGACTTCAAGCTAGTAGTTTCTGACAGTGATCTGAGATTATGACTGTGATTTAAGTTTGTGCCTATGATTGTAATGTGACAGCAGACCTAGAACACTTCTGAGTGACATTCTATAAAATATGATTATTACAATCACTCAGTTAAACAAGGTTTCAGGGTAACTAGGAAGATATGATGAGCTTAAAAAGTATAATAAATGAGCCCAAGTCAATTAACCTATGAAAGGACAATCCATGAAGAGACCACTCTATAGTGGTATCAAGGGGCAAGTTTAGGCAGTGGCATCAATAGTTATAAAGGACAGTTATCTCATGAATGCACAATCACTTCAAAATTCGCACATCACAGTCAATAAAGGTCACCATACCATGTGAGTTTTAAAGGACAGCTTGAGTGCATGAACATAGAGGTTGTGACAGTGCTGGCATACTTAGAAATTGTTGCATCAAATGTGAAAAGTCATTTTAAGAGATTTTTAAGTATTATCATGTCATGACTAGTGAGTAATGGAATTCATAAAAACAGTGCACCTATGCATGACAAAATGTGTCACGTTTGTAGAATGCATATGAGGGCAATCCAAGATACAAATTAACTGTTCATGACTAATAGAAGAGGTGGATAGGGTAGACGAGTGCAAACCATTTATTAATTAATATCTGTGTTCATTCAATATAGTCAATCGATATTTCTTCTTGTATTCTTGTTTTCAATTTTTAAGCTCGATGGGTTAATTCATTCTGTTTCTATTTCTACATGCAACAATGTTTTGTTTTATTGTTCATCTAAAACTATTGCCTATATTAGTTATCAGAGAGCCGAGGGAACAAATTTCCAACCCCTAAATTCTCATATTGTCATATTGTAATGAGGAACAAATTTGCAGCAAGGTTAAAGCTGGAACCTAGATTGTTTATGCAAACATTAAACTTCTAGGATGTCCCAGTTAATGAGATAATCCCAATAAAATCAAAAGGTTTTCTGCTGTCAAGTAACGTTTTGTAAGCCTTCCCTGACTTACAGCCTTCATCCATCTTAATAGCCATGCCTTTTAATTACAGTTTTATTGTTTTTTTTAAGCAAACTCTCGCAGTTTTTATGTTGATCTATAACTTATTGATGGAGGACACTATCATAGTTTCTTTCATCCTGCTGAACAATCTGAGTTGTGTAGCAATCACTTGATCATGTTCTTATCTCATCTGTTGTATGAGATTCTGTGTGGATCTATTTGCTTGCAACTAGTGTGGTGTACTCTACTATTACTCAGGGGGTGGATGTAAAAGATTTGTGTCAGTGTATTTTCTTTCATTAAAAATGATGAGAGCTCTCTAAGGAATAGTGCACCTAGGATTTGTAAAGTCTAAAACAGGAGATCTCACCCCTCTCATTAGTTGGCTCAAGATAATCAATTCTTTGAAGATCCCATTACTTATTTGGCTGTCATTTCAAATTCATGCACTACATGAAATACAGGATTTTAAATTGAAGATCGAAGCTCATACACTATACGAAATACAAGATTTCAAATTGAAAAGGATGATCATTGTCATTGAATTACCTACCTCATTGATGTCTTCCACATAGTCATCATGCTCAAATTTACATCAACATTTGTGCCTCTGAAGTTGATGGCTGCCCTATCATATGCCCTACAAAAACATTAAAACCTTTTCAATACCAAGATAAACCCTAAACAGCCCACACCTTACCCAAACATCCAGATAAGAAACAATATACCTACTGTTTACATTTGCAATATTATGAATACACTTGTTTTGGTTTCTGTGTTTCAACCTTCTCCAAACATAAAAATAAAAGAACATAAACAAAATGCAGGATTTTGTTTAGTGTTGCTCCCAATCAAATAATCAGTAATCCCTTCTAATTTCATCAACATAAACAACCTACTATTTCTTATAATAAAGAGAATGTGTAAGAAGATTTACCTTGAAGAAGAATATTGCTTCTATCAGTTTGCTCCTTTTACTATGCCTCTTCTTCTAGTACAACAAACGAAAAAACCAAAGAAAAAGAAAAAAGTACAAAAATAAAAAAAGAACAAACCAGAATAAACAGAACAAATTTTCCAAAAAAAACAAAGAAAAAACAAAAAAAACAATACAAAACAAAGATTAATAACATGGAAAAAAAGACCAGCGTGCACGCTGTACAAAATCCTTACCAAAAAAATGAAAAATCTAAAGGAAATAAAACAAAATTACAAAGAAGACAAAACACGAAAACAAAAGAAAAAAACATTCAGGAAAAAGGATCACTCTCTGTAAATGAATTTCCAATTCGAACATCACACCTGCACTTCGCAAATTAAATTCATTACCAACTCATCTCTAACATTTTGTTTTGAAGATACAATCATGAACATGTTTGTCTCTCACCTAAGCAACTTCCACGCCTGTGATATCTGTCTAGCCTCCTTGGTATAAACTGTAAATGAAGTTCCAATTTGAAGATCACACCTGCACAACACAAATTTAATTCATTACCTACTCATTTATGACATTTTGTTTTGAAGATACCATCATGAGTATGTTTGTCTCTCACCTAAGCAACTTCCATGCCTGTGATATATGTCTAGCCTCCATGGTACAGAAACTAGACGACAAGAAAGCAAGGATAATTATTGCTTGTGTCTATTTTCACTGTCATGATCTTCCCTGGATACTCACATGGTATTATGTGAATCACTTAAGAAAAAAGATTCTTGTCAATTGCTCCAATTTCCCTCAAATAATTAAAATCCTTTCAAATTCATCTTCAGTTGGGACAAGTTTTTGTCCAAACAAAATTGGAGTAAATATGAGATATTATTTGGTTTCGTGTGGGGGACAAGTTGTTTAAACCAACAATGACAGAATGACAAAAATTCAAAATAATGAGTTAGTGCTCATTACTCACCGTTTGTATTCAGTATCCAAGAGGCCAATCTTCATAAACTGAGAAGGTTTTGTAGTTTCCACCAGCATTGAGAAGCTGCAAGCAGACACCAAGAAATCCATCGGGTTGCTTTGGGTGAAATCTAAGACCACAACCTTCACCCATGATTTGCTACAAATAGCCTGGTCTGTGCATCTAATCTACACAAGATAACAGTCAAAACTACCTTAGTCTGAATCCCAAGGCAGAAGAAAAAGGAAAAAAATAGTGAGTGATTGGTACATACCTGATAGCAGTCACCACATCCAACTCCTTCCCTATATATTTTGCCACTCACCGTGGCAATCCACAGGCTCCTGCTGCAATTGACAGCAGAAATTTCAGTCAGATCCAAGAATAAACTACTTTGCCATGAAAAAAGGTTTAAGCATTTGTGAAAATTTTACATACCATTGAAACTTCCTATCCTATTGTTTACCATCGGTTAAAATAGTCACCACAAGGTTGTTTATGTTTTTTTTGGTCTTGTCCTAAATTTAGAAGAGTATATTTGGTAGTCTTAATATGTGTAAAATATTGAAAAGTCTTCAAAGGATTAGTAAGATATCTCATCTTCGTATCATAAGGTTTATAAGTGATGTATTCTACCTTTAAAATATTTTATCATGTTAAGGTTTAAATGTCTTGACTTTGTCAACACCACGATGCTTTGGAGGGAAGACTTGTCTTGACGGAGGTTTAGTTTTAGTGGGAATAGGTCGAGCTATTTCAGGTTTTCTTGTTCATGCCTGGTGTGAAACTAGCACCTTGCTATCCAAATGCTTCATCCATGTTCATGGAGAATATGAGGAATCGTGGCACATTGCAGTGAATTCGAAGGAGAGGTTTCAAGAGGTTATAAAAGTCATTTCCAAATGTCCATATGCATTACGTGGAACATCCTATGTCCCATCCGACTTAATTGCCTCCATCAAATGTAAGTTAGATGCACAGATGCACACACTTTCATCTCTTCAGTACTTTGATATTTTAAACAACTTAGTCTATGGTAGAATCCCCAATGCCCTTGTTACATTGGAATGTCGAGGTTACCTCATTTTTGTCATTAAAAGTATCCTAACTATTCTTTGGGTTGCTATTCTGCTGCAATTGGCCATATCTCCTCCATTGCTTCTTTATAAAGAAAACAGAAAAACGGGCTTAAAAATAAAGCCATGGCAAGGTTTTTCACACGCTGCTGCTATAACTTTGCCTGTCTGGTACTATCAAAAACACAATCTTTGAAACTCTTCAATAGTGGAATGGTATAATAATACTACACTCGCTTACTAATATTACTATATATGGTCTAGTTGGAAAGAAAACTTCTTGGCCATCATCGTTACTTATTGAAAAATAATGGTTTTTCTTGTTGTCATTACTAAAATTATTCTAGTGCAATATATCGTAGAGCTCATAACACTGTATGTTGAAGGCATTGGGATTACATTATATATATATATATATGTTTGTGTTGAGTTCTTTATTCAAGCTCCCTTTCTACAAGCCTTGCATGTAGGAGTCGTTCCATGTCCATCTGTCTTTGTGGTCTCTACACATCTTCCCTCCTCATTGAGTCCAAGGTTTTCCCCCTGGGTATTTGCATTGCTCGTTGCAATTGTACCTGTTATATTTTTGATTGACGGTTAGTTCAGGTTAACTACAACAGAAAAAAGGAGATGTATGAAAGGGTTTTGTTACTAAATGAAACTCTCAAGTTTCTGACCATGAAATCAAGAAAGGAAAGACATTGCACAGCTTGAATGAGGTCATAAAATGTGTTTGAGGTCCCGTCAAAGTGTCATGATTTATTGTTTAAACTTCAAGGTTGTTGGTAAGCTTAACCAAGGCCTGTCAAGCCCTAGGTATTATGGGAGAAGGATTCGGGTAAGCAAAGGACAGACTTCAATAAGTGGACAGTGACAAATGGTAAACGATCAAGGACAGAGTTTCAAAGAAAGATCAGTCATGACTGCCCTTGTGAACAGCACATAAAATAGGGTTCAATTCCCATTCATGAGCAAGGTTTTGAAAAGGGGCATGGTTTTCAATGAAATTAAAAAGACTATATAATAGTAATTTGGAAAGCAATAGGATGGAAGTCTCACAACAAAAACATGACAGCCACCAACGCATATGAATGAAGGACAATCGTTACCAGATAGAGGGACAATCAAGCAAACAATCATCAAGAACAATGGAATAGTCCTCCAAAGGGGAGTTTATACATGGATAGTGATTCAAACCTAAAGGACAGTCTTAGAGGTAAAAACTTGGTGAGAGAATCATGAGATTCCAAAGAAGACAGTCCCAGTCCATAGAATCATTGAGATGATACACACAGCATGTTTGATCCACAATGATGTGTTGGATGAGAGTAATGTTGGTACACCATGACGAAAGCAAAAATATGGGACTGTCATAAACAAAAAGAGGAAAAATGAAGCCTTATGATGATGATGGAATCCTGCAAAGTAAAGGACAGTCAGCTGCACATTCAGCATGAGTTTGCACAAACCCTTCTAGGTAGAGAATTGTGTGTCTTGCAATCTGCTATTGCATGGCTTAAACGCTACTGCACAACTTTATCATTTGATTGTCAATTCATATTTTTTCATATACTGAGAAGGTTCTCATCTTTAGCACAATGAACATGATAGAGGAATATGATGATGGAATCCTGCAAAGTAAAGGACAGTCAGTTGCACAGTAAGCATGAGTTTGCACAATCCCTACTAGGTAGAGAATTGTGTCTTGCAATCTGCTATTGCATACCTTAAACGATACTGCACAACTTTATCATTTATTAGTCAATTCAAATTTTTTCATATATTGAGAAGGTTCTCATCTTTAGCACAATGAACATGATAGAGGAATATAGTGAGAAGATTGAGAGTCCAAAACATGACAGGTTTGTTTCAAACTTTCAAGTATATCATTCCTCCAGCGGTTCAATTGTATGGTTGTACAAGTTTCTATCTTATGACTGTGTTGAAATCAGAAATTTCATGTATTGTCATTGGAAAACATTTTAGTGACTAGGCAGTTAATCTAGCATCATAGTGTAGAATTTGGTGGTTTTGGTGAGACAAAACCTGGATTTGCCTCTCAGATTGTTGTCTTCCAAAATTTCCCTGTTTATGAAGCAAGACATGTTAGAAAATGTAGAAGCTATAACCAGAGCTATAATGAACCAAGGATGAGACAATGAGAAAAGAAAGGGGAATCCAAAGTTTCAATACAAGAGAAACCTAGCAGACCTGTGAGGAGAATGACTAAAAGGATAGTGATAGAAAATTTCAAATTACAGTGCCAAATAAATTTGGAAAAGTGAGCAGACTAAGAAGAAATACCTAGTAGACAAGGATATGTCACACTTGAGAGCATGGTATTGTGTCAAATAGTATAACAGTGATCTATACATACAACTGACAGGTCTAAGACAAACAAAGAGAAAACCTAGCAGTACAAGTTCCATGACATATAAGGTAATCCTTTGATTATCAAGAGTCAAGTTCACAGATTTAATATTGTTGCCAATTAAATGATAAAAGAATGGATTGATGACAGCCCTAGAATACTTTCCAGAGAGAGTCATAGACAATCAAAGGGCTAGAAGGTATTGCAGCCACTAAAGGGGAAGTCATGTGCCAAAGGACAGTCTATAGAGATAACAAACTTCCTAGTACTGTAGTGGTAAAAGGCAATAAAGACAGTTACCATGTTCAAGATAAAGACTTCAAAATAGTAGTTTCTAACAGTGAACTGAGTTTATGACTAATTTATGTTTGTGACTATGCTTGTAATGTGACAGCAAACTTAGAACACTTTTGAGTGACATTCTATAAGACACAACTATCGCAATCATTCAGTTAAACAAGGTTACAGGGCAACTAGGAAGATATGATGAGCTTAAGAGGTATAATAAACGACCCCAAGTCAGCTAACCTATGAAAGGACAATCCATGAAGAGGCCACTCTGTAGTGGTATCAAGGGGCAAGTTTACGCAGTGGCATCAATAGTTATGAAGGACAGTTATCTCATGAATGCACAATCACTTCAAAATTTGCATATCACAGTCAATAAAGGTCACCATACTATGTGACAGTTTTAAAGGACAGCTTGAGTGCATGAACATGGAGGTTGTGACAATGCTAGCATACTTGGAAATTTTTGAATCAAATGTGAAAAGTCATTTTAAGAAATTGTTGAGTATATCATGTCATGACTAGTGAGTAGTGGAGTTCATAAAAACAGTGCACCTATACATAACAAAATTTGTCACGTTTGTAGAATGCAAATGAGGGCGGACCTAGATACAAATAAACCGTTCATCAGTAATAGAAGCGTTGGATAGGGTAGACGAGTGCAAATCCTTTATTAATTAATATCTTTGTCCGTTCGATATAATCAATCGATATTTCTTCTTGTATTCCAGTTTTGAATTTTTAAATTGGATGGGTTAATTCATTTTGTTTCTATTTGTACATGCGTTAATGTATTGTTTCGTCATTCCTTAAAAATTAAGGCCTGTATTAGTTATAAGAAAGCCAAGGGAAAAAATTTCCAACCTCTAAATTCTCATATGGTCATATTGTAATGGGGGAACAAATTTGCATCAAGGTTAGAGCTGGAACCTAGACTGTTTATGCAAGCATTAAACTTCTAGGATGTCCCAATTAATGAGTTAATCCCAATAAAATCATAAGGTTTTCGGCTATAAGGTAATGTTTGGTAAGCCTTCCCTGACATACAGCCTTCATCCATCTTCATAGTTGTGCCTTTCAATTACAGTTTTATTGTCTTTTTTTAAAGCACACTCTCGCAGTTTTTGTGTTGATCTATAACTTATTGACGGAGGACACTATCATAGTTTTCTTCATCCTGCTGAACAATTTCAGTTGTGTAGCAATGACTTGATCAGGTTCTTATCTCATCTCTTGTATGAGATTTTTTGTGGATCTATTTGCTTGCAACTAGTGTGGTGTAGTATAATTGTGTTATTACTCAGGGGTTGGATGTAATAGATCTTTGTGTCGGTGTATTTTCTTTGAATAAATTTTGAGAGCTCTCTAAGGAATAGCGCACATAAGATTTATAGAGTCTAAAAGAGGAGATCTCACCCCTCTCATTAGTTGGCTCAAGATTATCAATTCTTTGAAGATCCCATTACTTCTTTGTCTGTCATTTCAAATGCATGCACTACATGTAATACAAGATTACAAATTGAAGATCAAAGCTCATACACTATATGAAATACAAGATTTCAAATTGAAAAGGATGATCATTGTCATTGAATTACCCACCTTATTGATGTCTTCGTCATATTCATCATGCTAAAATTTACATCAGCATTTGTGCCTATGAAGTTGATGCCTGCCCTATCATATGCCCTACAAAAACATTAAAACCTTTTTAATACCAAGGTAAACCCTAAATAGCCCACACCTTATCCAAACTTCCACATAAGAAACAATATGTCCACTGTTTATGTTTGGAATTTTATGAATACATTCGTTTTGGTTTATGTGTTTCAACTTTCTACTAACATTAAAATAAAAGAACCAATCATTCTACCTTACAGCTGGATGGGCAGTGTCAAATCCACCTGCAGTAAATAGTAGACCAAATTAGAATTCTTCAAATATTGTCGAACTAGTCTAGGAGGAGAAAATTTTATCTCTAGTAATGAACATAAACTTAAAGTGGCATAAATAAGACAAGAATGATTCTTATCTTTTCAATTAAGGCAACTGGTCTACTTTATGAGAAGCATAGATATAAATCAACTTAGCAACACAGGCTTGTTTCCCACAATCCTAATGAAACAAAAGGCAATCAATGAAGTATAGAGAGTGTGCACTAAATACTGACCATATGTGAACTCCTAGAGCAAGAGCCACATCTGCTATTCTTCATGATCACGGGAGGCAGGGAATCACTGGATTGAGGGGACGCCAATGCCAAAGAAAACTTAAGTCCTACTCAATGAATAATAATATAACAAATCATAGATGAATAGAAATTAAAAGGATGTGCTAATGATTATGGACATTTTGCCATAGAAATATTAGGCACAATCTGACTAAAAAATTGTTACCTGACTCTATTGCAAACCCTACAACAAGGAATTTTCCATTGATTTTCTATTACAAGGAGAACTTGGGTTCTCAAAAGTTACCTACAAGGGAATATTGCAAAAAGATTTACCTCTAGGCATAACAAAATACTTTCAATTTTTAAACCTACACTCATAAAATGAAATTGATGAAATAAAACATAGTAGTGGAAGGATTTTGTTTAGTGTTGCTCCCAACCTAATAATCAATAATGCCTTCTAATTTCATCAACATAAACAACCTATTATTTCTTATAATAAAGAGAATGTGTAAGAGGATTCACCTTGAAGAAGAATATCCATCAATTCGATATTTCTTTTGCTCTGCCTCTTCTTCTAGTAAAACAAACCAAAAAACAAACTAACAAAAGAAAACTAAAAAAAAAAGAACAAACCAACAAACAGAACAAATTAAAAAAAAAACATACAAAAATAATGAAAAAAAAAAACAAAACAGAGATGAATAACATGGACAAAAAGACCAGCGTGCATGCTCCACAAAATCCCTACTAGAAAAATGAAAAAACTGAAGGAATATAAAACAAAATTACAAGAAGAGATAGAACCAAAAAATAGAAGGAAAAAGCATTCACAAGCCTACTCCTACATGCAAGGCTTGTAGAAAGTGACCATTTTTGGGCTTGCTATTTTTAGAAAGTTACAATGGCTACCCAAAATGTGCTTAAACGATGTTTAGAGTCACTATTTTTAGCAATATGCTATTTTTAGTAAGTGTTATTTTTTATAGTGTGGTTTAGCAGTAATTCAACACTCGATTACTATTTATGTCAATGCAGGCTTGGCAGAGGCTTCTCCAATTTTCTTGGAGTCAAAAAAGGAAAGTTGATAACTTAAGTCATATTGTATTTTATTATTGCTTTTGGACCCCCTTTACTATGCATTATGACTTAAGTTGATTTTAAAAGGTGGGCTTTATTTTTGGATGCCCAAGTTGGAGAAAAATACTTTTTAATTTATATTTATGCCAAGGTGAAGTGGACACCAAAATACACAAGCAAATGAGTTTTAATAAATATTATTTTATTCCTCATATTTGGGCATCCCATTTTGGAGGGAAAAGGAGTTTTGAATTTATGGGTTTGGACCCTTTAAATACGCCTCTCTACCTCCTCATTTGGTATCCATTTTCTATCATAACAAAGTGTTGTCGAAATATTTACAAAATTCTTGCTTCGAGGTTGGAATAACTCCTAGTTGATCAATTCATGCATCTTCATCCAAAGGTTGCAATATGAGCTTCAATGGTGATGGCTTCATTTGTTTTTCTAGTTTGGTGTGGTTTTGATATTTTCTAAGAGATATTTTGGTGTGTTCTTTCATTGTCTAGTGTTTTTTAGAGAGCTTTTTTAGACCTAGTAGACCCACATTTATGATCACATCTTCCTAAGGAGTTGGCAAAATTTTGTGGGTGATGGTTCATTGAATTCCTTACATATGGGTGCCCCCTTGCTCCAAATTTGATAATTTTTGAATGAGTGTGTGATTTATGGCATGAGCTTGACCTCCCTAAAGGGTCGTACCACTTGCAGTAGAGTCTTTGGGAAGCATTCCTAAGTATTCAAAACCAATTGGAGGAGTTTGACTGTTAGAAATTGGGTGCCTAGCTTCTTGGCATCATTTGCAACAAATTTGAGGTCATTTAGAGGAGTATGGAGGGAGTTATGAGTGTTTGAAGGTGTATCAGGCTTGTTGATTAGAAAAATCAGGCTACTACTCCTTCATATTAGACGTGGTAATTTTAGTATTTTATCATAATATCATGATGCCTAATCATTATAGTGTCATTGAGATGGTTTCCTAACACTTGGGCTTCATTTTGGTTTGGTTCTCTCATATTGTATTAAACCTAACACCATATTGTAACATTGATCTAGTAGTACTAATCAGTTTTCTATTTCTAGTACATTGTATTTCACTCTTACTGAAGCAGTGGTTGATTTTTGTTACTTTTTGTTTCCACTAAAAAGTGGAAGTGGCTAGCTATTTCGCCAAGTTCTTTGCTTTCATTTACTTTCCAATAGCCCGTTGAAAAGTGGAAGAGGTTGGCTTGCCGCCTAATATTTACATTTTCTCTATTGGATATCATGCCGCCAATAGTTCTTGTACTTCTAGTTTTCTGCATATTGTTATCAGATCCCCTTACACCATATGGTCTCATCTTGCCCACTCTAGGATCTAGCCAATCAAAAAGTGAAGGGTTGCTTCCATTTTTGTATCTTTCTTTGAGCTAATGCTAATGAGTGAATTTTATGTGGAAAAAAATTGGGGAAAAACTAAGGGGGATATTTCAAGGTGATCTGGAAATTATTATGACAACGAATGGGTTTTTTTGTGGTTTTCTTATGAATGGCATATCAAACCAAGATTTTTGAAAGCAAACCTTATTTCTACCTTTAGGTGGGGCTTTTTCTCAAACCATGAATTGTGGGGTTTGATCCATTAGAAGAGATTCCTTCTAAAATTCCTATGTGGAATTGTCTCTCGATACTCCCTATGGAGTTTTGGCATGTTGACATTCTTCAATTCCTTGTTGCTATCATTGGGAAACCAATTGGTCCTTCTCACCAAACCCTTAATAGGAAGATAGCCACCTTCATTTTCAGGAAGATAGCCACCTTCATTTTCATTTGTTTTGAAATTAATTTGAACAATCCTCTTCCTAATTCTTGAGAGATCAAGCTGGGGAGCATGAACTGGATCCAACAAGTTGACTACGAATCTTTGTCATTCAATTGTTGTATATGTCATGAATATGGGTACTTGTAGAGGAATTGTTCCAAATTGAGTCCTATTCAATCTCCTCCAACACTTGAGGCTCACAATTTGAAAGCTAAAGGTAAGGCTCTAATGAAATCCAATTTTCTAAACCCTCACAACTTCATTCTTGTTAAGTCCTGAACAAAGGCAAAATCTTCTAATCTCTAGACTAAAGGCAATCTCAAAGTATATTTTGGTAATAGATTTTATGTTCTAGAAAGTTTTGAAGAAATTGTTAATGGTGAGCAAAAATTTAATATGGTTCATAACAAGATACTTTTCCCACAAACCTTGGATTTATCCCCTCTCAGAGACTTAAGGTGGATCTTCAAAATCCACCTAGTGAGAGGGGATGCCCTTCCCCTAGTTCTTTTGCCTTTGATCAATTGTTACAAGAGGCCCCTCAAGTTTATGCAAAAACTAGAGTTGTTATTTTGGCCTTAGAAAATCCTATAGAGTATAATGTAGTCATTGAAGTTGTAGAACCATTCAAAGATTCAAAAGAAAAAGAAGATAGAAAAACAAAGCCTCCCATTATTTTAGGTCTCCTTAAGAATCCCATTAAAAAGGGTGTTACTGATAAAACTTTGAAGACAGGGAGGAAAAAATACCATGAAAAAATAAAATTCATAAGGGAATCATTGGTAGAATATGGGTTATGATACTAGATTCCCATTTCTCTAACCTCCAAAAAATATTGTTATATGTTGGAATGCAAGGGGTTTGAGTAGCGTCCCTAAACAAAAATATGCTCAAGTTCTTGTAAGAGATCATAATCTTGATGTTGTTTTCATCCAAGAAACTAATCTCTCCTACAAAGACATGGTGATGGTATCTTCAAACTTTTGGAAAGGAGGGAAATGTATCAGTATAGGTGCTCAAGGATCTTTAGGTGAGGTGGCATGTCTATGGAACTCGTGTAGAGTCATTCAGGCCTGGTCGTCTAGAAATAAACACTTAATTTCCATGGAGGCTTCTTGTTTTAATTTTGGAGAACACTTTCTTACAAATGCATATGCTCCTCTTGATTTCCCAAGTAAGGTTTCACTTTGGTCTCATATTTGGTTTATTCACTCTACTGTTCCTACACTTTCTTGGATCCTAGCAAGGGATTCCAATGCTATCATAAGTTTAGATGAGAAAAGAGGAGGGATTGATTTCTTGGGCCCAACTTCTATGTTTCTAAGGGATAACATCTTTCTTAACCTGGTGGACATGATTCCTTGAAATGGAAGCTTCACATGGAGTAATTGTAGATGTGGTGATGACTCAATTTCTGAAAATCTTGATAGATTTCTTGTCTTCCATTTTTGGATCAACAATAGCTAGTCTTCCTACTCTAACATCCTCAATTGGAAGGGATCTGACCATTGGCCCATTATTTTTCACTCCTTTATGATCTCAAGACTAAAAACCCCCCTTCTAAATTTTAATTGATGTGGCTTTGTGATATGTATTTTTTCCATCTTATAGAAGGTTGGTGGCAGGGCTTAAATTTGACAGTCGACCCTGCCTGTCAAGCAATTTTTTTGTGATGGTCATTTATTTGGAATTGCCTTTCAAATATTAAATTTTATCTATTTTAAGAAAATATATGTAGATTGAAAAAACATATATAGAAATAATTACATAGAAATTTTGACAGTTTAACTAAAAAATTTCCTTTCAAGTGATACAGACTTCCTAAAATTTTAATTGTATTTTATAGCTAAAATGACTAAATACAGCCATACAACCATCAAATTTAAGCCCTGGTTGGTGGAGGAAGCGTAAATCAACTTATGTCGTGTACTCCTTAAAATATATTTAGTATGTAAAGCAAAAAACTCAAATTTTGGAATAGGCTCTCTTTCAAGAATTTTTTCCAAAACAAAAAGAAGATTCAATAAATTCTTGAAAGAGTTATTTTCCAGATTATAGAAATAGGCATGACTAGTTAAAAGATTGACTAGTTAAAGGAAGTTGATGAGAACACTATTTTTTTCATGGCTCGATTGAAAGGATCACAAAAGGGGAAATTCCATAGTTTCTCTCACTTTGACTCAAGGATCCCATTATCTTCATTTCAAGACATTTATGGAGAAGTTGTCAATCATTTCTCTTCATTATTCTCTAATCTAGGTCTTTGAGATGATGTCATTTCAAATTTTAGTGTCCATACTTCTTCTAGAGGAGATAAACCTACACTTCAATTCATAGATAATTCATAATACTATCACATAGTTGGGCTTCAACATCAAGATTAGATAGAGGTTGAAATATTCATTTAAAACAAATAGCTGTGTCCTCTAATGTATGAATCAACTTCAAAGGACTATGATACTATTGATAATCTCAAGAATACACAAGCTAAGATATCCCTTTGGTATATATTGTGTTCATGAAAAAAAACTTTAAAAGATAACAATTAAATACTAATTCACTCTTCCATATAATATCTGACTTAATTGATTAAATCTATTTGAAATAAGGTGTGTCATGCTATTTCATTTTATGATGTATAACCACCATATGATTTAATTATTATGTTTACACAATGAAAAATATGATAAGTGAAACATTAAATAATCCTTAGCTCTTATAATGCCTTCATTTGAAAATATATACTAGGGATTGCCTAGAAAAAACTTAAGGTAGATATATCAAAGTTAAAGCCATATAACCTAGCCTTAGTGGATTTTATGATGCAAAAACATTTTGTTTGGTTAAAATCACTCTTCTTATCACAATCAAACCATGCATAGGGAAATTACACAAATATGAGGACCAAAAAGTGGCCACCTCACTTTTTGGGCCCTTAGAGACCTAAACATGAGTGCATTATGGTTTTTTGAATATAAAAAATAAAATCTAAATTCTTTTTTTCAAATTGCATGTTTACTATGTGGATATTTTAGAGAGAGCTAACGAAAGGAGTAAGTTATGAGTTAGATAGAAAATGTAGATGAGTGTGCAAACCACAGAGAGGTTGAGAAATCAATAGGATTAAGAAAGATCACAAAATATATGATGATATAAGAATAAGGCATGAAGGAGTAGGTGTGTTCACTAAGGGTTGAAGATATGCTCCACAAGAAAGAGTGGAGTAGTGCATATATGGAGGAGTATGTGGAAGATGTAGTAATAGAGAAGATATTGTACATTAGTGCAAACCAAGGAAGCTTTCCACTTGATGAGAAAGGTTACTAAAGGTATGATAGAATTCCCAAGGAGCAATAAGTAAGTGTAACTAAGGTGGTAAAATTGAATGCAACAAAGGAGCATATTGAGAATGCTACACTGAAGATGTTAAAATTAATTTTAATGAAGGATATATATAGGCATGAATCTACATGTGGAGCTAGATTAATTTTAGAGATGTTACTAGTGAGAGTAGAAAAACATAGTGAAGAGATGATATCAATGGATGCAATGAAAGGGAATAGCTAGGGAGTTGCATAAGATATGTTGAAAGTACATGCAATAAAAATGTTGTGGGTTTATACAACAATGCAGAGTGAGCAGGAAATTTTAAGTGAAACACAAGTGAAGGTAGCGTGAAAAAAATATCCTATAGGAATAAAGGAAAATCAAGATAATATGCAAACTATTAAATTAACAAAATCTACCAAGCATTATTTTATAAATTATTAATAATTAAAAATAGACAAGCTCACCTCAATGAAAGATGGATGAAGACCTTGATTGGTAGGTGTTGAAATTGAATTCCCAACATTAACCTATTAAACATCCAACATGAGTTATAAGATTACCATTCATATAGGGTTAAACTATTCACGTGTAATATATATATATATTAATATTTTATTAGTTACATATACATGGACTCAATATTGTCATATAATCAATAGTAGAGGGTCACCAAACATAAGGTGGACACTAACCCTAAAATTTTATTATAATCAATCTAATAATTTAATTAATCTTACATTTCAAAATAAAATTTAATAAATTGAATTTGAACAAGTTTATTGAAATTTACCTGACTATCAATGCCATATGTTTCATTAAATAGATCATTTGTCATGGCCATTTCCTATATATGCATCCCATCCATGTGCATCCTCATACCCATAAACACAAAGAGACCTACAATTTTGACATAGGTGAGGTAGATATTGAGGCTTGGAAGACTTGCATGCCTCACCTTGTGCTAGAGGCCTACTTTGTTCTATAAGGGCTTGAGTAAACGAGCTAATGGACTCTAATGTCTCCACCCCAACATCCTTCTTCAAGATGGAAGGGATAGTGATATGCTCAAACTTTGTTCTACCTAGGAGTCTTGGTGCCTAGTTTTGGGCATGTTGTGCCCCCACTCTATCCTATGCAAATCCACCACATCTACCCTAGAACTCTTGTATATCAAAATAATTAGGGATATGAGTGAGGACAAACTCACAATATGGATTCCTCAAAAATTATTATGGCACCTCATTCTTATCACATGGAGGACAGTCAAAAACCATCCACCACCTACCTAAAAAATTATCCCTTATCCCTTGGTGGCAGCACCAATGGATAGGGAACCTCCTACAAGCGCCATGCAAGGGTGTATTGATTTGTGGGTTGGTGAATAAAGCACACACATCATATTTTCTTTTTGTTTCACTTTCTAATGTGATAGTTTGTCAACATAAAATTATTTTAGTTCTTCCATCTTGTTGGACCAACTATTGATTTTCTCACTCATTGATCCTATGTGAGCAATAATAGATTGTAGTAATTCAACGAGGGTGGACCTATGGGATTTTTTTATCCATAAGATCCTTTTATACTAATTAAAAAGTATAAAATTTATAGCTTCAAACATAGAGAGGAAGGCTAACCTGACATCCAAAAAGTAGCCAACATCCAAAACTAAACTACCCATACAACCAAAGAATTCATGAAAAGAAACTAAAACTACTACCCTAGACCACTACCCACCATCACCAAAAGAACCAACCGCGGACAGACACTTCCAAATATGGTAGAAAAAACCACACAAAACCATTAACAAAAAATCCCACAAAAAACCAAAAGCCAACTAACCCACAATTCACATAAAACCATTTAATTCAACAAAGAGTTCAAATTCCACCATCCAGTCAATATTTTGCACAACCTTGAGACCAAAGAATTTCTTCATGAAGTCCACAGCCACTACAACCACCATATGATGCTTCAGAAGCTCCAACCCCTTCAAATCTAATAGAAAAGGATAAATTTTAACAGCCTCATCCAAATTCTTCACCACCTCCCACTCACCCAGATGTGGAAGCCCCTTCCCCTCCACCACCAGTCTCAACAACTCATCCACCCCCACCAAAAAACTACTGAGAAAGACTTTCTCCAACAATAGTCTTGCCTATGCCTTTGGCACATGATTTTCCAATAGGGAAGCCAAAAAATAGGAGGTAATGTTGGTCTTGTCCCTACAAAACTCACTTCTTTTCAAATGTCCATGCTCGAGAACCATTGTCACCACCACAACTAGAAAGGGGTTGATATTATTCATGTTCTTCATAAGGCACTAGCTTGAAACCTCCCTAAAGGAAGTCTGATGAGATTTAGCCCCCAATGAAATTGGCATGTCCACTCCGAAGCTCACCAAACCTTCAACCACTACCTCAATTATAAACGTTAATCACCCTACCATCTCTTCCACCAAAACCCAACCAATAAAACTATTGGAAATAGGATCCCATTTAATTGCAAATCCTAAACATTAATTATTTCATGTATCTCCTAGATTCTTGGAATGTGTTCAACAACACTAAGATTAGGATGAGATTAATATTTGATGAAATAATCATGATTATTGGCATTTGTAATTAATTCTAAATGTAAGGAGCATGTGAGGGAGTCCATAGTGAGTTCCTAAATAATAGGGGCACATGGGGAACCCACATGGTAAGGTGACACTCACCTTGTGTTCAGTTAACTATACGGAGTAATAGTTAACACTTTTATATGTATGTAGAGATCCTAGGAGTTAGGATTTGATGTTCGCATGCTTGAAGTTTAGTTTAGTTTAGAATCAGTTTAGTTCAATTCAATTGTCTTTAGTTAGTTTCAGTTGTATGTTAGTTAACTTCAGTTAACTTGGAATGCATGGCTAGTAACATTGAGTTGTATGATAGATAATAGGGACTACCTCTAGTTAATAGGGGATGACCATTCTTGCATGAATCATGTTAAGTAAGTGTTTCAGTTAACTAGAAACCACTTGGAGCCAACTCGGGCACCCAAGATGCTTTCTTGGATTTACCTCTCTTGCATGATAAGATATTTTTGAAGGCTTAGTTAAGTATGATTACTTATGGGTGCCAACTTTGAGGAAGAGCTTTGGAATTATCACCAAAGTGAAGGATAAGTTGTAGCTTCAGTTTGGGATGCCCAAATGCATGAAGCACATGATGTAAGCTTTAGTCTTCACATAATAACTCAACTTGAAGAAATATGGCGTACCTTTCTTAAGGCTTGAGCTTGTGCATTGTAATTATCACCATTTAGAGATTACAAGGTTGCATATAGTCGTTATATCTCATTCAAGTTGAAGACAATTTCCATAATTGTTATTTGTAGGTGTGAAGAAGATTGGTAAATATATAAGAAGCATTCTCAAGCAAGAATTGGAGCTATTATATTTCAAAGATTGAATAATAGAATAATTCTTGGTGGAGTTTTTTCCCAAAAAGGTTTCTCTACGTTATATCTTGTGTAATCTTTCTAATATCCTGTCTAGTTCTTCTATCAACTTCTCTCTTGATTCTACAATAGTAAAATGAATTAATCAAGGTAATCACCCACAAAGAATATATGTAACAAAAGATCTTACTTAGATCAGCAATATTAAAGTTTTACAGAGTATTAAGCTAAGAAAACACCTAATTTTTCAACAGAAACCAGACCAACAAGCAATCCAAACTAGCAATGACAAGCCAGGTAACACTCTTATGTCTCCACACATGCCACTGCTACATTTAACTTTGGATAACACCAAATAGGGCATCATTAACCAAAGCTTCCCTCTGCAAAAAATAAATGCCAATCTCATCACACATGGGAAAACATCCTTCCCCACTAACACCATACTAGGAAATCAATGAAAATATCACATTGACTGGAAGAGGGTATGAAGAGTTGCCACCATCTCACCCTACCACTCCTTAAAATGAGAGCATGAAAAAATCAAAAAATACTTGGCCATCCCACAATGAAAAGGACAATCCCTTCGCCTAGGTAGATGCTAAGGGGTTTTGAAACCTCAACTGTTTTCCACCTCAAACACACATGACCTACCAACTCACCTCCCTTCCTTGCCAGCCGATGCCCTCCTCCCATCTAGAGGGTCACCCTCCCATCCGCCCACTGACCTATGGGAGTTTTTTGTTGTTGGATCTTTCAACTTTGTGATTATTCCTCAAGTTCTCTTTTATTTTGTTTCTTTTTGACCTATTGATTTAATATAAATTTTACACTAAGCAACTCAATAATTAATTGAATATTGATTTAATATAAATTTTACACTAAGCAACTAAAAATACTTACCTCTTTGACCTTAACGTTGTCATGGAGGCATTATGGCAATGAATTGGTGAACGAATGATGAAGAATAGGGTCTCTAAGAATGTGAGCGCACTTGAATGTGCTTGCAGGCTATGAGTTTGTAGTGATAAAGAAAGGAACATGACTCCTCTATAATCTTTTCCTTTTACCTTGCACTCTTCTTGTTGTATATTACTCCAAATTGATGACCTTCTTCTCTATCTTCAATCTTATCTTACATTTTACTATGCTCCTCTCTCCCTTGCAACCTTCTTCTCTCTCACACATTCCTTCTCCTTTACATCAACTTAGTTGTTCTACCTACATCTTCACAAATTTCTCACATGCCTTTTATGTCAAACCTTCACATCTTTACCCATATAACTCTATACTCAAATGCCACCCAATTCTTTGGATATATGAACTCTCCTACCTATCCTTTCTTATTGTGCCAAAATTATTTCATTCAATTCTCTACACGATCAAATGTACCCCAGACATGGCACTATCCTTCTCCTACATGATTGATCCTCCATTAATGTTGTCTAAGGTATAAATAGCCTCCATATAACTTCTTAACATTGTTCCATTTTTATTTACAAAGATGGTATGTTGGGTTTGATGTTTCCAAAATTAAATTGGTCCCTATCTTAGTTTCTCTCCCAAACCTCCCTTTGGAGTTCTAGGATGAAAGTATTATTCATGGTATTTTTGAAGCCATTGGTCAATTTATTATTATTGATGATGTCAAAAAATATAGAATGATTTTTATTTATGCTAAATTTTGTGTTTGCATGGAGGTTGGTTATGACCTTCCCAACAATGTTAAGATATGCTCCAAGCTTGGGGTTTGGGAGCAAAAACTCCATTGTGACACCTCTCGATGGTACCACTTCCATAATATTAAGGTTTTTTTTCCTTGTTGTTTTATGATATTCATTAAAATATGACCTTTAAGGGTCCTCGGCCCCATGAGGTGTTGATGTTGGGAATTAAAGAGGTTCGAACTGTCCTTGGCTATCATCAAATCCCTTTGGAGGATAAGAGATCATTGGACTTCTTTTTTGGGGGAAAAGGAGCACCTCACAAGATTAAAAGTAAACTCATGCTTGAGAAACCTTCAATTGTTTTGAAAAGTGGAATGACATTATATTCCATCCATAACCCTCTTTTGATGCCTTTGGTTAAATTTTAGTTTAGATCGCCTTGATTGTCTTGGCTTGTGGTTTTGGGTCCTTTCAAAACTTTTTTCTTGGTTCCATGCTCTCATTAAAAGCTTAGCTAGGTTTTTCTACTCTCTTCTTGGTAGCTAGTTTTGTCTCTCCTTTGAGAGATTGTTTCATTTGGCATATGTTGGCATTAATTTATACTCCTCTTGCTATTCATACCAAAATAGAGCATGGTGTTGATGCAACAATATCATGTTTGAAGCCTTTGATAGAGGTGTGAGCAATTTTATGTTATATTTTTTGTTTTATATGTCTACTAGTAAAAGTTGAATGATATTCATTTGTATTTTACTTTATATATTGATGCTTTCCAGAGGGCTTTGTAACTATAGATTGTGAACAAATCCCCATTATGAACGAAGAGAGGAAAAAGTGATTTAGAGTGAGTAAGAGTATGTGGTAAGTGATTATTTTGTTACATGTCATTCTATAATTTAATGTTTATATATTAATGTGTATACTTTTTATTATATTAGGTGGAGGTCTAGGCAAGTTTTGAGAGGAGGCCAAGTGAGCAAATTCAAAAGAAACCATCATCACATGAATCTCCATCCACTCAAAATTAAAAGGTGGCTCATAATTTGTTTCCTTCCCATATAGGGAAGTGACTACATTAGGGTCCTTTGTTGTATGCATGTATGGAATTTTTGTACATATATTTTTTGTTATAGATATGTGACTTTATACACCTACATGGCTTTGTTGTAATCCTATATAGCTTTCTTGTACATATGTTGTACTTTGACTGACATATAACACTATATGCCTATATGGATTTTTGGTTAATACAATTTTTTTACTAATGTTCTCCATATTTTCTAGAAATGATTAATTGAATAGTTAAATAATTAACAAGCAAAATGGAGATATTTCAATTTGAGTAATTAAATAAATATTGGCTAGTGAGTTTTATCATAGTTTGGATCTTGGTTGGTTATTTTTTTCATAGTCTAGATAAAACCAAATTAGAAATGGAATCAAGAAGTGGGGACATCTTATAAGTATGATATGTGTAATTGATGCAAGCTCATTGTAATTGATCATTCATTTTTTTTTATCTTATTTAGACACCCATAATTTTATATCTAGTTTCTCCTTTTTCTTTTTTCTTTTTTTTTTCTATTTGGATACCCATAAATTTAATAATCTCAAGAGTTTAAAACATTGTCCTAATCCACATAATAGTTTGTTATTACATTGGGATAGTTATAGTAGTGTAGCCTAAAACAATCAAGACAAATGGGGCATGAAACAATGCCTCCCCTAGTGTTCACCCACCCACCATAACATGTTTGCACAATTGATTTAGTCCCATGAGATGAAGAATGTAAAATATGCCTCCCTATAACTTTTTACTTAATGCAACTGATTCTTTTTATAAATTCTAAAACATTGTCACTATGATCAAGTGACTCAAAGATTTAAAAAATTGAGAGAGGTTATTTTGGAGGTACTCTAAGTGCACCTATATGTTTATATGGAACATTTGTAGGTGCCAGAAATTTTGAGAAATAACCCGTCATTGTTCAATACTTTTTCATAGATGGGGCTCTTAAGAGATTACACCAAAATGGTGTAGCTTGGAACAATCAAGATAACTGAGGTGAAAATGGGAATTTCCCAACATTCAATATCCCACCAAAATATGTTGGAGCTCTTTATTCGACCCCACAATGCATGAAACAAAAAAATGCTTGTCTCCAACTTTTTGTTGAAAGCAATTGATGCTTTTTACGATATTTGAAAAATTATCGCCACATTCAAATGGCTTGGATATCAACACGCAATATAAAGTAATATCAACACTTAATACAATAGGGATCACTATCGTAGGGCTCACTACCCAAAGAAGAAAGATTCATTTCCAAAAGGCTCACTACTAGAAAATAAAAGAAGATAGAGAAGAATGTTACATAGAGAAATCTATCTCAATGCAACAGATAAATCCACCACAACATTGCCGATGCCTTCGCAACATTACTAAAGAATTGTAAACACCTTTTGCTCACCGCATCCAATAATCTAATACATGAAATCTCACACTACACTTCCCAAATTCACACTCTAATACTCTGCACTTCACATCTTTCTTGTCTATATTATCATTTTTTAAAAACTCAAGTCTTATTTACACCATCTTCAACCTTGAAAACAATCTCCAAGCTCAACTATGCACATCAACTGTGCAAATTCAAATTAGGTCAGTACCAAAACACTTATGTGGTAGATAGAAGTGAAATCGGACCACACTGTTTCTTATTTGGGACCCAAATCTATAACACCACACTACTACACACTTCTATAAACAATAAACATTCATCATCAAGGTTAGTTGTTGCCTGTGTAAACACCAAGGTTAGTTGTTACCTGTGTAAACACCATTAAAATTTTAAGTACACGCTTCCTTTGATTCAACAACACCCCATAGACAACAAATGTCACCTAAACATGACCTAGAATATTCTATAAATACCCTAAAATCCAACAAAATCCTTCACAACAACTTTCTCCTAAGAAATGTACACACCTAATACACTCAAACAATCCTGCCATAGAATACAACTTAGAAAACTAACTTCTGAAGAACCAAACCTCAAATAACTTCAACTAAATAAATATACCAACACTATCAACACACCTTAAAATCCGCAAGACCTAGAACCAAACTATAGAGAAACATGAAGCAAAAACATTTCTCCCATACACCTTTGCAATACACTGCTCACACACTGGTGAACACAAATTCTTCTATACATTGATCTAGCATACCAAATTTTGAATACAATGTCTCTGAACACCTTTGATCAACATATTTGAAACACAGAGGCAAATTTTCAACCTAGAATAAATGGGGAGCAACACCAAAACACTACTCTACAACCAAGAACAACATTGCAACACATTGTTTCCTATTTTTATCAAATTTTCTCAAAAGCACTTGGAAACCAAGCATTAGAGACACATTATCATCACCTTCATCACTTCCTTACCCATAGACAAAAGCTTATCGAAGAAACACTAGAGGTTGACACTAGTAGCTTACTAATGACAACATAATGCAACTAATCAAAGCATGGATATCACCAACATACTCTTGCAAGAATCTCCCCCAATAATGATCTTCATCCTCCTTATACAATTGACACCAATAGCAACACAAGCTTGTTGACATCAATGACAACACCAATCTTCTCATACTTTCAACAATCTCCCCCTTTGTCATTGATGGCAACACATGATGTGAAAATCCATCAAAGACACAACTCTGATCCATACCTATTTCCTTTTCTCTTTTCTCATTACTCATTCTCCCTTATTCATCTATATTGTTCTCTCCCTTTTTGACAATTGAGCATGATTCTCTCTCTCCCTTAACTGTCTTCTTTTTCACATGACTCACTCCCCCTTTGACATCAATGGAAAAGGAAAAATTAATTGTATTACTTATGTTTCCCCTTTGACATTAATCAACCTTCTTATGATTTTTCTGCAACTTTTATTCCTTTACTGCTCTACATACTCCCCCTTAGGAGCACACACCATACTACACCAATCAACAATTACTGCATATGACAACACTTACTCCCCTAATTGAAACAACCAATAATTTCACTACCTACTCCCCCTGAGAGGTAGCCACCAACAACAATCTAATCAAAATAATGAATCTTAAAATCCATTGGACTGATGCATCTCCTTAAGTATCTAGTTCAAAGAAGGAGGGGCAATGACCCCCAACTTCTCTCATAGATACTCAAATTTATCCTTAAGAAAATCCTTAGTGAATATATCAACAACCTAATCCTTTGTAGCTACATACTCAAGTTTAACTTCATTTTCTACAACCTTCTCTCTTAGAAAGTGATACCAAATCGAGATATGTTTTTTCCTTGAATACATTACTAGATTCTTTGAAATATTGATAACACTTATATTATCATAGAATATAGAAATTGGTTCATCATATACAAATCTAATATCCTTCAATGTTTGTTGCATCCACAATACTTATGTGCAACAAGATGTTGTTGCAATGTATTATGCTTTTGTAGTAGATAAAGACATTGAATCTTGTTTCTTGCTTAACCATGACATCAATTTGCATCCAAGAAAGAATGCACCACCACTTGTACTTTTCATTTCATCTACACAACTAGCCCAATCTGCATCTATGTAAGCACTTAGAGTAAAGTTAGTAACCTTTGGATACCACAAGCCATGATCCAGAGTTCCATTCAAGTTTTTGAATATCCTCTTTGTTGTTGCAACATGTGACTCTCTAGGATCTTCTTGAAATCTAGCCAGAAGACAAACTGCATGCATGATATCCAGTATAGTAGCAATTAGATATAATAGTCCACCAATCACTTATCTATACTTTCTCTGATTTCCCTTAGGAGATTCATCATTTTTGCTCAGCTTGCAACCAGTAACCATAAGAGTACACACTAGTTTGGAATCTTCCATTCCAAACTTCTTCAACATTTCTTTAGCATACTTTGATTGTGAAATGAAAATACCTTTATTTTTCTTATTGATTTGTAGCCCAAGGAAGAAATTCATCTCCTCAAGCATAAACATTTCAAAATCTTTATGTATTTCCTCTGCAATTTTCTTGCACGTAGCTTCATTTCCTCTAAATATTATGTCATCAACATATACAACCATAATCAAGATTTGATCTTTTTCAACCTTAAAGATTGCTATCTGTGATACCTTTATTGAATCCTTGTTATATCAAATACTTGTCCAACCTTGCATACCGGGATCTAGGAGCTTGCTTCAATCCATATAATGCCTTCTTCAATTTGCAAACCATATCCAATTTGTGAGTTGTGGTTGATTTTTCATGTAAGATATCTTTCCTTTTTTTGTTGTTATGTATATATGTGAAGTAGATATAAGGATATTTTTTGTTGATGAAGTTTAATCAAACTTCATCTTAGAGGGAGCAAAAGTTGTATAGATTAATGGTGAACTTGTAGATTTTTGCATGCACAAAGGAAGTTTAGTTTCCCTTTTCCTTTAATGTCAAAGGGGGCAAGAGGAATGTGCATCTAAGGGGGAGTTTTTATGCACATAAGTTACTTTTTTCATCAATGACAAAGGGGGAGATTATTGCATCTTGAGAAGATTGGTTGTCATCGATGTCAAAAGTGTGTTGAAGATTGTATATGCTCCAAAGGTAGCCAATATGAAAAGATGCCAATTGGTGCAAGTCAACATTACAGTATATGGATCAATCTATTGTCTAAGTATGATGTAGAGGTGGGTACACATGTTCTAATCTATTTACAGTATATCTACATTGATATCTTTCTAGATTGGTATACTATACTTACTGGAAAGTTGTGTCTAAGGAATTCACATTACATATCCTAAGGCAATAAGATGGTGTTTTGGTCTGCATCCTTCCATAGAGCAAGATTTAGTCTTACAGTTTAGAAGGTAAGTAAATAGAGATGTGAAGGTGTTATATCCAAGATCTCAAGTCATTACACCTTTGCAGTGAAAGATAGAAGTGACAAATTTTTAGTCTATGCTCTAGCAAAGTAAAGTGGTGATGAAGGCTTGTGAATGTGATTTTTTGGCCATGTTGTTTTGAGGACATTATTAGTGATGTCTAATGTATGCCATATTGAAGATTCAAGTGGTTTGGTGCTCTGTAAGTTTAGTTATTCAATGAAAAAGTGTTATAGTTGGTTTCAAATGCATATCATTCATTAGAACATATGTTTGTTTGATTGCACCAATAGAAGATTGTACAAATCAGCGGTATGAGTTTGTGTGGGAACTCTACATGTTTCATTGTATCACAACTTTGAAGTGCATGAAGATATTTCTTGTTTCTAATAGCACACAAATTTTTCAAGTCAATTTATGAAGATATGATTTTGTTTTAATCGACTTAGGTATATTGGTGATGTGTGCCACAATTTTATGTTTGAGCGGAGTCTAAGAAGTGTTTTTAAATGTTGTATAAGTCATGCCAACTCATTTGGAAGAATTGTAAATAATGTCTTATCATTTTTGTATATTGCCAATGAAGATGTAGGTTGACATGTTTCAAGTTTCATAATTCCTTGTTTGTGGTTGACTGAAATTGTATTTTGCAAGTGTGTGGATGATATATGTAGAACATCAAAGATGTGCATGATTATGGAAGTGTGTGAAGATTAATGAGTGCATGAGCAGAGAATTACAATATCCACTATAGACCTAATAAGCATAATTGTTGACTATCAATGGTTGAAGCCATAACATTAATCATATTTCAATTATTCTTTCTATCAATCACTTGGGAGTAGTAGCTTCCTTTGGTTTCAACCCCTAAAACAAAGTTAGGGAGTAGTTGTTTACTTGGGTTGTAACTCAAAGTCAAATTCTAAATTTTTATTTACTTGTGAGGCTAGATTAGGATAGTAGCTCCTAGTATCATGGTGTAGGAGCACCTGCCAAAGTGCCAAAGTGCGAGCTTATTTTTAAGTTTTTGGTTAATATCCATGTTGTTATGTTTTGTAGGTCTTGGGGACCATCTTAATGGTGGTTGAGGGCCTTTTTGCTTCTTAGATAGAAGTTTATTAAGTTTGGAATCATTTTTGTGGTTGTTTCCTAAGCACTTGACAAACGTTGCAAAACACACTGTGTTTTACAACAACATGTTTTTGGCCGCTCTTAGGCTTGGAGAAGGAAACCTAACCATTTACAATGCATTGTAAAAGAGATCTCTTGACTTTTGAAGAGGGTTGGATGTTTTGGAGCGTGGCAGTTTTGTTGTGAATAATCAAAAAATAGCGCTTTTGGTGTGAAAATACAGTTTTTCCTGTTTTTGTTTTTAGAACAGCAATTAGATGTATTGAACAGGGTGATTTGTGAGTTTGATAGCATGTAGAGGAACCTCTTTCAGCACTACTTTGGCACATTAGATAGTTTTTCCCATCGCTTTCTTCCTATTTGTAAATTTCTGTGTTTTATTTCTTGCTGTTTTGACTGGTAATTGTGTTAAAAATGGAGTTTTAGCCCGCACTTCCATCGTACCAAGAAGTATGCAGACCATGGAAGGGTGGCTAAACTCCATTTGTGTATATATCTTAGAGGTAGGAGTCTTTGTGAGTTCTGGTAGCATGCTAAAAAGCTTTCCCTAGGCGAGTTGGTTAACACCTGGTTAGGGAAAGACAGTGAAAAGTTAGTTCTTACGTTGCAGGGGTGATGTATCTTCATTAAAGAAATGTGTGCAGTGGTTGTAGGGGCCTTCACAATGGTTGTCAAGAAGGCAGAGTCTTTTTCTGATCCTTTGGAGGTTGGAACAAGCAGAACAGTCCAAGAAAAGAAGCAAAGAAAGCCCTAGTTCTTGCAAGAATAGGGTACACCTATGTACGGACAGAAAAATGGTCCAAAACCAAAAAAATCTGTTAGAGCTTGGAATTTGAGCCAGGGTGACAGAAGCAAGTTTGGCCTAACTAGGTGAAGGAGAGGAGTGATAAGCAATTTTCTTGTGTGAGGAGGCCTAAAAGGGGCTCAAACCTAGTAGCCCTTCCCAAACCCTAGACTAGGGTTTTATGAAAGTGATAGAGAAGTGGTGTAAGGAGGTTGAACAAGGACCTTCCCTAGAAAGATTTGAACCTATGAAATCCTATGCACACCCCTGCAAACGAGGTTAGGAAGCATTTGGAGGTTAACTAGTCTTTAAGCTTATTAAGGGTTAGATGGTGAATGTGAGGAAAAGCACCAAGAATTGCTTGGTAGCAGCAAATTAGAGATGATAGCAGGGTTGGAAAATGAACCAGGGGTACCTAAAATAGCAGAGGACCTACAGGTTGAATGGTGGATGAAGTGACACCAAGGGGTTATCAAAGGTGAGACCCAAAGCATTGAGATTTTGATTGTCTCAATCCAACCCTGTCCCTATCAGATTGGTATCAAAGCAAGTTAAAGATTTGGGAAAGAAATCTTGCATGTCGGACATTGAGTCAAGTGATTCTTCCACCATGGTGACCAATGCAAAACTAGCTAAGATGGTTGAAGAGCAAGAAGAAGACAATAAGCAGTTGAGGGAAAGAAAAGTCCAACTTGAGGCAGCAATGAGGAGTGCACAGTTTGAGGGAAGAATTCCAAAATAAGAAGAGGTTGCAGAGGAAGATAAGACCCCTGAACCTAACCCTGTTTTGAAGGAGGAGCCTTTCTTGAAGGCATTAAAATCTTTGAGTGGAAAAGCACTTGAAGGCATACCACTTTTTAGTGGAAAGATGGAACCTGACCTAGTCATGGACTGGATAGAAGGCATGGAGAATCACTTTGAGTGTGATGGAGTCACGGAAGCTCAGAAGGTGAAGGTTGCTAAGTCAAGATTAAGAGGATCAGCTTTGACATGGTGGAAATTTTTTCAGACTGAGAGGGAGAAAGAAGGCAAGCAACCCATATCAACCTGGAAAGGAATGGTTGCTAAGGTAAAGGAAGCATATATGCCAAATGATTATGAGATCCAACTTCACAAGAAGAGGCAGAGTCTAAGGCAGAAAGAAAAAGATGTCAACACCTATACAGAAGAGTTTCAGAAGATTTGTATGAGGTCTAATGTGACAGAGGATAAGAGCCTAAAAGTTGCTAGGTATCTCAATGGTTTGAAGTGGAATATCCAAGAGGAAATGGCCTTGCTAAGTCCCAAGACAGTACACCAATGTTATCAATTGGCTATCAAGATTGAAGAATGGAACAAGAGGAAGCAAGATCAGTCTTCTAGGGGCAGAGGCAAAGGCAGAGATCAAAGAGATCAAAGAGGACAGCGTGGTGGTTACCAAGGAAGAGGTAGTGACCAAAGAAACCAAGGAGAATCAAAACTCACTAAGCATGGAGGTGAAACATCTTCAAGAGGAGGATTTAACATAGGAAGAGGACATCAAGGAGGTTCAAATAGGGGAAGAGGAGCAGGTAGAAGTAAATCTTACTTTGCCACCATGAAATGTTATCACTGCAATCAGCTAGGTCATCCAGCTTATAGGTGCCCGGAGAAAGCATCCTCTTCAAGCAATGAGAAAAGAGTGGCCTATGCACAAGAGGACACCATAAGTCCTAAGGCAACTGAGATCAGTCATATAGAATCTGAAATTGGAGAGAGTCTAATGTTTAATAGAGTGTTGATCAGACAACCAGTCAAAGAAGAACCCAAGCAAAGGAGAGCTTTGTTTAGAGCAAGGTGCAAAATACTTGGTAAAGTATGCAAGGTCATTATGGATTATGGTTCTACAGATAATATAATCTCAGAGGAGGAAATAACTAAGCTGAAATTGCAGAAGGTACCTCATACCAATCCCTACAAGGTCACATGGTTGAATAAAGGGTAGAGTGTTTGGGTGAATGAGCAGGTAACAGTGGAATTTTCAATTGGAGGATATAAAGACAAGTTGGTTTGCGATGTACTACCCATGGATGCATGCCATCTTCTGCTTGGCAGGCCATGGAAATATGACAGAAGTGCTATATATCATGGGAAGGAGAATGCCATTGAATTCAAGAAGGATGGAAGAACCTTCAAGCTGCAGTCATTGACTGAGGAAGATGAGGGGCAGTCCAAGGTACCAAACATCATGTTGAGCAGTGGTAAAGAGTTTATCAGCAATCTACATCAAGGGGGTGAAGGTTATGTGGTTTTAATGCAGTCCAAAGAGGAAGGAAAGGTTGAAGGGACAGTCTTACCAGAAGCAGTCCAAAAGTTACTTGATAAGTACAAGAGTATAGTGAGTGATGGAACACCTACAACTCTACCACCAAAGAGAGCAATAAGTCGTCAAATTAACTTCATACCTGGAGCCTCATTGCCTAACAAAGCAGAATACAAGCTTACACCTGAGCAGAACCAAGAGGTGGCTAGGCAAGTGGAAGAATTGTTGGGTCAAGGTTTGATTCAGAAGAGTATCAACCCATGTGCAGTCCCAATGGTTTTGGCAACAAAAAAAGGTGGTAAGTGGAGATTATGCACTAATTCTAGAGCAATTAATAGAATCGCAATTAGGTATAGGTTTCCTATTCCTAGAATTGAAGACTTGATGGATTGTCTTAGAGGTGCAAAATTCTTCACCAAGCTAGATCTTAAGAACAGGTATCATCAAATCATAATTAAGGAGGGTGATGAATGGAAGACAACTTTTAAGACAAATGATGGCTTATATGAGTGGAAGGTGATGCCATTTGGCCTCTCAAATGCCCCTAGCACGTTCATGAGGCTAATGAATGAGGTGCTTAAGGATTTCACAAGGATCTTTGTAGTAGTTTATCTTGATGACATACTGATTTTCAGTAAGACAGCAGAAGAACATTTGAAACATGTGGAGATGGTTCTTAAAAGGCCACAAGAAGAATAGTTAGCAATCAACCTTGAGAAGTGTGAGTTCTTCAAACAAGAACTTGTGTATCTAGGATTTGTGGTATCCCAAGGAATGTTGAAGATGGATCCAAGCAAGGTGGAAGCCATCCTAAACTGGCCTACACCAACCACAGCAACAGAGGTAAGGAGCTTTCATGGTTTAGCTCAGTTTTATAGGAAATTCATTAGGAATTTTAGTGGTATATGTGCACCAGTTCTAGATACCATTAAAGGTGGACTAAAAACAAAGTTTAAATGGACTCAAGAAGCTGATAGAGGGTTTGAAAAGCTGAAACAAGAAGTGGCAACTCAACCTATTTTGTTATTGCCTAGTTTTGATAAGTTGTTCACAGTTGAGTGTGATGCAAGTGGAGTAGCAGTAGGAGGAGTACTTAGTCAAGAAGGTAGGCCTGTAGCCTTTTTTAGTGAAAAGCTCAATGAGGCCAAGCAAAAGTACTCTACCTATGATCTTGAGTTATATTCTTTAGTGCAGTCCCTTAGGAAGTGGAGGCATTATTTGTTGCCCAAAGAGTTTGTGGTCTTCACAGATAACCAGGCACTCAGTTACATCAACACCCAAGAGAAGCTGAGTAATAGACACTTGAAATGGATGGAATACATCCAAGCTTTCACTTTTACCATCAAGCACAAGAAGGGACAAATGAATAAGGTGGCAGATGCATTAAGCAAGAGAATGTTGACAGTGCAGGAAATACAGCTGAAGAGCATTGGGTTGGAGAGCTTCAAAGACCTCTATGGTGAAGATGAAGACTTCTCAGAAGCCTACAAGGTATGCTCTAATTTTGAGAATCATTTTCATAGCCAGTATGCTGAGTATACATTGCAAAATGGACTATTATTTAAGGGTAATCTGTTATGTGTCCCAAGAGGATCAATGAGGGAAAATTTGATTCAAGAGAAACATAATGGCAGTCTTAGTGGGCATTTTGGAATAAATAAAACTTTAGATCCGGTACAAAGATTCTATTACTGGCCTAAGTTGGCAAGAGATGTTAGGAAATATGTGGAGCAGTGTGTAGTTTGCATGAAAGCCAAAGGGGGAGCCAACAATGCAGGTTTGTATCAACCTTTACCCATTCCCAATAGACCATGGGAGTGTGTTAGTATGGATTTTGTGGTGGGACTCCCCAAGACTAAGGCAGGGTTTGACATTATTTATGTAGTTGTGGACAGATTTAGCAAGATGAGTCACTTTATCCCTTGCAAGACTACACATGATGCTAGCTACATTGCCCATCTTTTCTTTAGGGAGATAGTAAGGATCCATGGATTGCCATTAAGTATTGTTTCTGACAGGGATGTGAAGTTCATGAGTCACTTTTGGAAGACTCTATGGAGCAGATTGGGAACAAATATGTCTTTTGGATCAGCTTACCATCCTCAAACTAATGGTCAAACAGAGGTGGTTAACAGAGTGCTAAGTAATCTATTGAGGTGCTTGACCAAATAATATGGATAGACATGGGATATGGTAATTTCTCAAGCCCAGTATGCTTATAATGACAGTGTAAACAGAACTATAGGGAAAAGTCCCTTTGAAGTGGTGTATGGGATGCACCCAAGAGGAATTTGTGAACTCAGAGATTTGGAATCAATGGAGAATAGGAGTGGACATGTAGAAGACTTCACTCAGACCATGAAGGATATTCATGAGCAGGTTAAGAAGACAATCACAACAACAACACAAAAATTGAAAGATAAAGTTGATGTGTCAAGGAGAGATGTGCAATTTGCAGTAGGTGACTATGTTATGGTCCATCTTAAAAAATCAAGGTTGTAGAAGGGAATGTCAACCAAAATGCAGATGAAAAGAGTGGGCCCATGCAAGGTGTTAGCCAAGTATGGAAAGAATGCATACAAGGTAGAATTACCATCAGATTTGGGCATATCTCCAGTATTTAATGTTGCTGATTTGATCAGGTATAAGGGGACAATTAGTGATGAAGTTAAGAATAGCTAGGAGATCTTTAAGGATATCAGTAATATACCCCTTCCTAATCAAGAGAAACCTCAGGCAGAGAAGATCTTGGAGTCTAGGGTGAAGAAGGCTCCAAGACATAAGGTGTACATGGAGCACCTTGGCAAGTGGAGGAACAAACATGAATCTGAGGCTACCTGGGTTGAGGAAGCTGACTTTAAGAAGCTAGGCATTTATCTATCACTGATGTCACCTCAATTTCCTTGATCTTTGTGTTGAGAGGGGGAGAATGGTGCAGGAGCACCTGCCAAAGTGCCAAAGTGCAAGCTTATTTTTAAGTTTTTGGTTAATATCCATGTTGTTATGTTTTGTAGGTATTGGGGACCATCTTAATGGTGGATGAGGGCCTTTTTGATTCTTAGATAGAAGTTGATTAAGTTTGGAATCATTTTTGTGGTTGTTTCCTAAGCACTTGACAAACGTTGCAAAACACACTGTGTTTTACAACATGTTTTTGGCCGCTCTTAGGCTTGGAGAAGGAAACCTAACCATTTCCAATGCATTGTAAAAGATATCTCTCAACTTTTGAAGAGGGTTGGATGTTTTGGAGCGTGGCAGTTTTGTTGTGAATAATCAAAAAACTGTGCTTTTGGTGTGAAAATACAGTTTTTCCTGTTTTTGTTTTTAGAATAGCGGTTAGATGTATTGAACAAGGTAATTTGTGAGTTTGATAGCATGTAGAGGAATCTCTTTAAGCACTGCTTTGGCACATTAGATATTTTTTCCCATCGCTTTCTTCCTATTTGTAAATTTTTGTGTTTTCTTTCTTGTTGTTTTGACTGGTAATTGTGTTAAAAATGGAGTTTTAGCCCGCACTTCCATCGTACCAAGAAGTATGCAGACCATGGAAGGGTGGCTAAACTCCATTTTTGTACATATCTTAGAGGTAGGAGTCTTTGTGAGTTCTGGTAGCATGCTAAAAAGCTTTCCCTAGGCGAGTTGATTAACACCCGGTTAGGGAAAGACAGTGAAAAGTTAGTTCTTACGTTGCAGGGGTGATGTATCTTCATTAAAGAAATGTGTGCAGTGGTTGCATGGGCCTTCACAATGGTTGTCAATAAGGAAGAGTCTTTGTCTGATCCTTTGGAGGTTGGAACAAGCAAAACAATCCAAGGAAAGAAGCAAAGAAAGCCCTAGTTCTTGCAAGAATAGGGTACACCTGTGTACGGATAGAAAAATGGTCCAAAACCAAAAAAATCTGTTAGAGCTTAGAATTTGAGCCAGGGTGACAGAAGCAAGTTTGGCCTAACTAGGTGAAGGAGAGGAGTGATAAACAATTTTCTTATGTGAGGAGGCCTAAAAGGGGCTCAAACCTAGTAGCCCTTCCCAAACCCTAGACTAGGGTTTTATGAAAGCGATAGAGAAGTGGTGTAAGGAGGTTGAACAAGGACCTTCCCTAGAAAGCTTTGAAGCTATGAAAGCCTATGCACACCCCTGCAAATGAGGTTAGGAAGCATTTGGAGGTTAACTAGTCTTTAAGCTTATTAAGGGCTAGATGGTGAATGTGAGGAAAAGCACCAAGAATTGCTTGGTAGCAGCAAATTAGAGATGATAGCAGGGTTGGAAAATGAACCAAGAGTACTGTTGTACCCAAACCAATTTTTTTTTGCTTCATCAAGGCATTTTGCATAAAAGAGTCTAACTTTGCTAAAATGAGGTAAAATACAGTTTTGGGCAATATCAAGCATGGAGTTTTGTTAGTAGTTTGTCAGTCAAAGGCAATTTCATTGATCAAGACCTGAATCAGAGACTCAGAATGGAGCTTTTCACGATGGAGGAACATCCCACGACAGCATTTCACGTTACACACGGTCATTTCAGTGATCGAAACAGAGTTTTCAGTGGTTAAATTATGAAGATTTCTCAGAGAAAAGTAGAAAAGTGCAACTATAGCCCAAGGGCGCCCAGCTTTTTGAAGGTCAAGATCTTGCTGAAAGTGTTCAATAATACAGTCAATCTCTTCAGAATCAGTCTGGCTATCCGATGAGCTATCCAGCGAAGCTTTCTAAGACCTGCAACTCCAGCAAACAGCGACAGAAGTTGAAATCCCCAAAGTTCCAGATATGGGAAATTTGTCTTTTTCAGGCAAAAGTGCAACTCTAGCCAGAGGGCGCCCATCTTAAAAAGGGGGTAAATCTTTGTATTTCTGATGGAAAATATAGTCAATCTGTTCATGACTAGTTTGCTTATCCGGCAAGATATCAAACGCAGTCATTTGAGTCTCAGAGTTCCAGCAGCAGTCGTCTGAAGATGGGCTTATAATGAGATTTCACGCTTCAAAGCTTCTCTGTCGCATTCCCAGTGCAAGTATAGCTCAGGGGCGCTGGTTAAAAGGACCCTTGAGATGGCTGAATTTGCAGACAAAGTCTTCCTGACATCAGTACTACTCTAAGTCAGCTCCGCGATGCACCATTCTGCCTGTTGATCTGACATTCCATGTGATCGTGGTAGAGTTTCTACTAAGCACATAAATAAGTGGGCGGACTGGCATAAAATGTTCAGTGTATTTCTACAGTCTAGAAGCGCCTAGCCTTTAGGCCTGTCAGATGAGGTCGTTTGCATTCGAAGTCTTCACGACTTTTGAGCGTGGTTACTTTATCTTTTCAACGAGCCCAGTCGTCAGCCTTCAGGATTTGGCAGTTGCTCGTACGTGCGAGGTCTTTGGCGAGGTGCTTAAGAGTGAAGACATCCAGAAAATGGCTAAGTCTGGAGTGGATATTTTAAATAAAATACGCACTGGCATTTTTGAGGTCTTAGAAGCAGTTTTCTTGCTTCGTCACCTCTAGAGACTTCTCTTGTGGGCTCTTCTGGCTGTCCGTTAAAACAAACGTGGCTCGAATCGGGTTATCCCAGCTCCAGATATCAGAGGTCAAAGTAGGGCATCTGGTTGAGAGTTCAATTTTTGTAAAAATGACATCAGTGCAACTAAGAGCCAGGGGCACTTTTACTTTTGAGGCCCTTAATGAACTTTTCAAAGGTCATGTGTACAATCGTTGGATGCAGAATATCTCTAGGCACGCAGTGAGCTTGGTTTCCTGTCAGCAGGGTTCACCGTTCGCTGTCAGCAGCCGTTTGAAGTGTCAGATGGCAGTTTAGGAAAATGGTTAAGTCTGGAACCTGTAAATGAATTTAATCAGGGGCGCCTAATTTTTCAGGGGGTTAAACGATGGATTTTGCAGTAGTGTCTCCCAGTAGGCATTTCTTCTTTGCTCAGCAGGCTTCACGATGAATATCTTAGCTCGGTCTCACCATCATCCGGTCATTCAGGATTCAATGTCGAGGTTGGCCAGTCGTGACTTTATCGTCAGCTATAAAATAGGAAGTTAATAAAAAGTGCAATATCTTGAGCAAATGGACACCTATGAGCTCAAGAGATGACTTTTCAGAATTGGTGAAGTCTAACGGTGAAGCCTAAAGCTTCATTCAATTGTCAACTGGAGTTTCAAATATTTTGCATATTTTAGCATTGAGTGGCGATTTTCTATTTTTGGCGCCTTTGCTATTGCATAATAAATATTTTATTATTATTTATTTTTGAACTTCCAATCAGTGGCAGTTCAACTGAAATGGTCCAATTGAAAGGCTTTTATTTTCAGTTGAGGTTTTAGATCTTACAGTTGTCAGATTGATGCGAATTTCATCTTATTTAAGCATGGCGCCATCTTCATTTATTATTCACAAAGCTAAAGAGAAATTTGTTTTTCTTAAGAGAAATTCATATTTTTCAAGCAAAATTTGTATTTCTTCAAGGCAAAGGCGTATCTTCAAGGAAAATTCATATTTTCAGAGCAAAGGCAAATTCTTCATCAACAATCATTGGCAAAGACATCAAAACACTTTCCTTGCAGGTACAAGTCATAATTATCAGTAGACTTCAAGGCAGATGGCGATTTCAGTAGAAGCAGAGCACTAAAAACTTCTTTCTTCTATCTTAAATTCTTCTATTTCTCATCTTAAATTCTTTCGCATGTTTGAAGAATTGGTGACTTTTGGCAAAACAAATCATCTGGGTTGATTCAAAATAGCTTCCTAGAGAAAACCCATGTGCCAGAATTTTTCAGGAAAATTTACTCCAGAGCATCAGTTCTCGAGGCTCTAATTTTCTCAACTGAAAATTCCTTGCATGGTCGAGTAGAAGTCAAATTTTCGCAAATCTGACATTCTAGGTTGTCTTAGAATCTTCTTCTGGACAAAACCCATATCTCATATTTTCGCCGAAAATAACTCTTTGAAAGGCTATTTTTAGCCTCAACAGGCTATTTTTAGTTTTCCAGAAAAATTGTCAGAATATAGCCGTGTTCACATTCAACAGGCGAGTTTTTCAGAGTACAGTACACACAGACTGAATTCAAGACCAAATCGATCTTAATTCTTGATTTCATTAGAAAAGTTGAGACCGATTTGTATCAAGCCGCAGAAGAGATAATGGCCATCACTTCAGTTACGGAGCTGCCAAAGCTATAAGTCAGTGAAATGCTAGTTTGAGTGTGCGAAGATTGCCAAGATTGCTCAAGTTGCTGACATTCAGATGTTGATGTAGTTGATAGCCTCGTTGAGGGATTGGTTGCTTGAGATCACGGCCAGTAGACTTCAGTTCCTACCTCTCAGAATAGACTTTATACACAGGAGTTAACTTGGCGTTACCCTTTCAAGTTAACTCACTATCTTGTCTCATGCATATCTATTCTGAGATTAACATTATTTACTTGGAGTTTCATTTAGGGTTTTTCGTTAACTGATGGTAGTGTTCCAGTTAACATGCTTTCAATAAGGACGTGCATGCTTGCACAATTGTCCATTTTTAGATTAGATGTTTCAGTTAACTGATGGTAGTTTTCCAGTTAACTGTATAGTTTACTTTATCAGGGTTTAGCAATAAATCTTGCATGCATTGCAGGACTGTAGTTGACTCAAGGTGATTTTAGGGTTCCCTACACCTTGATGTATATAAATAAGAGCTTTTGCTCATTTGTAATTAACTTTTTCTTAAGAGAGAAATATATGCTGCGCCTACCTTGCCCTCAATATTGCTCTTTTGGTATTTGTTCATGTGTCTTCACTATTACAATTAATTGTTATGCCACATAGGGTTTCATGCAATTGTAATGGTGAATTCTTTCCATAGTTTAGATAAATCTGTTTTGTGCATCTTTACCATTATGATCAATTGTTATGCCACATAGGGTTTCATGCGATTGTGATGATAAATCTATTTTGTGAACCTTTACCGTTATGATCAAGTGTTATGCCACATAGGGTTTCATGAGATTGTGATGATAAATTTTTTGAGTCTTTACTATTATGATCAAGTGTTATGCCACATAGGGTTTCATAAGATTATCACATGGTAAATTCTTAAATCTGTTTTGTGCCTAATAAACTTGTTCAGATTGAGATAATAGTTGCGCCACCTTGCCTTCAAGTAGAGAATCAATCCGTTTATCGTCTGATAGTCAAACCTTGCTCCATTTCCTCATGCTCGTTTTCTTGAGGGAACTGGATAGAATTTAAGTTATTAAGTTTAGTTGTAGTTAGTAGATCCGCAAAACCAGAAAACTCAGCTGAACGTATATAGTTTTCGAGAAAGCCTTGTACCTCTACAGCTGAAGCAAAAAGACAGGATTTAGTTTAGTTTATTTCCATTTGCAAGTACTTTTGTCGAGCACAACGAGGGAGCTTCCCCTCCTAATTTGAAGAGCACTCATTGCGTAGTGTGTGTAGTTGTCTGTACCAACTCTTACTCCAGAGGTGCTAGTTGTTACGCCAACAGGTACCTAAAATAGCAGAGGACCTACAGGTTGAATGGTGGAAGAAGTGACACCAAGGGGTTATCAAAGGTGAGACCCAAAGCATTGAGATTGTGATTGTCTCAATCTAACCTTGTCCCTATCATAGCATTTCTCACCATGGTTTTTCCCCTATGGGTTTTTCCACATAAATATGGTGTTATCTGTGTTCTTGTGTAGTTTCTTTTCTTCTCTCTTATTTTGATTAAGTGGAATGCTTAATTGGTATAAATTAACTTCAATAGTAGTTAATTGGGATTGAAATTTAAAGCATACTGATTCACCCCCCCTCTCAATATTTTGATGTGTTCAAAAACTTGTCATTGTAAAGGGGATTTTGAATGGTACACTTCAGAAAAGTAATAGAAAACAATTTTGGATCTGGATTCAACTTGTTCTCTACATGTCATTGTTAATGTGTCATATTTTGTGTTAATGATGATCTTTTCTATCTCAAATATTGTTTGCAAAAGCAATTAGTTGTGTTCTTAAATCATTTTTTGAAATCGTATACATTCTTGGTAACTTGTTTCATATTTACTAATAGTCATATTGTGTATTCATTACAAAATTACCATATGTAGTTTTTGATATTTGTGGTGAATTTTGTCTATTTTTGAATAAATTCAAACCTGTAATAGCATTTGCATATCTATTATTTGGGGTTTCTTTAAATATTTCCATTAATTTGGCATTTCCACTCACATTCTAGTAAATTGTACTCCTAAAATCCAAAAATATCTATCATACGAGGGAGTTTCCCCTCTCAAACATAGAGGAAGAATGCATTTTTCATAGCAATCTCTCCAAATGTTGGATTTTTTTTTAACTCTCTATTGGAAAATTCACATAAAAACTTCAAGTCACAAATCCATTTACCAACAACACCCAAATCTCTCAATCTTCAACGAGGAGATATTTTAAAATATTATCAAAGGCTTTCTAAAAATTGATAAAGTTACAATATAAAGGTTGACCTTACAACATGATTCCTCAATAATGGAGCACAAAGTGAAAATGTGATCACTTGTCTAATGATCACATCTAAGTCCAACTTAGCCATGAGCTTGGAGCTTAAAGTTATCCATAAAGGAACATATGTGGCATCTAGAGTGGTATCTTGAGTTTTGAAACATATATGCCCAATAATGGAAATCCTATCATTATTAGATTTAAAGGGTCTCCATACATCTAGATAGGATGAATCAAAGGAGAAGAAAAGAATAAAAGGAATTCATGGATTATTAGTTCGTTAAGAAAATCAACAATGGAAGAACAAAGTACACAAGTTGCAATGAAATGACCTACATAAGACAATAATGTAATAAAATATATTTCAAAGACTTGATAATATAAGCCACTTTCAAGGGAAACCTCCAAAATTAAGGAAGTTTGAGGGAGCTACCTTTAATAGTGTTAGATAAGGACATAATACACAATATAACGATAATATACTATTCACTACCTCTTATATATACCATACATTTTCATGGATGCCACCCAAGCCCAACTAACTACTTATATAAAACTATATAAATGATAATATACCTTAATTTAGAGTTAGGCTAGTCATGAATTGGCTAAATGTATCCCATGCACATTATAGGTTAAGGGTGCGGCATATACCTCCCTTTAAAGCCAACATTATCCCCAATGTTGATGAATATTTTATGTTTTTGAAGAACACTTTATCTTTTCATTTCACTTCTTCACTAGCTAGATTCTTCCACTTGATTAGATACTTTGTAATCATTCTAAGTTGGAACCTCTAAATGTCTATCAAAAGGATTCCATCAAGTTCCAAAATTATTATTCCCTCCTTATCAATTTGTTGTAACCATGTCTATGTTGAAATTTAGTGTCAATTAGTTTGATGCATCATTCTATTATGTATATTTTTCCTTGTTCCCATTGGGACTAAAATGTGCCTCATGTTGGTACTACACGTTCATCCACTAATCTAATAATTTTATGTATCTTCAAAGAAGAGGTGCTTGATAGTAGATGTTTCTAAAGCACTACTTAAATTGTCTAGTCCTAGTCTCTTTTAGGTTGTAGACCCTTAGGCATCTCTCAAACTAGTGATAGTAAATGGCAAGATATTATTGGCTTGGGGACTTCTTTTACTTCACTGGCATCCATTTTCTTTAATCTGGTGATTTGGATGAAGTAGTTATTCATAAGACTATTTCCATAATGCTCCATGAGTTCCTCTTGAAAAATAGACCATGTGAAAATTCATCCTTTTTTCACTTTGTTCATGGGTGAAATTACAATACTATCTCACTTTTTGGCCAAGATGCACATTTATATCAACATTTTTAACTAAATCTTCACCTTTTGAGACCTATAGCCGCTAAACCATTAAGAATTTGAAGATGATACGAACTGGTGATTTGTGGCAATTTGTGTGTAGATTCTAAACATATATTTTGTATTTTTTTCCTAAAATAAATCATGAATCTTTCAACATCTCCTTTAATAACTTGTTTTAAATAGTAAACAACATTTTTAGAAAGTAACTGTTATGTCAAGTCAAACATAACTTTTTTTCTAGAAAGGATAAAATTATAATTTTTAAAATATAGATTCTTAACATCAATATCCAGGGCAAGGATATTTTTCATCAATTTTTGTTACATATTTTTTTAATTAATTTTTGAAGTCACTATAATTATAATTTGGACATAGGTGTATGTCACCAAACATAACAAGTGTCGTGTATATATCAAAATCCCTTTTTTTGGTGAAACGAGGACATCAATACCTAGGGAAAAGACATTTTTTGAAATTTTTTTACAATGGTTTACTTTTTTTCCACCTCGATAGAACGAAGAACTTAATATTTGATGAAAAACCTATGTTTAGTAAAAATTGAAAATTAAAAACATGATAAAATTAAAACATATCAAAACTATAATTGTTGGAAATGTGTGAAGGAGACTCCATTATGAGTATGATAATACTAGAGGGGTTCTATCCAAGGGGGTTTTATCTAACCCTCTTCAATTAAAACCCTTTAGATGGAACCTCTCAAGGCTTAAATCATTAGTTTTTTAAAAAATAAGTAATTTTAGGTAAAAAAATAGGATATCCCAAAAGTGAGACACACTATTATGGCAACACCCCCATCACATAGTTGATGATACCAAATGATTTGATTTGTTCCCAAATATAATGATTTCATTATGAAATTTTGTTAAAATAAAACATAATGAAGATCAAAGAACTACTCCATTTAGCATGGTCAATTTGTTGGATCCTACCATCAAAATTGCACATTTCCATCCTTGGAATGAAGTGCCTTGAGTTGGTAATAGAATCATTTGTGTGATGATCTTGCTTTAGATTAGAATCAAAGAAAGAAGCTTCATGTTCATTTGAAGATAAATTTACATCCCAAGTCTTGTGGTGTGAATTTTCTCATTGGGAGTCCATGACCATGTAATTCCAGAGATAAGGTAATTATTTGAACACTGTATTACTATCTTCTTTCATAGTGATCCCTTTAATCTTCTTTTTAATTTATTGCAAGATTGCCTCCTTAACCCTATTGGTTGCTTCCTTTATGTCTTCAATGACCTCATGCAATCCATCTCCTCTAATATTGTATCATCCTTGTCAAGATTCTTTGCAAGAGTGACTAAATCCCTTCCTTAGGAATTGAAGCCCCAATTATGATGTTGAAAAACAATTTCCATAATAACTTACTCAAAACAAATTAAAATCATATTAAAATTTTAATATAACTTACCTCTACTTGGAACTCATTTTTCAAAAAAATCTCCAAGAAATCAACTAACTTAAAGCCTTGGGAGTGAATTTGGTGAAAACCCTATTTTCATAATAACTACTTCAAAATTGCTTCAAATACTTTAAATCTAGACTATAATAGCTATAATATGTCCTTATCAACCCTCCAAATTACAAAAAATAAGTCAAATTGAAAGAAAATGTGCTTCACAATCTAGCATCCTAAATAAATAAAAATTGTCTCATTTCTTGCCTTCTAGATGCCAAGATCATGCTCCAATACCACTTGTATGAAATAACTCGCACAAGAGAAGAATATAATAGGAAATGTGCTACAAATTATTAATAATAATAAGCCACTTTGAGGAGGCTAACTCTAGTAGTCTTCATTAAGAACAAAATACAAAATATGATGATAATAAACTAACTAGTATTTAATATATATCATACTTATATCGTGGATGCCAACTAGGCCCATCTAACTACCTATATAAGACTATCTAAGTGATTGTATAACTTGTTTAAGGGTTATGCTAGCCATAAGTTGGTTAAACATATCTCGATGCACACTATAGGTTAAGGGCATAAGTTAGATGTATGTTGGGACAAAATATAGTGGTTTATGATATAGCAAACATTCTTATGAGGGAGAAGGGAATGCCACAATAGTTTAGGGTCATTGTGCAAGGTGGTAGCATGTTGCAATGATGGTGAAAAGGATTTGTTTGTTTTTGCATTGTTGAGTAATGAGATAATTTTTATTTAGAATATTAGCATCAATAAGTTTGTGTCTGTGGATGTCCTTGGGCGTGTGATGAAGGACTTTACATTCTTCATCAAACCATCTATTCAAAGGGCACCCACCAATTCTTTGATTTCTAGCTCTATAAATATACTATGGGAAGACACTTAGTTTAGTAGTTTGCAAATATTGACAAATGAAAGCTAGCTGATTTCTACCTCTAGAATTAGAATATGGAAAGATATTTATTGTTTTAGTCCATAAAAAATTCACTAATGAAATAGCTTTCTCATGTGTATTTTTTATAGAAGCAAGGGAAGGAAAAATTGTTCTTAGGTGTATAGTATAAATAGTGGCAAAAGAGGAGTCAAAATAATAATAGTATAGGGCTTGTAATGGAAGTCAACATAGAAAGACAACATATGGATTTTGAGGTTAAAGGATATGTACTAGCCCCCACCTTTGTGATTAAAACATGTAAACCTATACCAATTTGAGAAACAAGATAAACCAATTCGAAATAGAAACTCTGACCTTTGTAAGAATAATTATTGATCATCCATTAAAAATAAAATAAATAATAAAAACTTTGCTAGTAAGGAATTCATTTTTTATGACATGAATAGTATTATACTTTTATATTAAGATATAAAAACTAAAATATACAATTCACATAAAAGATTAGTGGAATGGAATCACACCCAAGAAGTCTATGTTTAATTCATAAAGACTTTCAATATTAGAAAGAAAGAAAAAAAAAAGTGGAAGGGTCCTTAGTTTGTTAGTGAAGTTGAATGGTTTTGAATGAGTGCACTAAAGATCAAGCCTCATTAAGTGCAAGGCCTTTGAAACCATAAGAGATGAGACCAAGATTATGGTCTTAGACAATTTTAAAGAATAGTTACCCTTCCATTCTTAACTATAGAAAAATATCAACTTACACTTATAAATCTTCTATAATACAATAATTATTATTATGAACCCCAAAAAGTTAAAAATGAAAAAAACAAACTAAACCGTTACATTGAAGGCTATTATCACAATCTTGGGATGCCTGTGCCTGCTAAATTTGTTTAATTACCAAAATCCAGCATGACCAATTGGGTTAACTCATTAAAGAATTCAATCAAAATGGTCACGAATCTTCGCTGAACTGCCAACAACAAATTGGCCGATTGTATTAAATCATACAAGAATTCAATCAAAATGGTGACGAATTTTATTTGTGGTGCTTGTACCTATTTCACCTGTTTAATAGCCGACACCTACTTGGATAACCAGATTAAACCATATAGGAATTCAATTAAAATGGCCATGAAACATAGTTAATATGCAAATTACCATATAACATTCAGAAGAATTGGAGTCACAATGAACAGATGATTTCATTCTAGAATAGATATGAACCTGTGATAGAACTGTCCTTTTATAAACAAGGTGTTCTTCTTACATTTCATGGCAGGCTTGCATGAAACATTTTCATGCCTTGTTACTTTCTTTGCTTTTTTCACATAATATGTTATTTCATAAAGGAAGAAACATGCCATTGCTTCATGAAATTACAGTTTTGCTTGTATTGATGATGAGAATGTCCAGGTTTCAATCGGTGTGCTCTGGTAGCCTACATTCGCAGGACATAGGCCATAAAGTGTTTGATGTTATACGTTACGGAGCAAGAGCCAATGGCCATGAAGATGACAACCAGGTAAGAAATTGAAATCAAAGACATTGTTTACTTAGTGTGTTTTATGCCATCTTGAGGACTACTCACTGTTAGTGGTCAATGTGCCAACACTTTAGAGAAGTTTCTACCTCCAATGTATACCACAATGTGCCACACTTTACAGTGGGCACCACTCCCAATGTATACAAACATGCCCACATTTTACAGTAGCACCACCCTCAATATAAACCAACATACAAACGCTTTACAGTGGGCACACCCATTAACCACAATGTGACAAACGGTTTAAGCTCTTCCCTATGGGATTTGGTGCACATTGAGTGAGTGCATAGAAGGAAAAAGGGTATTTTTTTTATTACTGTTTTTGCTTTAGTCTGCTGGTAAAAATCAGGGGCATTAGTGTAAAATGGATCCCACGAATAAAAGAAATGGTTGTAAGTTCCCAACATAAGGATCCAAGAATAAAGGAGGTGATGGTAAATTCTTCCAAAGAAAAAGGGGGAATAGTAAGTAATCCAGTGTGTTTTACTATCTCTAGAATCAGAAAAAGTTGCATTCCAACTGATCAAAGTTCATGATATGATGTGTCTAAGCTTTTGCTCCAGGTAATAAGTGGATATATATGCTTACATTGCATTGGCCTAGTGAAATATGTAGGATACCAGATTGCTGACAGTTTTTTTTGTAAGGCACTGCATGTAATGAAAGATTTGCTATTTGGAAAGCAGGCTTCCAGATGCATGTTGCAAGTTCCCCTGTTCATGTGTTAGCATCTTCTTCCTCTTTAGGAGAGAGGACCTAGTACTTGAGCATGTTTCAATAGTTGTTATAGCATTTGTTGGTTTGATGTCCAATGATTTTAACAATATTGGACCAATAGTTGTGACTTTAAAGTTTTTAGTGTTGATGATGACTACCCATAATTGAATGAGATATATTCTTAGATCTAAAAAGAAACAAATCATGCGATGTCACATCAGTGCACCAATAAAACATGATATAGTGCAGAAGTATCGGTCTCACTTTTTTTGGGGCCTTTTTGGACACCTCGACAAAAAGCATGCTGATGTGGCATAATATTTGATGATGTGGCCTTGAAACCTTCATTGCAAGCAGGGGACTTGCCAAGTAAACTGCTGTAAAATATTGGGAGTGATTTGAAATTTCCATGTAGGATTTTGAGAAACGTGGAATTAGGGTGCTCAACTTCCAGGTCCTCTCCCCTAGTGCTAACACAAGCATTTGTGTGCTTTATAAGTCCATTTTCCTTGTGATTTATTGCTAATGTGAATGCTGTTCTGAAAATCACAAGCTTCAATACAATAGTGGCATATGCATTGCTGAGGATCTCACTCAACATCAATATCTACCTATCTCCGCCTCTGCAGCAAGATGTGCTTAAGGCCTAGCATTTGTTTCTCAGCGTATTTCTTACAATTCATTTGCTTGAATTCTCAAATGCAGGCATTTCTTGGAGCATGGAATGCAGCATGTATTTCTGGCAATCCATCTGTAGTTTATATACCCAAAGGAGAATACTTGCTCAACCCTATTACCTTCAAGGGGCCTTGTAAAGCTCAAAATATCAGGGTGCAGGTAATGTTATTTTTTGAGATTAATGTCATCTTGATCTTTGCTTATTTAGGCCTAGAAACTAGGTTCAACCGAATCATGAGCCTTTCTTAGACTGATTAGAGATGGTAGTACAACGACACCAATGTTCAATTAAACTCCATTATCGATCAAGAAATTGGTCTGGACTTAGTGTTCTCATTCAAACTTAAAATTGAAAATGCATTTTGGACAGGTAGTAGGAAATCTTATAGCTCCAAGAGAACACAGTCTCTGGAACAAACAAGTCCTATATCATTGGCTACAGTTCACAGATGTAAATGGGCTAATAGTTGAAGGATGGGGATCTCTAGATGGAAGTGGAAAACCTTGGTGGGATGAATCATGCAGAATAAATAAAAAAAATGTATGTAGATTTACGAAACTATGGTATATTTCTTTGATAATTTAACTTTCTATACAGAAGAAGCTAATCAGAATCCTGGGTTTGGCATCTTCTTTTCAAATATGCATTATATGCTGCTACTAATCTATACCTGTAATGTCTGTGCAGCCATGCAGACAAGGACCCAGCGTAAAAATTCTTTAACCCATTGCTTACAGAATATCATCTAAATGTTTCTAAGATGGAATAAATAGAAAAGCCATTTTAAAAAATTTTACCTTTTTTTTGAAAAATGGATCTTAGTGGTAGAACATGAATAAATTGTGAGGAAAAATAGAAAATCTCATTTTTTTGATATTCATCTTTCTTATGGAAAATGGTTTTTTGTGGTAGTACAATGCACATAAACAAAATGTAATGACTAAACTGTGATCATGTATATTTACAGTCGTTGCAATTTAGCAGATGCACAGATATTACTCTGAGAAATATGATCTTGACCAACAGCAAACAAGTTCACATACACTTTGACTTCTGCAATGATGTTAAAGCATATGGACTGAAAATTTTTGCTCCTTCTGACAGTCCAAACACTGATGGAATTCACATACAACAATCTAAGAATGTGATGATTCAAGATATTATTGTAGGGACAGGTAAACCTTAATCTCTCCTAGACAATTCAAGAGAATATCTATAGCTTTTAAACTTGCATTTTTATTATGATAGAAAAATTCAACATCAATATATACATCCATGCCCACTTTGGATGCCTGAGATGAACCTTAGAAATTCGTATACACAAAAGTCCAATCATTCTAGTCTAAATGGTTATCAATTGGCAGTTCTCTAATGATTTAAGTACTTTATCTTATGCAATAGGCGAGTGTAAATTTGGGTGACATAAGCCAAGGATTATTTATGCTAACTACAGTATTTGTTACTACAAAGTGGGAAGTGGGTACAAACAATTGCCATTTTAAAAGAAATATTGTGAATGTGTAGTTATTTCTCCAATAGCAGTAATGAAACAGTATCAGTGCAAACATTACTTTATGGCATGGGACTTCAAATGAATATAAATATCATATTCAGGTGATGATTGCATTTCTGTGGGACATGGCTCCTGCAACATTCACATTCAACATGTTACATGTGGACCAGGGCATGGAATCAGGTCATAATTTATCTCCAAACTTCATAGCTTTTGTTGTAATTTTCTCTTTTGGAGACAAGTATTTAATGTTAATTATTACTTCTTTGTTTAGTTCAGTGTGGGAAGCCTGGGAAAACATAATCAGGAAGCTTGTGTAAGAAATGTCACTGTAAGTGATGTCAGTTTGTTTAACACTGACAATGGATTGAGAATTAAAACATGGCAAGGTGGAAAAGGCCTAGCCACACATCTAACATTCTCTAATGTGGAGATGAGTAATGTTAAGAATCCCATCCTCATTGATCAGTATTATTGCCCTCATTCTTCTCATTGTTCTAACCAGGTAGGCATACAATTAAGGTTTTAATTTGGTTTTATTGATCCAAGCTTTGAGCTAAAATTACACTAACTAAATTGATATGCTGGTTGTTGTAGACCAATGCAGTTCAGATTAGCAATGTTGCATACAACAATATAAAGGGAACTTCAGCAACAAAGGTGGCAGTAAAATTTTCTTGTACAGCAAAAGCTCCATGCTTGAACATTAGCCTCCAGGATGTGCACTTAATTTATGTAAATGGCAGTCATGAGGATATAAAAGGTGGTAATGCAATATCTATGTGTTATAATGCTCAAGGTAGTTGGAGTGGTGCGGTATATCCTCCTAGTTGTCTGCTACATTCTAACTAGAATTGTCCCATCAGTTTTTCTTACAAAATCAGAAGAACCCATTAAATAAAAGCCCATGGAAGAGACAGGGAAGCAACTTTTTTTCATAGTTTGTTCTACTTAAAATCATCTTTTGAGAACCAATGGATAAACTTAAGGTCCATAAAATTATCCCTGCATGATCAAGAGAGACAACTCTCTTATTTCAAATGGCTTGTCTCCACTGTTTAATGATAGAAGTGTTATTTTGATCAATCATGTATGCTAACATTAATAGCTTGTGTTTGACCTGACTGCTGACTGTTAAAGCTAAAGATAATTGGAGGATTGATTAATTTTTTAAGATATTCTCAATGTAAAAAACTGATCAAATATATCCTTCAATACAATAAATGAAAATTCTAATAAATTTTGAACACTTACAAAGGTAAGATAGTTAAATACACAATTTTTTTATAGCCATTGGTGGGCAGCCCAGCTAATTGTTTACTAGTTCAAACTAAATACTTTTGATTCATCTGCCCTGGGAAAGGACTAGTACCTAATAAAATCCAAGATAATGTCATTAATTATTTTTATTAAAAAGTATATTCATTTCATTTCGTTGTAAGATGTTTTAAAAGGAGTTACAATACTTATATAATATTTATAGTTTTCTTTTTGACTATTTATTTTAAGTTCATTGGTAATCTATTTTAAATTCACATTATTGTGTGGTTAATTATTTACGATATTTATCAAGGAATGGTAATTGGTTTATAGATTAAGACATTTTTAGCAACTTATGATATATTTCATGTTAATTGAACATGAACTATGAAAGATATCATTTTAATAGAATGTGATTTAAAATTACCATTTCTTATAAGAGGATAGACACACAATTCATTGTATATTATCTAAGTGAGTGATGAGAATGTCACAATGACATCAAAATATTTGGATTATAATTCTTTAGTATTCATAATATGTTCGAGTTATACTAGTGTATAAGTTGTAGTAGAACAATTTGATGTGTTGAAACCATGTCAATTTTTAGAAAAAAGGAAGTCTAAGAATGTTTACCAAATGAAGTCTATAAATAGACTTAGAATTGTGTTTTTCTATCAATAAAAATCATGTCATTTTTGTATGATAATAGACTAATCCTTCAAGGTTGAATTATTTTATTTTATCAATGCTTGGACTTCTTAATAGATAAAAGTGGAAGGTAATGTATAGTCTTACCCTATGATTTCACATGGAATAAGGTGGCATAGAGTCTTAGATTGAAACTATAGCTATCTTGATCTCCTTATATTGTGGACTAGGAAATTATAGACTTTCTTAATACGAGATTTGGTCTATTGTTGCATAATAATATAACCTAGATGATGACTTCATTTATGTTTCTAGAATCACTGGTACTAAACATATTTTTAATGTTGCAATTTAATACTCTTGGTAATCCACTTCAAAGTGGTGGATAAAGGCTTTATATGACTAAATAGTGTTTATTGATCTCTTAAGTACAATAACCCCAATAGGAAAATTATCATGGGAACTAAGGAAAGGGTACTATGGTTATTTTGGACAATGGTATGTTTGTGTAGTATTCATGGCTAAGGCAAAGATATGCCTAAGTTGTAAGTCCTATAAGGTCACATGTACTTCCTTGGTGGCTTCTTGATGTTTATGATAGAGTTATATGATAATGGTCAAAATATTTCGTTGTAAACAAAGATAATTTTAGTTTGATATTTAATCAACCTAGCCTCAGTGTTGATGAGGTGAATCAATGAGAGATTTTAGGAAGATCGAGTTGACTCGTGAATGATAAAAATGGTGAGGTCTAATTTAAGATCTTGATGTCCTTAGATCAGTGTTATAGTTGATGTGCCCAACGACCAATTAAAATTAAATTTTGATGAAGAATCCAAGAAAAATCATGATATCTCATAAGAAGATGTGTAATCAAGAACCACGAAGATGAACTAATTTGAACCCTTTCAAAAAAAACTGAAAGTGAGGACCTAGAACTAAAGCTCTATTTGAACGAATGCATAAAAGAGATGGATATTGAAGGCGATTTGTTGATTTGCATTAATGCAATGAAACAAAGAAAATAAAAATTTGGAACCTTCAAGGTTCGATAGATGTAATATGGGCTCGCCTCTTCTTGCTATGTGACTTCTCTTTGTCCCATGTATTTAGGGAATCCAACCATGCGATCAATTTCCTTGCCAACCAAGGGATGTACAATCAGGCCGAAACACAGATTTCATCCTCTTCTGCTACTTGGGCAAGCTTTGATGACATTTTGGCGGCAGATCATGTGAATTGGTACATGATGATGATCCCTAAGGATCATTCCTCTGGCTTGGCAAACTAAAAGGAATCTCAAAGTGGATCAAGCAAGATTTCTTGATATCAAATGCTGGCCTGCGAACTTACATAAAGAGGTTCCCCTCCAATTCCTTCACACAAGATGACGAATCAAATGATTTTTGGGGTCCACTACAACTGTACCAAAGAGTTTGACTATGCCTAGATCAAGCGACTGTTTATCTTGGAGTCTAATGAAATGGCAGAGGAAATCATGAAGATTGTGAAGAAAGAAAAATGACAAAACAACCATATGCACGATAGGCAAGTCTTCGAAGCTTTCTTTCGAACGCCTTGCCATTACTTGGAACAAGTAGTTGGAGATCTCACGTCAGTATTCTGAGGACTGGTCAGATCAGAATATAGGGAAGTTGTGATGATAGAGGCCATGAATATCAAGTTGTCTCCTACAACCAGGCTTATTGGAGGATTTTTTGATTCAAGCGTTGTAAAAGCAGAGAGAATAACTAAACAAGCACTAATTCTTTTCCGAGAAGGGATGCAAAGGAAAAATATGGAGACTTTGCATATTAAATCAGCAACTACGAAGACTTATTCTCCCTCGTTCAACTCGAGCGTCTGGTGAAGGTCATAGAAGGGATGCTTCCCTTAATGTCCCATAGTATCCCAAACTGAAATCTCGCTCAAAGGAGCCAATGTGATCATTTTTCATTTTCAATATAATCGGTGATGCCCCCTTGGTACACTTATCAATCAATTAAATAAATAAAATAAAGGATAAATTATCAAACAAATAAAACTTAATATAATCTGACTAATACCTATTTGTATTAAATAATAACTAATATTAAATAATTTGTTGCTCTTATATTTATTATTCCTCAAAGAATTCCTTTTAGAGAGCAACAAAATATGTTGGAAGGAAATCTTATTGTAATTAGAGTTTGATATATTCAAGGACTTGAGGTAGTGAAAGAGGCATTAGAAAGATGGTCATGTAGGTACTACAACTATTGATATAGCAAGAAATTGAAATAGAATCAAAAGTAGGTCTTTTGGCTTCTAGGGGTGCATTTGATCTAACTTTCCTAGGTCACATATATATGATCATCATCCATTTTTTCTTTATCCTTATCTTGTAATGAGTTCTATGGTAAACAAATTACTTTCCTCAACTTGATGCATATGATATCCAACAAAATTGCATAGTAGTTAGCATATAAATATGTATAAATTATAATTCCCAATCTAAGTGAATATTATACTAATTCTAATAAAAAAATATGCATATATAAACAAGATATGCATTACATCAGGTTCCTACCAATAGTGTGGTTATTTGAGTTACTCTAAAGATTTAATTAGTGGAAGCAAATTTTAGATGATTATTGTGTAGTTATTGCTAGATAGAGTAGTTGAAGGTTGTAGTTTAGAGTAGAAAATAGAGAATCATACATTCATTATACCTATTTGTTCAAGAAAGACTCTTAAACATGGTGACTTGTTCAATAAACAAAAAGGATATTGATGAGTGTTTTTCTCTTTGGAACTTTTAAAAAATGATTTTTTAAAGAAACTATGTTCTAGCCACCTACATACAAAGGTTGTACACAATGCTTTTAGTTCATATTATTTTGGGCATACAAAATCCTAGGGATCAAATTCTAATATAATATTGTGCAATTTTATATAGTGATTTTCAATCTGAGAAGCACATAGAAAATTAAGGGTGCATGAACAATAAAGGGACTTATAAAAGGGTACATTTGTTATACCTATACCTATGTATTTAGTAAAAATTCACAAATATGCTAACCTTCAACCTTAAAATCTGTTAAACAAAACATATATTGATGTGACTATTTTGAAAAAAAAAATGGGAATCTAAAGATATTAAGTACAAAGCCACTACATCCCATACAATGTTTGATTCCTCCAATAGGTTGACGGGTAGTTTTTTAACTAGTGATTAAATGGTTTACTTGCAGCCAATCAAAACTCATTATTTTTTTTTGATAATTATATTTTAATTTTCTTAAAGTAAAATGCGGGATTTTTAACTTTTCAAATTTAAAAAATATTTTTTTCAATTTATTTGGTAAAAAAATATGAGAGGATTTTTAGGAATGTTGAGCATAATTTTTTTTATTGCAGTTTTTGAAGGCACTTTTTCACCACAAAGACCATAGTAAAAAAAATATTAGTTAATTTTTAACAAAAAAATTGAACTCTTCAAAATTTGCTTACTTGTTATATTTTTATTTTATGCATTTATTTACTTGTTATCTCTTAAAATATAATAAAAAAATTATTATCCAAAAATAATCTAATAAAAAATCAAATATATATTGTATTTTTAATATATTATATTGGATTATTAAATTAAATGTAATATATTAACTTAACATCATATTATAATATTATATGTAGTATATAATATGTAACATATATAATATCTAATATATAATTTTAACATCATATTATAATATTATAATATATATAATATATAATATATAACATATATAACATATAAATTATAATTTAATATATTTGTTAATAATATTATAATATTATATTTTAATTTTTAATAATGTAATATATTATCTTTTTAATAATATAATATTTAAAGTTGTTATCAGGTAATATTTGTGTTAATGTTAAACCCTAGAGGATGGCCGCCAATGGTCATCTACTCTCAACAGACGCGACTAGGGTTTTGCTTGAGTGGAGCCTCCTGGGAAAGGCTCCTCAGGGGAAGAATGTAGTTTCTACTTTAGACAAAGACAACACCAATTGTAAGGTAGGAAGGGATAGCCATAAGGGAAAGGCTAGGAAGACGTCAGAACAATGCGATGGAGACTTTGCAGCAAAAAATGGTGGCTAGGTACAGTTTCAATAGGGTGACGCCACTTCTGGGGGAGAAGAAGCATTCAATGAGTCTAAGAAGCCTAGGATTGAAGAAAGTAAATCTAGGCATGATAAGGTAGCTGAGCACCCAAGTGGAAGATCTGCAGGGTGGAATGGAGGGGACCATGCTATTCCAATCACTTTGGAAATAGATGGAGAGCTAGAGCAAGAAGTGGATTTCAATGAAAATTTCTTCTCTAGGTTGGGCTTAATCGGGAGATTTAGGGGTTTCTGGCCATGCTTGACGAATCTTCACCAATGGATCTCCAACTACTAGAAGCCCCTTTTGGAAGGGTATGCTCAAATTTACCCAATGGCAAAGGATTTTTTATTGTTATTTTTGAAAAAGAATAGGATAGAAATAAGATCCTTTGTGATTATCACTGGGATTGGGAAGAAAAACATGTATTGATATTAAAGCCATGGCATTTGGCTTTCAACCCAGCCACTAAAGTGTTTGACAGGGTTCCCCTTTGGGTGAGACTTCCTAACCCCCCTATAGCTCTGGTTTGATGCATGCTTAGAGGCTATAGGGAACTCTTTAGGAAATTTCTTAATGATGGATGAGGGTTCTTCAAATCATTTGCACTCAACTTATGCTCATATTTTGGTAGAAATGAATGTGTCCAAGGTGCCTTTGAATGAGATTCGGTTAAAAACTTTGAAGGGTTGTTGGGTATAGCCCTTGGACTATGAAGGGGTACCTTTTAGGTGTAGGATCTTTCATCAAATGGGGCACTTGGCAGCTAAGTGTTAGACACAAAAATAATATAAATTTGCTTCTTGGTGGAAAGATGCATCCATCCAACACTACACTGTGGAGAAACAGGTGGAGAAGCAAGAGAGCTCTTAGTTGAAAGGCATTGAGGAGGAGAGTTGGACAATAGAGGAGTTGATTCAGGAAGAGAAGAAGCTATTGCAGGAAGCTAGAAGGAAGGAGCAACAATAGATTAAGGCGACCTCAACACAGGAAGGGTTTCTGGCTGAAAATAGTGCTAAAGTTGTTCTTAGTGGTAGTGACAAGGAGACAACCTTCAAAAACGGGGCTACAACACCATAGTGTAGGGAAAATAAAGGTGGTTGTGAGGCTATAAGAGAAAGATGATGGAAAACGGAAGGTTGATGATCAACATCAACAAACAATTAGTAGTGGGAATGGAGCTTGGAGGAGTCCCTGGGATACATCTTTGGATTGGTAGAAGGAGGCTGCAAGGGTGGAGGATGGGTGGCAAATAGTCACAGGAAAGAAAGCAAAGATGGAGAAGAAGAAAGCTTTTGCTATGGTCCTTCAATCTCAAACTAAAGGAAGATCAAATAAAGCCTCAAACTTTCAACTTGTTAGTAGGTCCTCCAGGGATGTTTGATTTTAAGCTTGATAGTTAAATGTAATCAAGCCTTTTATGTATCTATGGAATGGATTAAAGTTGGAATTAGGGGTAGATCTTTGGATGTTAATTTAGGATTTGGTGGGGTCTAGAAGGGACTGTATTTGAAGTTGTTTGGAAATAGCTTTGTAATATTTTATTTTCAATTTTCAATAAAATAAACTATGTTATCGACCAAAAAATAATAATAATATAATATTAAAAATATATTAAATTATAATTAAAAATTTGTTTCAAAGTTTCAAATATTTTAATGATTCAAATTGATATTTTTTAAAGATAATATGATAATTAACAATTTTTCTCCATCCTCATTAAAAAAATTATTCTTCTCAAAAGACCAAAAAAAAACCTACAATAAGACAAATCAAGTGACATATGATCTCAAATTTAACGGGTTTTTCTCCTTTTATGAAGGGGTAGTTTCTTCCTCCAATATAGATGTTGAATATAAATTTGATTTTTTTTTAATTTATGCCCACAAATATGGTCTTGGTTGGGCAAAGCTAATAACGAATTTGTCACATATCATGAAGTGTGCTTTAGCAAAATTGTGTTTGAATATATAGCTTTGATGGGAGGCATCCACCGTGAGTTCTTAAAATTTACAACAAAGAAAAGTGCACTTAGATGGTTGTAAAACTCTATAAAAAGAAATAAATATTTTAGTTTTCAACAAAGGTGTACAGGTTTGCAAGACAAAGATGACATTAAAATGAAAAGTACATAAGGGAGGTAGAGCTTCATCTAGTATAATAACTGAAAGACAAATTATTCCTTCATTTATTTGAAGTCAAAAGATTACATTCATTTTCAGGAAATTAATTCTTGAATCAATTTTGGATGTTTTTGATTGATAAAAATAGCTTTACAGAGTTGTATTTAACATTGTTTTTTAATGCTTGTAGCCATATATTTTAGATTTCAAAAGAGTTGTACAAGTTTGGAAGACAAAGGTAAGGAAGGTGGAAGACAAAGTATTCCTACATATACTTTAAGCCAAAAGGTTACATTCATTTTTAGCAAATCCATTCTTGAATCAATTTTGGGTTTTGTTGGCAGTCTATCGGTGAATTGGTGGTAGTGAATTTTCCTAGAGCCAATAAAACTATAATTATATCTTAAAATATATGCTATTAATAATTGTAATTGTATTTTTCTTTATTAAATAGTATATAATTTAAAAACAATATATGAAAATGGCAAATAAGTTTACTATCATATAATATTCTAATTCAAATTCATACTTTGAAGTAGTTATGAACAAGAGCATTTATTAATTATAGCTCTCAAGAGCATTATCATTGGTGTGGTTTTCGCATATGCAGACTATGTGGTATTGTGAACCTAATTCCTATTTTTAGGCTACAAATATATGCTTATAATTTTTAATGGACATTCTCAGCCCCCAAAAAAGTTTGTCAAACATGGTGTACGATTACATGCCTATACAAAAAAGACTAGCGTGGCCCTTGGTCAAGGAGAACAAGCAAAGATTGAGAAATAGTCCACTAAATTAGTATACCCAGATGGGATTTGAAGTTGTTCCCCTTATGTAAAATTTATTATTTTTTATCCATGAGGATAGTATAAAAAATAAGGTTAGGAGTGTTAAGATTTAGAATGATCTAATTGTCAAATATTTAATCAAAAATTTTTGTTAGTTGTTATATTTGTTCTTTACTAAGTTTTTATGTTTTATGCTATTGTATGTTTATATGGCTTCTAATATTATAAAATTTTAAAATTCTAATAGATTTAACTTTCACTTAAGCTTTGTTTTTTTCTATTTTTTACAAAATTTACAAATGCATACAAAAAAAAGAGTTCATAACAAATTACAAAATCATATAGTATATCATGTATGGACCATTCATGCTCTCCACTTGTCTAAATATCAAAGATCAATACAATTGGTAGGAAGCAATGCGGTGTTGTTGATAAACCATAAATCCTTAGATATGAAGAAAGCCATTATATCTAGCATTGAAATTTATTCAAAAACCTAAATACTAGACAAAATTATATGTACAAAATAAATAATGATGTGTCAACCCTAATTCTCAGGCTAACCTTAATTCTAATCCTAACCATAAATCCTTAGATATGAAGAAAGCCATTATATCTAGCATTGAAATTTATTCAAAAACCTAAATACTAGACAAAATTATACACAAAATAAATAATGATGTGTCAACCCTAATTCTCAGACTAACCCTAATTCTAATCCTAACCATAAATCCTTAGATATGAAGAAAACCATTATATATCTAGCATTGAAATTTATTCAAAAACCTAAATACTAGAAAAAATTATACACAAAATAAATAATGATGTGTCAACCCTAATTCTAAGGCTGGCCCTAATTCTAACCCTAACTGTAATTGTGATGATTTTAAAATTATAATAATTAGAACTAGAATTAAAATTTATTTAATTATTACAAAATTAAGGGTATAATTAAACATCTTAGCTGTAACAACCATAATTAATAACTATTTAATTAAAACATTTATAGTTATTTAAAATATTAAAATATTAATTAATAAGTTAAAATTATATTCTATATATGATCTAACTCTAAAATTAAATAATATATATAATTTTAATTCTAATTCTAGTTGTAATTATTAAAAATTAAATTTATCTTAAATTAATTAAATATATTCTATTAATTATAATGCTAATCCTAATTTGGTTTAAAAAATTTATTATTATAATTTTAATTTTATTTAAGTAATATTAATTATAACCTTCATATTAATAGTATTAATAATTATAATATAATATAATATAGACACTATAATGAAAACAAGGCTTGTTGGTTTTGTTCTTTGAAGTGTAGGAAAATTCAGAGTAGTTATAGTTTTGTTTTGTTTTATTTTTTAACAATGATGAGGATAGATGATTGAAATCTTATCAAATATGAAAACCTTTTGATCACCTATGTATAACTACTTTTTTGTCTTTTTTTTGTATAAACAATTTTTTTTCTATGGACAAACCTATTAATAACATACCTTGTTTCTTGAACAATAACTAACGTCTATTATTTCTTTGTTTTTGAACCATGGGAATGCTTCCTTCTTTAGTTGACATTATAAAAATCCATATACTACATATTTTGCAAGTCCTTGTAATGTTTGATAAATTCAATTAAATAAACATATTTCTCTCTTATAATATTTTTCTAATTAATGGTAGCATCCTTAGACAATTTTTTTCTCTTTTCTTGAGCAATGTTGGCATGTTGACTAAAGAATCTGTGATGGTGTAAAATATTTTATCCTTTAGAATTCAACATTTGCTATTAGCAGCTTACACAGTTTGATATTTGGAGAAATATAGAAGGGAATATCTTTATCCAACCTATCATAAAAAAAAATTGCAATTGGAAGTCATAGCTTTATTTGTTGATTTTCAGACTTATTTTATTATGTTTGTATGGTATAAACTTGATTAATATGACAAAGTAAAGATATATTTATTGGTTATGGGTCATGCCAACTCAAGTGCCTGATGTCAACCTTCCAAACTGGAAATATAAGAATATGCCATGAATTCAAAAATTCAATTCAAACATATTATGTTTTGTCTAGAGAAATCTTGTTTCTTTAGCTTCAAACATATTGAAATTCCAGGAAATCAAAAATAAAAAGCTAGTATCTTCAACCATTTATCCATTGAACCTTTTCTTTTTTTTCATTATCCTTTGTTTAATATACACATAAAAAGGTGTTATTGAATGCATGTAAAGACAAATTTTAACCCATAGAAGTGTGTCTTCATTTTGATTTCAAGTTTGAAAATTTTTAATGGAGTGCAAGTTCTTTCACTTTGGCAAAATCTTATAATATTGAATTAATGCTATGGATGGAAAAAGTTGATGGAATTATACATGTAATTGTTATATCATTCTTGATTTTTGAAGGGAAATTGATTCATCCTGGAGAGTGAACATCTGAGATCACTATGTGTCTTCAGTAACACTCATTCCTTCATAGAACCTCAAAAATCACATACTACTATGCCATAAAGCGGGATCAAACATAGTTTATTTCCCACCATTAATTCTTAGAGAAAATTTCATGCAATTTTAGATCATGTAAGATCAACCAGTTTCAACAACATGCATTAAATAGATTCAATAAACAAAATCATTAAACACGAAAGACAAAACAAAAGGCATGAACACAAAAGTTTACATGAGGAAAACCCCTTTGGGTAAAAAATCCCACACTCCAAAATCATAGATCCATTGTATTATTCAACAAAAAAATACATAGTTACAATACAATTGTAGGCTTTAAGCATTTACATGGAGATTTACATCTTGTTCCATCTCGAGAAAATCTGACAACATAACCCCTTGTGAATTTAGTCTCTCCTCTCTAAACTCCTCAAGCAAAAACTCATATTTATAAAGCTTACAATGCACAAATTAGACATTTCTAAATCGACTTTCAAAGACTGAAGATGCAACATGGAAAGCACCAAAAACATTGCACACGCATAATGGTTATTTTCCAATTGTTACCAAACCTACACTTGCAAAAATAATTGCACCTCGAAAACTCACATTCCATGCAAACTCAACACGAAAAATAGAAAATGCCTTCATGCACAACTTCATCTATAAAATCAACTTTCCAACTTCACTCCTCATAAAAAAAAAAAGAAATTGCAAGTTATAACTCACAATACAATGTGATAAAAATAGCAACATTCAATCTTTAGAAAAATCAATGCTCTGGGAAAAATCAAAGGTTGAGACATCTTCTTTTTCCTAACAATTTTTATGCTTTCTCCTTCCTAATTTCTATGGTTACTCATGTTTGTTTTTTCCATTCTTTGAGTGAAGGTGCTTGCATAGTGTAGGTTTGGAATGAGGTGATCATATGTGATGGCAATGTTCTTAATCTTTAGCTATTTTTTCATAAATCTAAAGAATTTTAGCCCTAATTTGGTATTATTTAAGTGTGTGATCACATTTAGTGAATGTTTAGAGGTTAGGATTTGAAACATATAATTTATTTTGAAAAGAAAACTTCTCTTAACTTAGTTAATAAAATTATATTTGATAATATGTGAAATGAGCCCCAACCATTGATGAAGAAGGAATTTGATGGTTCTAGGGTAGAATTTTAGTTTGCATATTTTGGAAAATAAATTACGATTTGAGTGTTTGAAGATTGAAGAGGACGTAGGATAATTATGACCATGGATGTTAATAGATGTTGTTGACCGTCACTCTTTCTTTTTCTTTTTCTTTTTTTTTCCATTCATTTCTTAACATTGATTTAAATAACCTTTACCTCTATCTTCGTAAAATTACCTCTTTTAAAAGGTGGGAGTTGATCCCAATCTTCTACAGAGAATGACTTAAATAATTGACACATAAACCTTTAGTCTCATCCAAAACAAATTCCCCCAAGAAAGCAATATATAAAGCTCAATTCAAATTTAGAATCCTTTAATTTTCTCCTCCTCTAATTGCACAATAGAGCACAAGAATTGTCCATTTGTTGTTTTATAGGGTCCCAATATTCCTACCATTGTATGATCCACCATAAATGGTAAATACACAAATTTCAAGTAAACAATCAAATCAATTAATTTAAATAAAGTATCTAAGTTAATAGATTTTAGATTTTTTGAATAATGTTTTAAAGTATCAATATAAGTTTGTGTTCATATATAAAATAGCAAAACAAATTCATGAATGATATAAAAAAATCGTTAAAAATATTTTGATATAAATGAAAAATGTAACAGAAATATAATGAAAATGATATTTTTCATAATTAATTCACATTAAATATAGCTAAATTTTTCATGGAAACACTTAACATTTGATATTTCAAGCAAAAGAAAATAGATATATTACTTGAAGGAACAAGATATATCTTAACATGGAACTAGCACTTACACCAAGAGGGGGTGCAAGGGTTATGCTAATATATAATTATTTGCTTATAGTGAATTGAAGTAAATATTTGTATAAAGTTCATTTTTGAGAAATTAATTATAGTAACAACAAGAAGATGAAATACCAGTTTTGAAACCAAACTAAGCACATAAGCATATTGTTCTAAGAGATTGAGAGCTAAATTGTAAGACTATACATCTATTAGCAAAATGATTGATAACAAAAACTAATGAGGCTAGACACTTTCATAGCCTCAAACTAAATTATATCGATGACCATTAAACAAATCTCTACCACAACTCTGTCACGATTGATCTTACTAAACATTATGTTGCCATTATAAAATTGAATTTGATATGCACATCACTTGCAAAATCTCATATTTTCTTATCCTTTTCACCCACAAATTGAGGATTTTGAAAGTAAATCTCTAGCATGCTACAACACTAAATCTTTGAACCACTACCACTAACATACTTATAAAAAAAAAACTACCCTCTCTATAAACAATGGTATAATGTGTTGCTAAAAATAATTATTTCTTCCATTACACCTCAAGGGAATAGTATTGTAAAATGGACCCCCTCCACCTTCTCCATAGCTATGATAAGCAAGAGTTGAAAGGGGCATCTAAGAGGAAGCCTGCAAATTAGGGAAGTTGTTGGAAGTTGACTAAGAAGGGGATTTATGGAAGGATCCATGTGACCCCCAGCCTCTACCATTGAGTGGGGTGAGAGAGAATGTAAGCCAACTATTATTGTTGTTATTATTCATGGATTTCACTACCAACAAAACCTTGACAACTTCTTTGCCTATAGTCAAACCTAACTCCATGACTACTTTCAACCCAATTGAAAAAAGTCATTGATAAAACCATGGTACCAGTGCCTACATTTAACATATCAAAACATTAATATTTTAGAATGAAATAAAACACAAAAAGATGATCCATTTGTGCAATGATGCTAAAAAAACACACTAAAATCATGGAAAGTGATTTACCTTGAGATCTTACACAATTTGTGTCATGCTATCAACGAGTCTGATAAAAAAAATGGACAGAGTTTGTAGGAAAAATATTAAAAAACCCTACACAAAGCAAAAATTTCTTAGGCAAACCAGAATCAATCTCCCTATAACTATTGATTCAATCTATTTACAACATTGGTTGTGAGTGCAACTAATCTACCCCCCTTTCAGTCGATTCATTCCATCCCTTACCTTGGGCTACACCCCTTATCCTTCTCCTAGTTGACATAGAATCAAGAATGAGATGAAGGGGGACAAAGAATGAAATATGATGACTGGTAGATTTCCCCTAAATTTTATTCAATAGATTTCTTGATCAAATAAGGGCAATGTGCAATTTAATTTAGTTTTTATTTAATTTTATCCACACCCATATTAGATAGAGCATTGATTTCCATAGCTTATTCTCTAAAGCAATGAAAACCTTATGGGGCTAATAGATGAGTACAAAATTCTTAAGAAAACATCATCCTAATATATGAACTTAAGATAATTTATTATGATATTATAACAATTGCATTCTCACTACCTTCCCTTCTATAGTAAAATTATGAATTATTTTATTTTGAAATTGTGAATAGTGAAGTTAGTGGTTTTGTCGAGCATGGTAGGTATCCATGATTTTATGGAACTAATAGATGAGTACAACATTCTTAATAAAATATCATCTGAAATATTCTTAAGATACCTTATTGTGATATTGAACACCAAGTCAATTCTCCATAAATTGTAATCTATGTTAGTCCCTTATTTTCTATTTAGCATGCTCTGTCAAATTTCACTCCATTAGAAAGAGGAATTTGAGAACTATCCCATGTTAACAAATTTTCTATCTAACATAGAGAACAAATTTAGTTTGCAATAAATAATATGAAACTTACAAGATTGTGTGTCATGAAATCTTGCACCGAAATAGTTTGGGAAGTGTGAAAAAGTTGTATCCCATGTCTTATGGTGACCGTGCTTAAGAAGAGACAACCACAAAACACTCTAAGACAACCTTTACGAACTTAAAAACCCTTAACAACAAAAAAAATTGGTAGCAAAATTCTTGGAGCATACAACTTCAATAGAAATAAGTGAACACCATCAATGGTTGTTACTATCCAACTCAATTTCTCAAGTTAAAGTTATGTCTAATGTGTTTTGTGATGTTGTTTGAATCTTTTACTTCCTCTATTTTATTACTAAGTAGTCTTATACTATTTAAAGTTAATTTAAATAGTATTGATGTAAGTGTGTGAGTATAGCTATTTAAAATATTAGGCTATGGAATTCTATTCTAGAGAATATGGATTTAATGATGCTATGTTATAATATTTCCTTTTATTTTTTGCTTTTTATTCTTGAAAGAATGAAAAATATGAACCTTTTTTACAAAATTAAAAAGACATGTTCAGAAAAAAAAAATATTTCTCCTTTTATGCATGGTTGTGTGTGCATACAAAATATAAAAAAATATGTTACCCAAGGCTATCTCCAATTAGCTTAATAATAATTAACAACCATTAGAAACATGAGTAACAATTAATAAATCCTCACAATAGAAATCATTTACAAATTCAAACTTTATCCTATCAAAGAACTAGCCACATTTGAATTCTCCTCCCATAGTAAGCTTGATGATTAGGAGAAAAATAAAAGAATACAAAAATAATGTAACTTGGATCCCTCCTACTCTTCCCTAGGTAAAACTAAAATTTTATGGAGCTTCTCAAGGATATCCTATATGTCCTTCATGGGTTGGTTGTATCAAGTTGGAAAATGGTACAACCAATAAATTAGAAGTCAGTTATTTGTAATTTCAAAATTAAATAATTCATAATTTTATTATAGAAGGGAGTGTAGTGTGAACTACTTGTTATTACCTAAAAGTGCGCCCTTGCTAAGTTGCAAAACTTGGCCTACTAGTGAAACATGGGATTCTTTCCAGGTTTGTGGGTCACCTATGATGGAAAAGAATCTCTAGAGAAGGTCGGTTCCTTTGGCCTGCATCCAAGACTCACTCTCTTTTGAAGAAAGATCCTTCCTATAGGATCTAGGTTCATCATCAGTACTCAACAGAGCAAATACACAATGAAAATTGGATGGGCTATACTTATCAACTGAATTTTGTTGCCTTGTGGATCTTCTCGAGGTAGGAGTAAGGGGTTCTTGTTGCTCTTCTTCTACATGTTCATTCTGCACATCTTCTGAACTCTCTAAACCCTCTTCTTCTTCTCCATCCTTTAATCCATCTGGTTTTTCTTCCACAGGTGCATCTTCCCACTTTTCAATCTTTGTCTCGAAGTGCACTATTTTTAACTTATTTGTCTCCTTTGGTTGTTCTTCACTTGAGTAAGCTCTAAACTCCTTGAAGGTCACATCTCTAGAGAAAGCCATTTTACAGGTTAGTGGATTCCAAAGCTTGTAACCTTAAATTACATTCTCACTGTAACCAACAAAGATGCATTTATGTGCTTTTGGATCCAATTTAGAACGTTTCTCTTGAGGCACATGAACAAAATCCTTGTAGACACTGAAAAATGTCTTAGTCTGCGAGTGTCATTTTTCTTCGTCTTCATCTCCACATAATTAAATAATTTTAATTATTTAATTATTCTTGATCACATTCTTCAATTAATTATTATTTTTAATTATTTAGTTAATTCACTTCTTAGCTTTATTCTATCTCGATCAATTAAATAAATTAATTGCGTCACTAATCCTCCCCTTTCTTCAATAATTAAATAAATTACTATTTATTTGATTATTTCCTTATTATCGTTCATCTATAGTTAAATAAATAAAGTTAATTATTTAACTATTCACTTATCCTTTAATTCTTTGAATAGTTAAATAATTGTCAAAATTATTTAATTACCTCATGACATTCCTTCCCTCTATTAAATAATTAACTTAAATTATTTATTTATGTCTCATGTCCATTTTCCCATTTTGTTAAAATTGATTCCATAAATCATTTTAATTAAATGTCTACTTTCTCCCACTTGCCTTTTTCCCTCAAATAAATAATTTGGAAAAATTGTTTATGCCTCCACTTGTTTAGAGATTCCTTTCTCATGAATTACTTGATTTCCAATTTTTAATTTGACCATTATCCCTCCATTATCCCATTTTTGAATCTCGACTGTTGATCACCTTTGGGCTCTTTCTAATCTTGACTGTCCATTTTGTAACCTCCATCTCATGAATCCTCATCCGTTGATCTTGGCATCTTTCTAGAAGCTCGATCTTGACTGTCTATTTTGTAACCTCCATCTCATGAATCCTCATCCATTGATCTTGGTATCTTTCTAGAAGCTCGATCTTGACCATCTGTTTGAATGACTATCTATAAAAGAAGCCTTTATCCTCCATTTTTTCCTTAACAACCACTTATCTCCACTTTCTTGCTTACTATTTGCAAGTATTTGCGCAAGTTCTACTACAAATCTGAGGGCATATTTGCAAAAGAAGAAATAGGAGAGACAAGGGAAGTGATTCAATTGCAATGGGGAGTGCTTTATTTTCTTTTTTTTCATTTTGATCTCTCCATTTGTTTGTATTATTTTGATTTAGATTGGGTTATTAGCTTAGAAGTGTTGTGATTGTCACTATTATCTAGGCTAGATTGATGTTTCCCCATCTTGAAATCCTCACAACCAAATGCTAAAAGGTGTAGGACAACTAAGAGGGGGAGGTGAATCAGTTGTCACCAAATTCAAACACAAAACTTCAACACTTACCAATTTCACAACCACACTATTTTGTTATTAAGTATGAACATGAAATGTAGATAATAGAAAGCAAAATCAACACAATGAACACAAGATTTTACATGGAAAACCCAATAAGGGAAAAACCATGGTGAGGATTAACTCACAATATAAAGTAGTTCCAAAACCAAATATATAAGGCTCACTACCAAAGGGCTCACTACCCAGAATAGGACTCACTGTCTAGATACAAAAGCTCACTACTTACAAGGAAGCTCACTACCTACAAAATTATAATCACAGAATGGCTTACAACCACAAAATGAACTAATAATATACACCTATTAAGTGTTGATTCAGTTCTGGCGATTCTCAATAAACTGACTTAATGCCCTTCATCATCTTCACACTTTTCACACTCATAGCTTCACAATCACTACTACTTTGCATCTCAATCTTCAAACATGTCCAGCATATATACTTGATCCATTCACAAGCATCAATTAGGTTGCCCTAATTAGATGCAATTTTTTTTACCAAAAATACCAACTGTTGGCTTCAAGCAGTCACAAATTTTTTTCCAGACAATAAATCAAAATATGTAGCACACTTTATCGTGTCAACAAAGACCTAAGATAGGTTGCACATATATCCATGTGACGAAAATTAATTCACTATACCACCGCTTATTCATGAAGTCGATCAAAAATAGACTTAATAGCAAAAAGAAATCAATAGAATAATGTTGATACACCATATGAGTACTGGAGTTCAAGAGATTCTAAAAATACATGCTTTCAACACCCATAAACTATTTCCCAAAATCACAAGCAACAACTATCAATCGCAGAGAATTGCCAACCAAAATACTAGAGGGTGTAACCTATATACTGGTTTAGATACTAGACCAAAATACCGAATCAAACACTGACTTAGACTAGTAGTCACAACTTGTATAACATGGCGACATCATTGACAACACAAAACTATATAGTTAGTCATTCTTCTTCATTCTTCAAACAATATCCTCCTTTGTTATTGATGGCCATATGTGCCAAAATTTACAAAACACAACATTCTCTCCCCTTATCACCATAACTGTTCTTCACATGACTCTCTCCCCCTTTGACATCAATGGCAAAGGGCTACCAAAAATTTAGTATGTAAATATTTGTACAGGGAAACATTGTATATACAAAGGAATTCCAACACTCCATTTCAAACATTCAAGTGAAAATGATGGTTTTTACATGAAAGATTTTCTTGTACCTCTCTCTTATGATCGAAAGAATCCTTTTCCAAGCAAGCACATTCGAATTCATACTTGCACTCATACCATCCAATAAAGATAAGTACCTAAAGGAGGATGTCTAATTAGAAGACAAACACTGTCATTCACAATCTTATGCATGAGAGAGAATTCCAAAGAGATGATCCAATTGGACCTCAACAATCTCTTTAACCAACCAGAAGGTTTTAACCATGTCTTCTCTTTTCCTTTGAGCAATCAACAACTCCACTTGCAATTCACCAACTATTATTCTCTGTTTTCCATCCTTGTCTTTGAAGAAATCAAAATTATTTCCAATACTATTCATCTCAAATTCAATGGCTTCAATTATGCTTCTAAAATTGTCAACAGTTGTTAGCCACCAGAGACAATATTGGTAGATGTCAGATATTTCTTTGATGAATTATTTTGTCTCATTAATATGTTTAGATAACACTTGTTTTGCTTTGGTACATCTTCTCTCAATCATAGCATTAAATTTATGACTTTCGGGTCCTTCCAGCAATGTTCTCTATTCAATAATCTCTACTAGATTATCTGGCAAATAATTTGATACATCTAAGACTAAAATACCCCCATTGAGAAAATAATCAACCAATACATCATCAATTTTAAGTCACTCAATCAGAGAGCATGCATTTCACATTTCACCAATCTTCTTCATTTCACCCTTGTCTAGCATCATCCATATATCCTCTGGATCAAAGGAGTTAGATCCAAACATAAATTATTCTCCATTCTTCTTCATCCTTATTTTCTTCCTAGACATTTGTTACAATAGTTTTCCTCTTTTTAGATTCCGGAGGAGACTCACCAATGATAACTTCCAACTCTTTGTTACTAGAGGATGAACCCACTTCAGACTAACTAGGTACTGACATACTGGAGCACAAATTTGTCTTTAGGGATGTCAAATATATTTTTCAAACACTTACATTATCTCTGAATGATTCCAAGTATTTGTAAAAAAAAATTCCAATAGGAATACTAGATTCCCACTCAACATTTTCTCTTCCTAGTAGTGAGTTCAAAAAGTAAAAAGTCAAACACACGAACAAAGATCCAAACTGAAAAGGATAACCATCAACCAACGACATTTGGGCATTCTCAGTTAGGTTTTCAAGTAATAGGCTACACAAATAGAATTGCTTGTTTTCCTTAACCATCATGTATGCAAGATATACAACAATAGCCAAAGTCGAACCTTCATGATTTCTGAAATAGATTTTATAAGAAATATCTTATGCAACATTGGCGGCTATTGCTTTGATAGATGGGAAGCAAGGTGCTTCAGACAACGCTACTTCAATGATTTTGAATCATTCCTTAGTGTCCTCGGGCCCTCCTATTCCCGCTCGTTTATCTTCTATGGGTTATGACCAGCTTGATTGAACTCCATATGGGGAGATGATGCAGAAGGCTCCCTTAGCGGAGGTGGATCAAAATATGAAGATGTCACCTCTTTGTGAGAAGGAATGGGTAGAGGTAAGAAGGAGGAAATCTTCCCCAAACAAGCATAATATGTTGCTCAGATCAGCCACAAAAGGAGGAAGTGCCTCAGAGGTGGCTCGTTGATGCCTGAGTAGTAATTGGGTTCGGGCATGGTGGTTGTGTGGATGTCTTTGGTTTGGAGTTAGGTGGTTTGGATGTTTAGTGGTTTGGGGGTTTGCACGGTCTTTCTGTATGATTGGGGTTGGTGTTTAGGGTGGTTTAGGGATGGGTTTGATGTCTCTATGCTTGATGATGAGCTCAACATTGTAATATCCTTTTGCAAATATAATATAACAGATGTTGGCCCTACCCAACAATTAAATTATCAAAAAAAAAATGTCGTACACAACATACCTTACAACGGAATTTGTGAGAGTGTTTATCAATAGAGCTTGAGGGTCTTTGTCAATGCCAGTAAGTTCCTCCACATATTTGTATTTCACAATTTTCTTCCCAGGGAGATCCCCAACATTGTATAAACCAGTAATTGCTTTGATTGCTTCCTTTGTGATCAAGTAGGGTTTATCCAACATAATATTGTTGTTCTTGAATTGACTTAACAAGAACAAGATGAATTATTTATCTGCAAACAAGGGAAATTCTCCCCTTAAATCCATACCTATGGTTTTTATGCTTTGTAATTCATTTGTCTTCAGCCCTAGTTCCATTTCCTTCATCTTCCTATGATCAAATTCTTCCAATTCACACCTTTCAACTTCAGTGGAATGTTGCAGCTCGATCCTCTGTCCATTATCGTGCTTATCTTTCTTGAATTTGTTATTGTTCAATCAAAACTCCTTCCTTTTCCCTTCTTCCCCTTTGTAAACTGAGAAATAATTCTAGAGTATATGTAATAATTCCTTCAAATTACCTCAAAATTGCTTCAAATCGCTTCGAGATTGCTCCAAGACACCTTTCAAACTCTTCAATTGCTCAAGTGATAAAAAAGACTTACGAATTTTACTTTATACACCATCAATTTTCCCTAATTCCCATTAAATGCGACAAACTTCAAAAAGCTGCTAAAACCATTCTTCCCAACACAAAAAAAAACCTAATTCGATCCGCAAATTAGCATGCCAACATGTTTTCTTTTGGTTTCTTTTCCAAAACCTTTGTTTATTCATTCTTCACAATACATCCTCGTGCCAACTTTTGACATGCCATTCATACAGGGGTTTTTACAGCTTTATGATAATGCTCCCCCTAAGACCATGCTAGGTCTAATTCCCAGAGAAATTATCTATATCAGATGAGGGCACAAACACATCAACAATTTAAAGTTCTTATTTCTTCCTCCATATCTTATTCATCTCTTGCTTCACCTCTTCTTTTTCAATTTTATTTACTGGTTCATTCTTCTCTACCAGAGCAGACTGCCTTCCCTTCTTACTTCTGCAAACTTTTGAGATATGTCCAGGTTTGTTACAATTATAGCATATAACACTTTTTTGATTTGTCTGACCTCCATTACCCTTCAATCTACATTGATTTGTTTTGTGTCCAAATTTTTTTACAGGTATAGCAGTGGACATTAAAAAAATGATTCACTTTGCCTCCATTAAACCTATTCATCATCACTTGATTGATCATTCTTACCTAAGATTTGCATTCAGTAGCTTTATGTCCAAATTTCTTACATGAGAAACATTGTCCAAAGAAGGAACCAGGAAATTGATTCATCCTACTCCTGCATTTTGTTGCCTTGTGACCATATTTATTATAGGAAAAGAAAATACCATTGAAGGATGGATACCTTTGTGCATTTGGTTTTCTGATAGGAGGTTTTCTAGCAAAGTTCTCTGAATTTCTTTTCTACCTCCCTTTATCTTGAGTCTTTTGATTGTCTTTTGAGCTTTCACCTGATTCATTTCCCAAGCCACCTTTGTCTTTATTTGGTTTTTGTCCTACAAGAAGTTCTTCAAGCTTGTCAGAGCTAGATCTGAAATTTTTCTTACAAATTTTTTCCTTCTCTAGTTCTATTTTCAAGTTTACTACTTCTTGTTCAAGTCTAGTGCATTCATCAGACTTGTTTTGCACCATTGTATTAAGACATTCTTTGATTCTCTTCTTTTCTTCTACAAGTACTTTCAATCTAATGATCTCTTGTTTTTGTTGTTCACTTACTTCTCTATGTCTTTCCTTGAATTTCTTCAATTGTTCTTTCAGTTTTCAGATGCATTCATTAGCCTCATCTAGATTTTCTTTCAAGTCTCTATTTTCATTTTCTGACTTATCGAGATCTTCAAGTGTAGTCTGGAGTTCTTCTTTATCATCCATTTGATCAACCTTCAGGATCCTCCTCAAGCAATTAAGCTCTACACCAAGGAACCATAGCTCTGATACCAATTGTTAAAAGGAGTGGGACAAATGAGAGGGAGGCAGTGAATCAGTTGTCACCAATTTCAAACACAAAACTTCAACACCACACTATTTTGTTATTAAGTATGAACATGAAATGCAGATAACAAAAAGCAAAATCAACACAATGAACACCAGATTTTACGTGGAAAACCCAATAAGGGAAAAACCACGGTGAGGATTAACTCACAATATAAAGTAGTTCCAAAACTAAATATATAAGGCTCACTGCCAAAGGGCCCACTGCCTAGAATAGGACTCATTGTCCATATACAAAAGCTCACTGCTTACAAGGAGGCTCACTACCTACAAAATGACAATGACAGAGTGGCTTACAACCACAAAATGAACTGATAATATACACCTATTAAGTGTTGATTCAGTTTTGGTGATGCTTAATAAACTGACTTAATGCACTTCATCATCTTTGCACTTTTTTCACTAACATCTTCACAAGCACTACTACTTCACATCTCAATCTTCAAACTTGTCCAACATATATACTTGATCCATTTGCAAGCATCAATTAGGTCGGCCTAATTAGATGTAATCATTGTTTACCAAAAATACCAACTGTCGACTTCAATCAGTCATAATTTTTTTCCAAACAATAAATCAAAACATGTAGCACACTTTATCATGTTGGCATAAATCTAAGATAGGTCGCACATATATCCATGTAAGAAAAATTAATTCACCATACCACCGCTTATTCATGAAGTTGGCCAGAAATAGACTTAATAGCAAAAAGTAATCAATAGAATAATGTTGATACACCATACAAGCACCAGAGCACAAGAGATTCTGAAAATACATGCTTTCAACACCCATATACTGTTTCCCAAAACTACAAGCAACAACTATCAACCGTGGAGAATTGAGGACCAAAATATTAGAGGGTCTAACCTATATACTGGTTCAAATACCAGACCAAAATACTGAATCAAACACTGACTTAAACTAGCAGTCACAACTTGTATAACATGGTGACATCAACGACAACACAAAACTATATAGTTAGCAATTCTTCCAACACCAAAGACCTTTAAATGTGAAACATAAGGCTTTCTACCTATCCACACTTCATAAGGAGTTTTATCAACAAGAGCTAAACAAGGAGATCTATTAACCAAATAACATGTAGTACTTATAGCTTATGCCCAAGAGAATCTATCAAGTTTAGCACCACTCAACATGCTCCTAGCTCTTTTCATCAAGGTTCAATTCATTATTTTTGCTACCCTATTTTTTTGAGGTGTATAAGGAGTAGTCTTTTTTTGAATAATACCTGCATGCTTACATAACGCATCAAATTCCCTAGAACAATATTCACCCCCATTGTTAGATCTCAACACCCTTATCTTATAATTTGTTTGCTTCTCAGCTAAGGCTTTAAATTCCTTCAACTTAGATAAAACTTTAGATTTTGCATGCACAAAATAAATCCAGGTGTATCTTGACACATCATCAATGAAAGTAACATAATAGTTACAAGATTTTCCAAAAGAGTCACTAGCCATTGGCCCAAACACATTTGAATGAATGATCTCTAATAATCTCTTAGCTTTATTAGTCCCATTAGGAAATTATGATATATTATGTTTACCAAACACACAATGCTCACACAAATCTTTTTTACCAACAAAATAATCAAAAATACCATCAACCAACATTTTATTCAAAATGGTCTTAAGACACTTTTCACTTATGTGACCCAATCTATGGTGCCACAACACACATGCATTTTCAATGCCAGTTACATTGGTAGAGTTACAAAAAGTGGAAGCATTAAGCCTAAATAAAGTCCCAATATGAGATCCTTTAGCTATCACTAAACTCCCTCTTACCAACCTACAATGCAACTTGTCAAATGTCACATGCATTCCAAAATCATTCAACTTGGATATTGAAAGAAAATTTATCACAAGTCCTAAATATGTAAAACATGATCAAGGGTTTTAATCCTTCCATCACTAAAACACAACTTTACCTTTCCCTTAAACAATCTTCTTTGTGATGTTATCACCAAGGAAAGCTTCTCCCCCATCATAAGTTGAATATGAAGTGAACCACTCCTTGTGAGGAGTCATATGGTAGGAGCAACATAAATCAATAAGCCAAGCATCATCACTAATAGTGTTAGCAAAAATTAAAATAGCATCAAAATCACCATCTTCTGAGGACTCTTCTGTGGAAGTATTTGAATTATTTTTCTTGTTTCTACACTCCTTCACATTCCCTCTCTTACCACAATTCCAATACTTTACTCTGCTCTTCCCTAGGGTTTTAGAACATCCTTTAGACTTGTCTCTCTTCTTGTCCCCTTTAGGCCCTCCTTTTTCTTTGGACCTTCCTTGCACATGTAAGGCATCTTGGGAGCCCACATTCATGGACTTTCTCCTCATCTCTTCTGAGAGACGTTTTGAAAGAAGTATAGAAATGGGACTATCCATCTTTGGATCTATACCACCAATTAGATTTGAACCCAAGATTCAGGTAAAGAAAAAAGCATCAAAATACATTTATCTTCCTCTTCTATCTTAACATCTACAGATGCAAGCTGACTTATAATCATATTAAAAACATTTAAATGTTTTGTAATAGAATCAACATCCTTCATTTTCAAAGAATACAAACGTCTTTTGAGATATAACTTATTTGTTAGACTTTTAGTTTGATAGATTTCACCTATCCTCTTCCACAACTTGAATGCGGTAGATTATTCTGAAAAATTTAGGAGTAAAAAATTTGTAAGACACAATAGAATGGTTCCCCATGCCTTCTTGTCTATTTTCTTCCAATCTTCATCAAACATTGATTTTGGTTTCTTTTCATTAGAAATTGCCAACCACTGATCTCTCTCTTTAAGGAGATCCTCTATATTCAACTTCCACATCTTCTAGCCAATGCCATTGAACTTATCAATATCTAGATGAGAGGTAGAAGCCATGTTTAAAATCTTCTTCAGAAATATATAAAACCCACACATTTGCATAAACTCTCACTGCAACTAAAAAACATTCAACATTGAAAAGAAAGGCGTCCCTCTCTTAACTTAACCGTTAGCTTTGATACCAATTGTTGGAAATCAAGGTATAACTTGCAACAATATGAACTTATTAAAGTGGTTGCAAATCTGAAATTGTATGTTAAAGATTACCATAGAAAGACTAAGTGATTAACAATTACAACAATGAAAGAAAATCCGCAATACCACAAGCCATCAAACATAAGTGACACAAGATATATGTGGAGAAAACCTTGCGGGAAAAAAATCCACACCCAAAGAGATCCAATGTTTGCAATAATCTTCAAGGAAGTACATTAATACAACAATCCTCTCTGTAATACGACAACACTTTGTTGCTCTGACAACCTACAAACAAACTCTTACAAATTTCCATCTCAAGGCTCCAATATATAGAAGTTTGTGGGAGTGAATACCACAAATGGTATCCCAAAACAACAAGCAAAACCACTTGGAAAAACCCATGCCCCCCTTAGTGGACAACCCATAAACATGGCATAGTATATTAAACAATCACATGACCTTCACATGGGTGCCTAACCCACAATCAATTAGAATTGTTCAAACCCAAGTGCTCGATGACTCGTTGATGGCTCCGATGACTACATGCAAGAGCATGCACCAAGATGCAAACTTGGGTGCCCAACCATGCAAGTGCATGCAAAAGATGCAAATAGCATGCAAGGACATACACACCAAAGTGGTCCCCACTCACAAAGTTGGATACCCAAGAGGAATATCCTCCCAAAATGCTTTGTAACCACCACCATAAAGGTTCCACCTCTTTGAATGCAATTACAATTTGTCATAGGAGAATAAATAATAAATATTTTTTCCTTCATGTCCCTTAGTAAACTTTCCAAAGAATGTAGAGACACATAAATCAACTTAGGATAGCAATTATAATGTCACCTATCCTAACAATAAATGTGCACACACATATATATAAATAAATACATGCATACATACACACACACATGTATGTACATACATACATACATACATCATACATACATACATATAAATATACACACATACACACACATATACATATATAAATAAATATATATTTACATATATAAATACACATGCATTTAAAAAAATAAATATATAAATACATACACACATATAATTTTATATTTGTGTATATTTATATTTATATAAATAAATAATTATAAATAAAAAAAGAAATATATAAATAAACACATAAATATATATTAACTTGTATACAAATACATACACACACATATGTATGTATTTATTTACACAAATATATACACACATAAATGTATATGTCAATATAAATAAATACATGCATACACAAACACACACATATACATATATATAAATACATATACAAATGTAAATGCATGCATACATACATACATACATACATACAAAGATACAAAGGTACTCTTAGAAGAGATCATTGGAGAAATAATTTAGATGAATTTTGTACAAGGGTGAGCCATTGGACCTTCCATTGGTTATCCTTTACTGGTAGAGTGATTCTTTTGAAATATCTTTGCAGTCCTTGCCTATCTACAAATTTTGATGGCTCCTAAAAGCTTTCTCAAATATTTTGAATCTATTTCAAGGAAATTTCTTTGGGAAAGTAACTTGGATTCTAAAAAATGGAGCCTTGTGAGTTGGGACACTGTTTGTCATTTAAAGAGAGATGGAGGTCTTGGTCTACGTCATTCTAAGCTTATTTCCAAGTCCTTGCTGCCAAATTATTTTGGAAATGGTGTAAGAATCTTGGACTACCTTTGGCCAATATTTTGAATTTAAAATATTTGGGAGGGTTGGTTGATGAAGATGTTCCAAAAATAGAGTTGTGTGGAAAAGGGTCAATGATTTGGAACACTTTGGAAAAATGAGCAACAATTATTAAGCAAGGTCTTTTTTGGACTATTAATAAAGGCAACAATGTGTTATTTTGGGATGATTCTTGGGACAATTATCCTCCCATTATTTTTTCTTTTCCCCATCTTCAACCCCTCCTAGATGTTTTCTTAGTAGTTGTTGTGAGAAAATTCATAGTGTAGAATAAATAGAGAAAAACAATAAGCACAAAAACACACAAAAATTATGTGGAAAATCGGGTAAAATTATACCAAGGAAAAAACCACTAACAAAGATCTCTCATATTTTATTAATTTGGAAAAATCTGTCAATACAACAATCTCAAACAATACAACAAACATGTAATTTCAAAAATGCATAAGAAATCTGAGTTGTAGAGTCCTTGTTGAACAAAACTTTCAAAAAATAAAAAGTGTGACTCATGCAACTACATGTCAAACATTTGTCAAAGTTACCATAAATAAGAAGTCCCCAAAAAAATTGTCTAGCTTCACCAAAAAATGCCTTCAACATCCAAGGGGCTACAAAAACCCTCTTGGGACCCTCTATCACTTCAAACTTTAGTTGAATAGAAGTCCTTCGGTCATGTCAAATGCATACTTGAAGCACTACCTAGGATTTTCAATGTTGACTATTTGTCACTATTGGAATAACAATAAAATTGATTTCTTATTCCAACAATCAAATGGTCTAAGGTGGTTGACTTTAATTTTAGTCACCACATGCATAAATCCTTGCTTCATGGTTGGAAGAATTCAAAATTTTGGCCTAGAGGAGGCTTTGTAGAAGACACATAAGCCTTTGCTTCAATTTTGGCTAATAGATTATGTAGTCTTTTGGAGGATTGTGATATTTTGGCCTAGGGTATGAGTCCTAAAGGTGAGTGTTATGGTGGGTGTGGTTATCATGCTCTAGAGATGCATAAAGGAAGATGTGTGGATTTTATCGAATGGGAAAGAATCTAGAATAAGTTTGGTTGGACGAAGTGTAATTTCTTTTTATGTCTACTAAGTCACAATAAGTGTCTCACTTGGGAAAATATTTGGAAGAGAGGTTTTCATAAGCCTTCCCTTTGTTTTCTTTGTGGTAAGAATGAGGAAGACATGAGTCACCTTTTGGTGGTAGCTTTGAAACATACTTTCTTCTCATCACACATCCTTGGTTGAATTCTAGAATAGTTTGGGTAGATCCCTTACTTTAATATCCTTTCTTCTAACTGCTTGGGATATTGGACCCTATTTTGTCCTTTGGCAAATCTAGTTGGAAAGGAATTGTCGTATATTTCATAATGGGTGAAATGAAGTCATTCAAGTTTGGTATAAAATAAAGGGTATAATTAAAGAGACTATTGATGCTAAGTTATATGAGGATGGCCCTCTATCCTCTTTAATCCAACGCATTACCAATATCTTAGAGATATCCTTTATTCTTGCTTTAAATCATAGGTTTGACTTTAGAGTTTAGCATGGTAGAAAGGTGGACTGTTCAGGTAAGTGGTCTCCTCCTCTTGGTTATTTCCTTAAAAATAACATGGATGGATCCTCAAGAGGTAACCCAAGCCCTATGAGTATTGGTGGTATCGGTAGAAACAATGTTGGATCTATTGAAAATTTCTTTTCCTACTCCTTGGGAACTCACTCTAATAATTCGATGGAAGCTTGGGCTCTTCTCCATGCTCTTGACAGAGCTTGTGTTGGAAGGTAGAAGAATGTTATTTGTGAGACTAACTCTATGGTTCTTGTCAGCCTATTGAATAGAGGAAGCTTTCAAAACTACTCTTAGAGGTTAGCCTCGATGGCTAAACATAATCTTTGTTTAGCGACAAAGTTTGAAGTTATATCTTTTGTTCATGTTCCTAGGGAAAGGAACAAGGTTGTTGATTGTTTAGCCAAATGAGCTTTGGAGAAGGAGAGTGGTTGACATGCAGAGAATTGGATAGATCTTGATCAGGATTGTGTCCAATTACTTCATTGGGTTCTTTATAAGGATAAGAAGAATAGTAGGGAGAAGTACTATGTGGATTGGTTGCTCTTTTATGTCTTCTTTTTATTGGTTTTGTAGGAACCATGTGTGGGTTCTTCTTTTTTTGAGTATTGAAATGACTATGGGCATCTGGAAGTCTCTATGGTTCATGTACTTAAGTATTTAATAATATAATTTTTATTTTTAACCCCACAAAATAAATAAATAAATACATACATACAAATAAATAAATAACTAAATACATACATATCTTCATAAATATTTATATATATAATATAAATATATATGTATGCATGTATATGTACATATGTATATATAAATATACATGTATATACATATATATATATTTATATATATATATACATATTTATTTATTTATTTTTAATATGTACTTATATATATGTATATGTATATACAAATATATATTTATATACATATACATATGTATTTATTTATTTTTATATATAAATACATATATTATATATGTATATGTATGCGTGTGTATAAATAAATAAATAAATAAATACATATTTAGTCATAATAAAAAGTACCTCATTAAGATTCACAATGCCATCCCAAAGTATGATAAGACAGTGAAGTATCAACATGAGGAACTAATCAAGTATCATCAAGGCACAATCTATCATTATGTGAAGGAAGATCATGTGAAGGTTAAGTAGGCATATACTCATCATGAGATGTAGAAGAATGATCATTACTTATGAAAGAGGGAAATTTATGTGAAAGAGATTAATCTATAGAACTATCATGACATGTAAAAGATATATTATTGCTAGTTACACTAATGTTATGCATAGGTTTAAATTACATGATACATCTTTGCTTAATATATGATCATAATTGTTATATGTCACATGATCAACAAGGAATGTATTTGAATAAATGAACTAATCATCTCTAATAACATAGGATAAACACTAACCAACTCAACGAAGGATGAAAAAGGTAGTATATGATAAAACAACCCATTACATAAATCACATGTCTCTATAACATAAAATTTCATAAGTGTATCAATGATAGATGTATCATATGATATGAAACATATAAACATGAAATAAATGCATATAAATTAGCAATGATAAGGAAATCTAGGTTGAGATAGTGGAATAAACGATAAATCACTATGCATTCTCAAACTCCCATTCAATGAGAAGTAAATAAATACCAAACCCCAAGTAAGGTTAAAAATATGTGAAAAATTAGAATAATAATAAATCTAAAAATGTAAATTAGAATCCTTTGAAGGAGGTTGGGAAGTGTAGGATCAAACAAGTTCACTAAAATGAAAAGAAAAATAAGCTTTCCCTAGATCTAGCCAAGGCTAAACCAATGAGATGCACATGCATAATCACAATTAACCTAGACTAGGTCACTACGAGGTGTGCATTGATTAATTTTTAATAATTGAATATGAGACATGTAAGTAGAAAATAAATGCACTTAGCTCAATAATTGAAGATGACTCTAAAGTTGTTGTAGAAAATTAATGTGCCTCAAAATTTGGAACAATAAATAATAGTTTGGTAATTGTTTTGGAATTAGAATATTTTGTTGACAGTGTAGAAATGAGTTTAATTGTCAACGACAAATATGTGTTTTTGGAAACTTGTCATTCACTTGCAAACTTAACCTATGTAATTTGTAGTTTATTCTTCTTTACTTTACTCGAGATATCTTAATTTATTTTGCACTTCTTGATGTCGATAAGAGTTGACAATATTGATAAATACCTTTGCTTGGTTGCCATATGATTTAGTTGGGAGGGCACTAACAACAACTCTCCAATCATGGAAATGCTTCTAGAGTAATTGTACAATGCTAATTTCCTTTTACAACACCAATTGAAATGTATGGATGCAAATTTATTCTCTAATTTCTAATTTTAGATGGATTAGAAAGAATGTGTTGAATGCCTTTAAATATAACGACATATCATACAACCCTGTGTGTAATTGATCTTAGGTAAGAAGAGTAAAGATGAGATGAACTCTTTATTAGTCATTCAACTTCATCATTAGATCAAATTCCACTTTATTACACAAAAAAATGACAAATAAATAAATAAAAACGACTTGAATAACTCCACTTCCATGACTCCTAAAATAAACACAAAAATAAATTGAAAAATATAAATTTAAAAATTTCTCATTACAATCACAAACTTCAACCGTTCCCCCTCCAAGTTCTTCCCACATGCTAGATCAAACCTTCGAGAGTTTCGGATATACTCACAAGAACCAGAACAAACTTTAATAAATTTGTATTGAAAAAGGTGATCGAATCAATTGCTTTCCTATATTTAACCACTATAACTTTTAACTTAATGAATATTTCGCACTCCTAAATTCGCAAATTAACAGTTGTAAATTTTCTGGATCTCTTGTTCTCAGTTGAAGTGGTTTGAGAGGGGAGGGCGAGAAATGAAGATACTTCATTGGGGTTTAGCCTTCGCTGTTTTCAGCGGATTGACAGCAATTTTTCTCTACATCGCCGGCTTCAACAAATTTGGTAATGTTTCTCTGTCAATTTTCCCGAGTAGATGGGCTCTTCATTATGTCTAGGACAGTATACGTAAATTACGTCGGTCAGAGTTCACACGATATTCTTTTTGGTTGGCTTGTCAGATGGTCAGCCCTTTATCTCAGTGGAGGATATCAATGCATTGGAGTATTTACAGACAAGCTTCGAGCAATGCGTGGTATTTATACTCTATCCGTGAGCTCGAATGCTCTGTTTACCACTGGGTTTTTATTTATATTATCGTATAAATTACTCATATGCAAATGAAGAATGATGGCATTCAGAAGCATGCTTGGTTTTTTGCATATTACTATTCTATTGAAACTGCGATTACAGTTTACTTCATCAAGAGTCAGACCAAATTTTGTTGCTACATGATATATGGATCTGAATGAATAGGGTTTACTCCATTAAAGGTTAGAGCAATTTTGGTTGGTACATGATATATGGATCTAAATGAATATGAGGATCTAATTGAGGGGAAAGGCATTTTTTTGGAAGGGGATTTTTGCAAGCCACAGAAGAGGAGAAGGGAGGCTTTACTTGATCAATTAATTGTTATATTAGTAGGAGAGCCACTTCTATTTTGGGGCCATTGACGTTAGGATCATGGTATATTGGACTCAATTTTTGAATCATGTGGAATCAATTTTTGAATCAGTAGAAAATATTTTGGCATTTGCATTTAAACTCTCTTTTTTGGGCCTTTGAAGCTGTCTGTTATTTTATTATTTGCTATCATATCACATTTCCAGTTCTAGCGAGAAGTTTAATCCTCACAAGCTTCATGGTAGCAGCTATCCTAACTACAATAGACTGTATTTATGAGAATTAACAGCATTAAATAGATTCCTTTATCATTTCTATTTGCTAAACAAAGGCTATGTTGGACTTGAAGAAACCAAGTTCATGCGCTTGAAGAGGCATAACTATCATAAGTTACAACTATCATGGGCTCTGCAATGAACTGCTTAGGTGGTTGGTAGTTGATAATATTTGTAGATGCAAAGAGTTTTTCCACTGCTGCATTCATAAACTACCAGGAGAAAAAAGCAAAACTGCAAAATATAAGAGAACAAATCTAACATAGAAATAAAGGGTGGCTGTTCACATGAAATGGAAGGCACCTGCAGATCCAGCCATAAATCCACAAGATATTGTTCATAGTGGCAGCTCTGTCTATTGCATTAGTAAATGAGAATGTGAAAAGATACATTGCGTAGGGTTTGTCTTCATTTTAAATTTAATGGGAAAGGAAATTGTAATTAACTCAGGAATAAACACGTTAATTAATCCTAAGGACTCAAAACATAACATTACTTCATAATAATACTAAAACCATGGACTTGGATCAAATTATTCAATAAACAGAAATCTAATATGATGTTGTCCCTAGGTACACAACATCCTCTAAGCTAAAAAGTAAAATATGTAAGACCTGAATTTCTCCTTAATAGAGTTTTCTTACAATCCCAACATGAGTTGAGACCCTCTGCTCAGGTGGGGATAGTCTGAAGCTTCTACCAAGATATGATTCATAATTGCATGGACTTGCGAATTAAATGAATCATTTTGTGGAAAATTATAGCTGTAATCTAACGCATGTATCCGAGTTAGAACCCATGACTCTAGTATTACATTGCAAAGGAAGACATTTTACAATTGAACAAGTGTTATGGAGTGAGTGATTGTAAAGTATGATGGTAAAAATGTTTCCAGACTACCTGGAAAGCATGGCCTTCAGTTAAGCATAAGTTTTTTGGATGGCTCGTGCTCCATCAAGGTTTGGGAAAAAATTGAAAGGCTTATTTGTGTGGTTTTCATTAAATCCATTGATTACTATGAATGAGTTTCCAATATTCTCTCTATCCTCAAGAAAAATGGGAGAGTCTATGTGAACATAGATTTTTGGAACCTCAACCTTGCCTTCCCAAAAAATAATTTTCTTGTACCTTGTATAGATATTATTTTTGATAATATGGTTGGCTTTGATATGCTTTCTCTTATGAATGGTTTCGCAGGATACAATTGGATTTGTGTATTCCCTTATGACCAGTATAGGATGATTTTCATTACCCTGTGTGGTATATTTTGTTATATTGTTATGCTGTCATGCCATTCATTCTCAAGAATGGTAAAGCTACTATCAAAGAGCCATAACCCATGTTTTTCATGATCTCATTCATAAGATATTGGAACGTTATGTGGATTATCTCCTTGGGACATCTCCTAAGTAGGCTGATAAGAGTACCGAGTATATTGATCTTTTTAAATTTTAATCATAATTCTCTCCTATAAATCCTTCACAAACAGCCTTTTCTGGTTCATGTCCAAGATGAAATTGAGATGAAATTTTTTCCTGATTTTTTCAGCAAAACAGCCGCATATTCAGCCCCACATATCAAACCCTTGGGTTTTGCCAGGAAAGAAAGAGACTTTCTTAATGCTACCCATCCACACCATTGAAAACCCCTCCAACATTTGGCACTTCAGCACTTCCACCTTACACATCTCTCTTGCTAACATAAATAATAGCATTCAAGGTGCTGTGCAGAGAGTGGAAGAAGAAAGGGCTGATATGGCTCTTCTTTAGCAATGTGTTTTGCTGCTTTTATCTCACATTCAAAGGTAAAAAGAAAGCTAAATTGTTATGCAGTAGTGTCTAAAGCATCAAGTAGAGTGTATTCAACTTCCCCAGCAAAATAAGCTGCAGCTACAAATTCTAATTGAAGCATTTGAGAAAATACTTTCCATTAAGAAAGGAAAACACATGCTTGTTGTGGGAGTTAATGGTGACTCCCCAACACCCTCAAGAATAGTTGCTAGACTAAAATATCTTCCACGAGAGAAAATGAAAAGAAAGCTTGCTTCAACAATGCAATATTGAATAATGGTTGAATATGCAAATGTACATATGATGCCTTGCTTATGAAGGCAAGATGATAGATATGATTAGATAGGATCATGACAAGTGTCTTAATCCTATAACATGAGGCAACTAACAACCTAACTACCTAGAAATCAAGCATTACAAGCTAGATAAGATAAGTTCTAGAAAAGCCAACTAAGACTTCTAGAAAGAACCTTATATCCTAAGTAAACTTAACATGTGAATATGTCCACTAATTCCCTAGTGAGTGAATTCGCTAGGTACAAGACATTTATTCACACCAACACCCCCCCTTAAGTGCAACTTAGGGAGAAGATTATTATGCAAACTATGCAAAGATGAAGATGAAGATGGGTCCCAACTACAAGGCCATGTTAGGTACCCATTTACAATGCAAATGTAAATGCAATCAATCTCTCACAAACGAAGAAAACGAGAAAACCCAATGGGACAAAACTCCTCTCCAACAAAGAGAAAAACAAAACAAAACAAACATGATGTATGGAGGACTCAATAATAACCCCCCAAGGACTATATCCATCATGTATATACAATCAATGACCCCCCAATAAGAGGGAAAAAGAGACAATATGTCCCCCCCATAATGAATGATCTCTTGCAAATATGGTTAATGTTTGAAGACAAAACATAATTCAATGCCTACAAACAATGTTTCTCCCCTTGGGAAGAGGATACACCAAATACAAATGCAGGAATGCTTCCCATTCTAGATAGGAACTGGTAGGAAGAGGAATCCATATGTATGAAGATTGTGTCTTTGAAATTTGCTCATATGTTGCCAAGTTCTTGGATGATGAAGATGATGCCACAATTCAATCAGGTGCATGCCCAATCACAACAAATTGTGACAAACTAGGAACAAGTGGAAACTGATCTTGAACAAACTCTGAAGACAAATATGAAGTGACAATAGTTGATCCATGACTATCATCAAATATGAGAGATAAACCCTCAAATTGGTCTTCCAAATCTGAAATGTGAGACTCCACAAACAAAGATGCAATGTTTGTCAAATAGGAATCCCAATTATGAAGACAATTAGATACCTGTTGCAATGAATCATTGGAAGTACTCAATGAATCATTAACAAAAGATGAAGATGTGATCTCAACTGGAGAAGTAGGAGCTGCAGGAGAAGTCTTTGGATCATCAAGACACTTAAGTTCTGCATCATATTCAAACTCCTCTAAGGTTTCATCATCAAAGAGTATGTTGTCAACATCATCAAATGGAATGAGGCAATCTGAAGCAGGGTCATTTGGGAATGAGAGCTTTTGCGGATCTCCAAAAATCTCCCAAACTTTGGTCCAAACTATGCATGGGCATGAGATCCCTAAAAATATCTTATCATAGGTCTTGTTGAAGATGCTTGCACTGGAACTAGAACCAATCAATCCTATGATATGATCATTCTTATTACCCCAAACATGTTTCTTATATGTTGTTTCTGGTTAAGGAATGAGTCCATAAAGATGTGGCAAAATTTTTAGCCACTTACAATGTGTTATGATTCCTTTTTTCCATGATTCATAATTATCCCTAGTCAGAACTATTACAAAAGGATGAGTTGCATAACCCATGATTACAATGATAATACACTTATCAACTGATACAATTTGAGATCAACATATACAATATAGCTGAAATGAAGTACAATGATCAAAACAACACTTTCCCAACTGTCAAAACATCCAAATAATTGCTAGTATACCCACTAGGAAAAAACTGAAATCACAATGTACTTGGGACAAAATTAGGAAAAAGTGCATGGATGGCTGGATAGAGCTCCTCAATACCTTTCCAATGTTGCAAGAATCACGAAAATGAGAGATCGTGGCAAATGTTAGTTTTATGATCAGATTAGAGCACAGAAAATTAATTCAAAATTCAACACAAGAACACAGTAGATACCCTGGGAAAACCCTCCACTTGAGGGAGAAAAACCCAGCAACAATATATCACTTATATATTGAATCACAACAATAATCGTCTCCTTACAAGAGGCCGATATGAAGGCTAGAATATCAGCACCAAAATATGATGCAACACAGATATACAATGATGCAATTCGCTGATGATAACAATTCAGACTTCAACAATATCGATCTGCTCTTGTAGATGAACTCGATCTACCTTGAGATGAACTCACCCTTGAGATGAATAAGAATGTAATGAGTAGATGTCAAATGAAGTGCAACCAAGGTGTATAAATACAATTTGAAGGGAGAGACGTGACTCTTCAAGATCATCATGTCGGCCTCATTCAAGAGGCATGTCTTTACAAACAAGAAGTCGGCCTCCATAGAAAATCACGCCTCCAAAATGATCGAGCCACTTCACATTAAACAAATATTAATCATTATTTAGCAAATGATGTGGCATTCATAAAATCGTTCTTCACCAATTAAATAGCCGATAGGCTATAATTTAATTGTTTTCTATATTCGATCTGGGCTGGAAGATGCTATCGACGTTGTATATGAACATCAATAGCAAAAAGTTATGAGCTCAGGAGCCAGAAATCAATATCTGACATTAAACAGCAAAAACTGACACCAAATAGAAAAATTTCTGCAAAATACATCACCATTGAAAAATTCAGTTCGCTAGTTTTTTGGCGATATTTCGTTTGGAAAAATTTACCTCTATATGTGAAAGTTATGCAAAAAATGAAAAAAAGAGCCTATTTAGGCATGTGGGGGCAAAAATAGGTATGCAATAGACTATTTGGGCTCAAAAATTAAGCACTAGGGGCTAGAGTACTGGTCATCCATGTGAC
>VDFB02000013.1:75851434-75913806 GCA_007258455.2 Sequoia sempervirens | reverse complement strand
CATATCAAAAGGAATGTTCCAATGCTTAGCTACCAACAAATCATGCTCTAAAATAAAAAATTTAGGACTAACATGCTTAACAAGAGCCACTTCAAAGATAAATTTTTCCTTAATAGCAGAGAAAATTTTAAAAGAAAGCCGAAGAGGATGAAGAGGGGCATTACAAAAAGTCCTATATTATTTCTTTCTCACCATAAACCCAAAGCTACATGAGGAAGAATAAGGGGCCATAGCAAGGAAAGCGAAGGGTTGGATGAAGGCGCAGACCATTGAGACCATATTTCTCCCAAAGAAGAGGAGAAAACCCAAATTAAATTCTAAAGATGCAACACATTAGCCCAAATAGCAAAGGCACAGTTGCAGCCAACAATAAGATGGAAGACATTATCTAAGGCCTCCTCATAAAGATAGCACCTAGTAGGCATCATAAAGCCCCTTTTCCAAAAATTATCAATGGTAAGAAGTTTGTCTTGACAAAATAACTAGAAAAACGTATTAACTTTAGGGATTAACTTAGGAAACCACATTTTAGCTTAGAAGGAGGAGGGACCAAAGATGTCAATGTCCATATAAAAAGTAGAGGCAGCAGGAAATATGTCATTCTAGGAAAACTACCACACCACCTTGTCAGTAGGAGAAGAAGCTGGAATATCATGGACCAAAGATAAAAGCCTGTAGAGAATCTCAATCCCCTAGCACAAATCATGAATTCATTTCCATTTTCCCTCTGAGATATAATCAACCACATAGTTCCTAAAGGTCCAAGTACAAAGGTCCCTAAAGGGGTTCACCCAAGGTTCATCTCTAAGGGGACCACATACAATATGCCAATCCTCCCAAAAGAGGATACTCCGCCCATTTCCCAAGGACCAAGGAAGCCCCTTAGAGACAATACAGCTAGCCTTCAGCATGAAATTCCATAGCGTAAGAACTAAACAGGGGGAAAATCCATGTGCTAGAAGATCTCTAAACCTATCTATCCCTTGAAGATATTCATTGGAAAGAATCCTCGACCATTCTTTACCCTCAAAGATAAAATTCCAAAGTTGCTTAGCAAGAAATTCCAAATTAAATTCCTTGATTTTTATGATTCCCAACCCACCTTATTTATTCAGTCCACAAACCTCATCCCAAGAGACTAAATGCATTCTTCTTTTCTCCTCAGTCCCAATCCATAGAAAATGTTTTTGAATGCTCTCAATCTTTTTAAGAAACTTCCTAGGTATTTGAAATAAAATCATAGCATAAACCAAAAGATTTTGGAACATATATTTAATCAATTGGACTTTACCTGCTTGACTAAGTAGGGCTCCTTTCCATCCAACCAACTTAGAGTTAAATTTATCAATTAACCCCCACCAAAAGGAATTAAGAACTGAACAAGTATAAAGAGGCAATCCTAGATAAGAAGAAGGTAGCTCCTCGTTCTCACACTACGAAATCCTTGAAATTTTACACTTTCTCAATTCCAAAGTATTAAGAAGATTGTGCTCTTGGGAAGACTAACTTTTTGACCAAAAGTGGCTTCGTACTTCTACAAAATAAAACAAATATATTTAGCCTCTTCCACCGAAGCCTCTCTAAGGATGATAGTATCAACAACAAATTATTGATGAGAATAAATATGATTGTTAAAATATGGGGGATAAACCCCTAAGAGAGCCATCATTGAAAAGATTTTGGATAAATCTCCCAATATTTTCCACAATAATAATGAAGAGGAAAGGTGAAATAAGATCACCTTACCTCAAACCTCTTGAACAACGGAAAAAAGTAGAAGGGGAACCATTAATAAGCACAAAATATTTTGGAGTAGTAATAAGTTGCTCAACAAGCTGCAATAACTTATCAGTAAAACTAAAAGCCTTCAAAATTTTAATAAGGAACTACTAGTTAACTCAATCATAGTCCTTCACAAGATCCAATTTTAGAAGAAAACCCGCCTTCTTATTAATAGTCAAAGAATGAATATTCTCATGCAAAGTAATAATGGAATTAAGGATTTTTCAACCAGGAACAAAACCATTTTACTATAAAAATATAATCTGAGGAAGAACCAACTACAACCTCAAGGCCAAAACCTCTGTGAAAATTTTATAACGAGTTACACAGGCTAGTCAATTGAAAATCATTAAAAGAAAAAGTTTCCAGTTTCTTAGGGACAAGAAAAATAAAAATGGAATTTAATTCCCTCAAAATGTTCCTACTCCCAAAAAACTCCTTAGTAGCATCAGAAACATCCTTTGAAACAATATCCTAGAAGAGTTTGAAGAAAACAAGGAAAACCACCAGGAGGGGCTTTATTGACTTCAAAAGTAAAGACGGCCTTTTTACCTTCCTCCACCGAAGGGATACAAACTAACTTCTTGTTAATATCCTCCAAAATGACTTTAGGAATAACATTTAAAAAGGCCTCTTGGCTACCTAGATCCAAAACATGATCATCATAAAGCAAATCAGCAAAAAAAAGAAGTGGCAGCCTACATAACATCCTCTTCCTTCTCCAACCTCTATCCATTAGAAATAATATAGTCAATAAGGTTCAAGGCATGATTATTTAAGGTAGAAAGATGGAAAAATCTTGTATTACAGTCCCCACTCTTGATCCAAATTTCCCTCGACCTTTGTTTCCAAAATTCCTCCTCATGAGCAATAATATTATGCAACCGAGAAAGAAGCACATTCTTTTGTTGAACAAGATTAGGATCATAACCTAAAGATTGAATAGACTATTGCATAACATGAAGCTCATCCTTGATCAATGCTTTGTCATGAAAATCTTCCCAAAGGAGTACTTGTTCCATTTACGAACATTGTACTTCACAAAACAAGCTTTTTTGCTACCCTATACATTGCAAAACCATCAACTCTAATATTCCACCAAGAGAAAATTTTGTCTCTAAGATCTAGATGATTTACCCGCATATGCTCAAATCTAAAAGGAAAATATTTCCTCCACCCCAAAAAATCCACCGAAAGAGAAATAGGAAAGTATATCTAACATACTTCAACCCATGATGTACAATGGTGATGCCTAGTTTTTCATGTGTGTATTGTCACATCCTCTCAATCTCTCATACTAACAGGAGACTATAATGCATAGACATGTGTTTTTTTGCACATTAAATACAATGGATTCACAATTAAAGCTAGGTGGTTTGTAGAATTATTGTCTCTTGTTAGTACGCGAGATTGAGAGGATGTGACAAGACGCACACGAAAAACTAGGAACCACCACTGTATGTCATGGGTTGAAGTATGTTGGAAGAGGAAACTTTGACCCTTTCTTGGAAGTTTGATAGGAGACAGAACAAGAAAGTGGCGAAGACCAAAGGGGAAGGATCGAGGTTCATGCTTAATAAGGAAGGTATACCCTTTCTTATAAATTTGACACCCAAACCCCGAAAGCAAACAAAGAAAGAAAACAAAGGAAGGAAAAGAGAAAGAAAAGGAAAGGAAGTATGAAAAAAAGGAAAAAAGAACATGCAAAAAGAAAAGAAGGGGGTCCCCATTTGACGAAGGCAAAAATGGGGTGTAAGTGCAAAGGCACAACAGACATCAATTTAAAATATTTGTAAATAGGGAAGATTCACCACTAAAATAATTAATGTCGTCCTTCTCAAACAATCATTCATGAACCATTTATATTTATGTAGGAGGTAAAGATTCATGTAGGTATTAAATAAAATCCCTTAAAAATATAGAAGAAATTTGTTCCTCTTCAAAGAATAATCTCTAAAATTCCTTTAGGTGATTTTGAAGCAAGTTACATTCACTCTAACATAAATTAACACCTTTATACATTTTCCAATTTTTGCATGAATTTGTGACCATAAAGAGCACATAGGATGCTCTTTCTCATTTCACAAAACTCATTAACTCTATTAGTTATATTCCAATGCCTAAAATTTAAGTTATCAAACTTACACATAAGAATAGGTGTAGCTAATGTAGGTATGGTAGATAATACTTTTTATAGATACAAAAACAATAAAGAGGTGCAAGATAAGTGTCCACCTTCTTTCCATAAAGAAATGTTGTATGAACCAAATGTTGATTTAGAAAAAAAAATTAGCATGTATAATCCTAAGCGAGACATATTTTGACAATAAGCATTTAGATTGTAGGCCTCATTCCACTCTCATTATGGTATAATTTGGGTATAACCACAAAATATCAAATATTTTTAAATAAGAGATAACGAAAGGAAGAATCTTAAGTATAGGTCCTCATGCACATGCTTATAGACAATTGAGTAAAAGGAATAACAAATAATTTTGAAAACATTCAAGTACGTGTGAGAATGAAAAAGAAAAAACACCACATTAATTAGTAGCAAGGAAGAAAATTCTTAGGTATGTAAACTCTAAAACAAATGCATGGAAGCATAAAATACATCCAAGAGATAAGACACAATAGAGAAGCTAACTTTAGCCTAAGGTGGCTTATATTACATCTTTAGATATATATAAATGTACTCTCCCCAAGTGGGAAATGGTTCATGCTTCAAGATGAAATAAAATAGTGTAACCAATGTTCTATTTATATGATGGCCATATTAATTTTTAAAATATTGTTCAACAAAACCATGTCATGCCTCACAACTAGATTGACGCTTGTGTCTATATATTATGATCCAAACTTAAATTTCTTGGAAAATTTCCTTCAATATGATATCTCAATAGCTTAAACATGTCATTAGACTCTTGTCAATTGTTTGTGATTTTATTCTCATTCTTGGATGTGGAATATAGAAACCATAACATCCTTATAAATGCTACATAAGATATAGAAATAATTAGCTTTCTAACTACATTAATGATTTTCCATCACTAATAGAATAACACCAAAATATACCTTCTAGGAGATCATTGCAAATGAAAACATTAAATTCCCTTCCAAACCTTTACAAGAATAAAAACTTGATATTCCTAGAAAGATTAGCCCTTTTCACTATGATGGGTGAGATAATTGAGTTCTCTTCTATGTAAACTTAAAACAATAGTATAATTTGTACAAATATTTTTATAAGTGGATGAGCTTCAAGATGAATTTTATTATTCTCTAGCCTATCCATCCTCTTTATTTCTTTTGTATTCTACTTATAAGCCATGTGAATCATCAATCTTGAACAAAACATAAAAAATATATAAACTCGTAATTATCTACAAACTCAAGCCTTCCAAACTAAATCTTAATGCCAACATTCAATTCATGGTTAATCCCAATAAAACATGCATACATGAAATGATAAAACCATGATGAATAATTTTTATTAAGTTCACATAGTGTTGATCAAATTTGAGAAACTTAATAGCCCAAAGTTAGTGCCTCCCCCAAATGGCATCACTAGATTAAAACTAGCCGACTATTCAATGACCTATTTATAAATGACAAGGTCATCATTGCAAGGAGTGTAATGTGCAAGTAGATTTACATGATCAACAAGGCTAAATAAATTGGTGTGCTTCATAAGGTTTCCATCATGAGCAGATTACACATACAAGGCAAATTTCCATCAAAATGCAAGGACTTAGTTTTATTTTACAAAATTTAGAGGGATCCTAATAGATTCTACACTATAATTAGACATAATTGAACCTACAATTCTATCTAGGGTTTTCCCACAATCTTATTTAATACAATGAAATTTTTTGTCTTGGCCATTTGTCTTTAAATCTTTCACCTCTACTACATGACAAGTTAATTATGGTCAAACTAGTGCTAAAACCTTCAAAATTTTGAGTCACTCACCTTGTTTCAACAAAAAATGGGTAAAGTGAAAAGAAAATACATTTCTCCTCTACAAATGCACATCAATAACAATTTAACATTAAAATATTTCATAGATTTTAAAATATTCAATAAAAATCACAATAATGAGAAAGACTCTAAATTAACTCACTTATAATCACCCCATATAAATTGAGTTGTAAGTAAAAGCTCAACTCGATGATAATTTTATTAGTATAATAAAGATTTATTGATTATTATAAAATCAAATACACCAACAAGACATATAGTCTTTAAAATATTTTTCTTTGTTTAAGCTTTAAAACAAAATTTAAAATTACAAAGAAATTTTATTATAATTAAAACTAATATGTAAAGTTTATCTTTTGAAGATCATTTTTAATAAATTTTTTCATTGAAAAAACATCAAATTGTGAACATTTGTAAAATTCTTGAGTTATATGATCTAACTATGGTAATTAGGAAAATACTACTCAATTCGGTAATTCATTTTTTTTTTTTAAATTTCACCTTTGCAATCACAATTTTATTTTATTTTTAGAATCTCACCATGTATGTAATATGAACAAGCTTACATTTATAAAATATTGATCATAATTAAATGACGTAAATATTTACAAACAAGCTTCTCTTACCTTCAAGAATATTTACTCAAATATTCTCTACTAACAAGGCCAACCACATGAAGGTGGAAGCTAGCATGGCATCCCCTAATTGACCTAAGACAACCAAAACATAACACAACACAACAACAAATCACATCACATCACAACATAACACAAAATGCAACACATACTTTCAAATATTCGATTCAAATATTGATGGTTATAAAAACTATATTACATGCCCTCATATTTTATTAAAAAAATGATGCATTGATAAAAATAAAATATTATTTAAAATTTCAATAGCTATTAGTTATGTCATTTGCAATAATCTTAATAGTTGATGGTGAAATAGTGCAACATCTTTAGTAATGTGTTTTATTATGTGCAAGAAGCTTGTCATGAAATAAAGTCAATTTGTGGTGGGTCAAAATGTGCATTTTATAATTCATGTGAATTCCATTCACAAAATGAGTTAATGGCTTACTTTTTAAATGTTGTTTTTATAAGTGTAATTTATGATTTTCCATTGTGGACAATGTTAATATGACACATCAAAATATTCAATTTGTCATCATGTTATTGGTTACGTCATGTGAATTATGTCCATTTTAAATGTTTTGTAAGGGTAATTGATGATTGTCCATTATGAACTATTTTATGAAGTGGCCTATATTGTGATTCATAAGTAATAAATTTATTAATAAAATTGTGATTTGTAGCTTTAATGTTAACATCAAAATAAATAAGTTCTTCAATAAGAATTAAACATTAACCAAAAGAAATAAAAAATGCAAGGAACACAAGAGACATGCCTTAAAGAATGGCTCTGGCCTATTTGACCATTCTTTAAGCTGTCAAAAAAATATGTGACTTTATTCATTCAATCTTTGAAAGCGGTTTAACCCCTTTCAATAATTTTTTATTAAACATTGTAGTTTTACATGTTACAAAAATACTAGGTCAATGTAATTGACCAAAATATAAATAAAGAAATGTCAAATGGCCAATCCCATGCTTTGTTGCTCTAGATGAGAGTGGTCATAGCCAATGACCATTCCCTTTAGTCTTTGAAAGGGGTTTAACCCTTTTGAATATTTTTTTTATTAAACATTGTATTTTTACATGTTACAAAAATACTAAGTCAATGTAATTGACCAAAATATTAATAAAGAAATGTCAAATGGCCAATCCCATTCTTTGCTGCTCTAAAACATAGAACACATGTACATACTGGGTCTTTTATTTTATATTATTCCAACCTCACCAAGCACATCAACTTCAATGATTCCAGCTTATCTGTATTATATCAACCCATGAACAATCTTGATAGCTACAAATTCTCTCAATTGTTAGTCACAATATTTCACTTGACTAAAAGTACTTAAAATAAAGAATATATTGGAACATAATTACACGAACATGTTTGTGATTTAAAATAATGGAATCCACTTAATAAACTTTCAAAAGATAAAAAAATAGAGAGAAAGAGTTGAAGGAAAAGAGAAAACCACAAGCCTAAAAGTTGAAGGAAAAAAGAAAACCACAAGCCTAAATTTACCTTCGAACATATTCCTAACAATCCTGCCTGCAAGAACATAAAAATAAATTCTAGTCAATCTATTAGAAATCAAAATATTTATTGCAAAGAAAGGTAAAATTAAGATTTAAAAAAATGCCCTCTAAAGGACCATGGATCAATGAAAATGGAGATAAGACTATCATGAGTTGTAGGAAGCCTATCTTGATCATTAGAAACAACATCATGAGTAGTCAAATGAGGTGTAGCATTATCATATAATGTAGGTGAAGAAGAGGAATGAACATTCTTGGGACTGTAAGTCAAGGAAGGCTTACAAAACATTACTTGACAGCGGAAAAACTTATGATTTTATTAGGATTAACCTGTGTATTTTCGAGTCAATTTGGATCAACTTGTTAAAATTAAAATGAGTTAAATGATACAGTAAAAGATTTGACAAAGGCTCTTAAGGTTTTACCTGACTAATTATAAGAGTGGGCATGGCATCCACATCGCTATGAGTGACAGGAGGAAGGCCTGATCTGGTCAGATCATTCTGACTATATGGTGAAAATATTCCATTATATAATATGGAATCTGTACAAAAGCACGTGAAATTTTTTGAAATGAGCTACAAATTTAAAAACCATCTTCATAAACTGCAAACACAGAGAAGGCTTAACAAGATGAATCGTAAAGTTTTCCTTGCTACCAAAAATAGCAATAACAAGGTTATTCAAAATTTTGTCCACTAAGCTAATTGACATTTTGGGGAGTGCAGGGCAACCTGAAAGTGTTTTAAAGCTCTTTGATCAGATAGAAAGTGTTGGATGCACCCAAACTGTAGTGACATTTAATAGTGTTTTCAGGCTAAGAATGTATCTGGTGCCTTAAATTTGTTTGAGAGAATGAAGGAGAAAGGCATTCTTCCAAGTCCATTCACATTTTCAATTCTAATTGCTGATTTATAGAAGAAAAATAAACTAGAAAAGGCATTAAAGTTTCTTGAAGAAATGGATGAGAAGAAATGATGTAGCTGTCGAACTGTTCAAGGAACTAATTGAAAATGGTAATGTTAATTTCTATAACCCAGCAACAGATTAATTGAACAATAAATTCACATAAAGAAATCTGATTTATAACAATTAACACGACTAGGTTAAATAACAACTAATAACAGCGGAAGCAAAAATAACATGAAGCCAATCACAAATAGACAATAACATAGATATACCCAGGAAACCCCAATGCGGGGAAAAACCTGCAAATTTTGGATCTTCTATTCAGCCTAACAGCAAACTTTTCTTTTGAAAAATACAATATGAGTTTGCTACAGCAATCTTATATTTATAGAGCCTAGCTGCTTTACTTAGCGTGCAAGGAAAGAATCTTTCCTTGCTTTCTTTGGCTTTAATTACACACAAAAATTACTCTTAGATTTATCTTATCCTCACAAACTCGAAAACATTCTATTAAAGAATAAAAATCTTGTTGTTGCTAAAAATCCAACTCGAATTGTTTTAAAGCATATCTTAACTTGAGTTGCTTTAAAGCGATTTAAAGCATATCCAACTCAAGTTGCTTTGAAAACAAATCCTCATCCCACCTTTCAAGCTACAAAAATCAACACTCCCTCTTAGCGAGGAAGGTGTTCTGTACCACACCCAACTTGTCCCTAAAGAATTCAAACTTGCTCTTCATCAAGGCTTTCGTCAAGATATCTGCTATCTGTTCGTCCGTAGGAATGTAATTGAGCTTCATTATCCCCTTCTCCACACAATCTCTAATAAAGTGGTACTTGATCTCAATGTGCTTTGACTTGTCATGAAACACTAGATTCTCAGAGAGTTTGATACAACTCTGATTATCACAGTAAATGACTGTAGGATCCAACTCCTGATCAAACAGCCCAGCTAGAAGTTTCTGAAGCCAAATAGCCTCACATGTAGCCATGTTGGCTGCCATATACTCGGCCTCTGCAGAACTCAACGCAACTGACTTATGTTTCCTACTGTACCAAGAGACTGCTCCTGATCCCAAATTGAAACTACACCCTGAAGTGCTCTTCTGATCAGCTGTACTGTCTGCCCAATCTGCATCAGCAAACCCCTTGAGCTTCACTCCATCCTGCTGAACATACTTCAGTCCACAATCAACTGTGCCTCGAAGATATCTCAAAACATGCTTCACAGCTATCCAATACACATGTTTAGGTTCCACCATAAACTAACTGAGTGAGTTCACTACAAAACAAATGTCTGGCCTGGTGTTGACCAGATACATAAGAGATCCTATCAACTGTCTATATAAAGTCGGGTCCATTGCCTTTGATCTAGAAGCATCAATCTTCTTCCAATTGGTTACAAGTGGCATTGACATAGGCTTACAGTTTTCCATCCTAAATCGCTTCAAGATATCAATTAAGTACTTCCCTTTTCCAAGGAAGATCTCTCCCTCTTTCTGCCACAGCTCCAATCCCAGAAAGTAATGCATCAACCCCAAGTCCCTCATCTTGAACTCTCCTACAAGATCCCGCTTGCAGTGTGCTATGAGCTCCTCTGACCCTGTGAGAAATAGGTCATCAACATATAACAACAATATGAGAAGTTCACCCTTCACCTAAACATAGTACAGGTTTGAATCCGCCTCACTCTTGATGAAGCCCACACTCTACAAGTAACTATCAATACGTGAATACCACGCCCTGGGAGCCTGCTTGAGTCCATACAGTGCTCTTTTTAACCTACATACATGAAAATCCCTCTCATGTGCTTCAAATCCTTCTGGCTGCTCTATGTAAATCTCTTCCTCAATCACTCCATTGAGGAAGACTATCTTTACATCGATTTGGTGAATCCTTCAACCCATTTGTGCTGCTACAGAAATGATAGCTCTTATGGATGAGTACCTAGCTACTGGAGAAAAAGTCTCATCATAGTCGACTCCCTCCTTTTGAGAAAACCCCTTAGCCACAAACCGAGCTTTGAACTTCTCCACACTACCATCTGCAGCATGCTTAATCTTATACAGCCATCACAAGCCCACCATAGACTTATCTTTTAGTTTTGGTACTACCTCCCACACACTGTTCTTCATGATGGAAGAATACTCTTCCACCATGGCATCTCTCCACACTTGGTGCTTGGATGCCTCCTGAAAGTTGGAAGGCTCTACTTCAATTAATTCACTCATAAGTGCCACATACTCAGAATAACGTCTAGGAGCCCTTCTTTATCTGACTGAATCTTGAGGATCACCTACATATTCTTGAGCCTCTCTCAATGTTTGCTCAGTTGCCCTGTTTCTTCTCTTCTCACTAATAGGAATCTGAGGCTGAGGAATTATTTGTTCTTCTATCTGATCATCCTACTTGTTCTGCTCTCCAGCTTGCATGACTGAAGTTTGAGGAATTTGTGCTACCTCAACTATGGATGATTGTTCCTCATTCATCAAGTTACTTGACTTCTAAAGAGCCCTCTCTTCCTCAAACTTCACATCTCTGCGAAGCACTGCTTTCCTGAGAGCAGGAATGTAAACTCGATAAGCCTTAGAAGTTTCACTGTACCCAACAAGGATACCCTTCTCTGTAGTAGGTTCCAACTTGGTTCTCTTCTCAACAGGAATGTGACAATACACAAGGCATCCAAAGATGCAAATGTGCCCCAAATCTGGTTTCTTCCTAGTGAACGCCTCTTCTGGAGTCAATTTTCCCAACACTCTGGGAGGGCTCATATTCTGCAAATACACAGCTATGTTGCAAGCTTCTACCCATAAGAACCAAGGCAGATCTTGATCATGAAGCATGGCCTTGGCTGCTCCAACGATAGCTCTATTCTTTCGTTCAACAACCCCATTCTGCTAAGGGCTGTACGGAACTGTCAACTCTTTCTTGATACCTTCCTGAGCACAAAAATGTTTGAAGGCATTCGAGGTATACTCGCCTCCATTATCAGACCTTAGTATCTTGATCTTCTTCCTAGTTTGGTTCTCCACAAGAGCCTTAAACTCTTTGAACCTACTGAAGACCTCGTCTTTATTCTTCATGAAATATATCCACGTCTTCTTGGAGAAATCATCAATGAAGGTAACATAATACTCATATCCATTCAAGGATATTGTTGAAATAGGTCCACACACATCTGAGTGTACGAGATCCAAAATCCCTTCGAATCTAGTGTCGCTGCTTGGAAAACTAGTCTTGGCATATTTCCCAAGAGCACAACCCTTGCACACCTCATGATTTTCTATCTTCATCTCAAGCAGCCCCATCACTATTTCCTTAAGAATATTAAGTGCTCCATGGTGAAGGTGAGCCATCCTCCTATGCCACAATTCTCCTATCCCTTTACAGCTACTAACCAATGCATGTGCTGGCTCAAACTGTAACCAAAACAAGCTACCATGCCTGACACCAATCACTTTTGCAATCTTGGAATCTTTGGAACAAATATAGACTTTTCCCCTCTCAAAGGTCACAATGTAACCCTTATCTTCCAAAGCAGAAACTGAGATTAAATTCTTTGTCATGCCAGGGACATACAACACATCCTCCACCAACAAAGGTTTTCCAGACTCCCTCTGAAACTTGACGGTGCCAATACTAGTTGCATGGTACTTGGCACTATCTCTGAGCTCAATGTAGAAGTCCAGCTTCTTCTCCTCCAACTTGGTGAAACATTCTCTGACTCCCGTCATGTGGCGAGAAGCCCCACTGTCAATATACCATACCATGTTGGCAATTGAACTTGAGAGACAGGCAATGAGTGAAAACTCATTCTCAAATCGTGATGCAAACTCGTCCACCTCTGCTATAGCGGCAAATTGCTTCTTCTACTTGTCCTTATTTTTCTTATTCGGACATTGACTGGCATAGTGACCCATCTGATGGCAGCAAAAACATTTAATCTTGCTCAGATCTTTCTTCTTCCCACTCTTGGAAGAAGAACCTTCTGATTGCTCTTTATTGGACTTCTTCTTACCCTTTCTTGCAAGAGCAAGATTTTCTTCATCTTGACCCTTCTTCGTCTAATCTCCTCGATGAGCACCTTCACGGATCTCCTCCTGAACAAAATCATCCCAAAGTCTTGCCCAATTAGGTAGCCGATCTCTGCCAACAACACACTTGACAAACACTTCCCAGTGCTTTGAAAAACCATTCAAGGCTATACGCACCAACTCATCTTCCTTAATCGTCTCTCCAACAGCAAAAAGCTCATCCCTGACCTATGTCAACTTGGACAAGTAAGAGGTCACACTCTCGCCTTTTGACATCTTGGTATTATGCAATTTGTCCTTGAGCATCATCTTACGACTCTGATAGTTGCTCTGATAAAGTTTTGTGAGCGTATCCCACATCTCCTTGGCGATGTCTTTCCCCAATAAATGAGGAATTAAATGATCTCTTACTCCATCCAAGATAATCCTCTGAGCCTTGGCCTCTTTGACTTCATGTGAATCTAAGGAAACAGGATCATTTGTTGGTGGAGTCACTTTTGTGCTAGCATAGATCCATAGCCTGTTCTCCTTGAGAATAGATGTAATCTGAACCTTCCACTACAAGAAGTTAGATGCACCCTCAAGCCTGTCCTCGTATCGAACACTGGTTGCCATAGCCACAAAAAGAACTAGAGATGAAAATCTAATGACTTTTTTTTTCTTGAAATCTGTGTCACAAATCTTGGCTTCGTATTCAGAGTTTAGAGCTCTGATATCATGTTAATTTCTATAACCCAGCAACAGATTAATTGCACAATAAATTCACATAAAGAAATCTTATTCATAACAATTAACACAACTAGGTTAAATAACAACTAATAACAGCGGAAGCAAAAATAATATGAAGCCAATCACAAATAGACAATAACACAGATATACCTAGGAAACCCCAATGCGGGGAAAAACTTGCAAATGTTGGATCTTCTATTCAGCCTAACAGTAAACTTTTCTTTTGAAAAATACAATATGAGTTTGCTACAGCAATCTTATATTTATAGAGCCTAGCTGCTTTACTTAGCGTGCAAGGAAAGAGTCTTTCCTTGCTTTCTTTGGCTTTAATTACACATAAAATCACTCTTGGATTTATCGTATCCTCACAAACTCGGAAACATTCTATTAAAGAATAAAATTTTTGTTGTTGCTAAAAATCCAACTCGAATTGTTTTAAAGCATATCTTAACTTGAGTTGCTTTAAAGCGATTTAAAGCATATCCAACTCAAGTTGCTTTAAAAACAAATCCTCATCCCACCTTTCGAGCTACAAAAATCAATAGGTAATACTTCCAACTCTAGAGTTCATGTTGTAATGATCAAACACCTTGGGAAACCAAACCGTATTGATGCAACCCATTGTACAGTTTGAGGAAATGCAACAGTGAGGCTGCATCCTTAACGTGTATTCCTAGAATGCATTAATGTCTGGCTTGGTCAAGGTAAGCAAGGTTGTTGAAGCTCATACTTGGCTTAAGAAAGAAAGCATTGATGATAGCCCTAGAATATTTTTAAGAGACAGTCATATAGACAATTAAAGGCCTAGAAGGTATTGCAATCATTAAAGGGGCAGTCATGTGCCAAATGACAGTCTATAGAGATAACAGACTTCCTAGTACTGCAGTGGCAAAAGGCAATAAAGACAGTGACCATGTTCAGGATAAAGACTTCAAGCTAGTAGTTTCTGACAGTGATTTGAGATTATGACTGTGATTTATGTTTGTGCCTATGATTGTAATGGGACAGTAGACCTAGAACACTTCTGAGTGACATTCTATAAAATATGATTATTACAATTACTTAGTTAAACAAGGTTGCAAGGTAACTAGGAAGATATGATGAGCTTAAAAAGTATAATAAATGTTGGCCCCTCTTTCTAGGAGCGCAAGAGTTCGCTTTTGTCTCGGATGGCCACAGATGAGAAAGTATGTAGATGACTATGTCTACACATGTCTCATATGTCAGCAGGACAAGGTTGTAACGTAGTCTCCGAGAGGCTTGCTCCAACCCCTACCAGTTCCAATTTGACCTTGGGCCGACGTGTCATTAGACTTCATTACTGGCCTGCCCAGAGTCGAAGGTTTTACAAGCATAATGGTTGTCGTCGACAGGTTCTCTAAATATGGGATCTTCATCCCATGCAAAGCAATGTGTAGAATAGCGAGAGCTCGCAAGGAGTTCAATCAGCAAAGGTCACGTGCAAGGTTCATCAGCAGCTAGAAGAGTGTCCGTGAACTGATAAGGGTAGTTGTTCCACTGAATCCCATTCAGTGTCTTATATCAAGTGGCCCCAATGCCATCTTTCATTGTGATTGAGCCTGAGGCTTTCTATCAATAAAGAAGCTTGCATATTTGCCCTACATTCGGATCAGCAACCACCTGGTTGAGGATTCGTGATTACCAATCGGTTCAATGTAGACCCTTGCATTCGAGTCATGAATACCATTCTGTTGTGTAAAGAACTTAGTGTTGCATTCAGGCATAATCCATATCGGTTGGAAGAGTTGTGGCCGCATCGGGGGATTCAAGTAGGCTAAAAGCGGTGCCGCGCGAGGTTGGAAATCTTAGCCCCATGACAGTTGGTATCAAAGCCCAAGTCAACTAACCTATGAAAGGACAATCTATGAAGAGGCCACTCTATAGTGGTATCAAGGGGCAAGTTTAGGCAATGGCATCAATAGTTATAAAGGACAGTTATCTCATTAATGCACAATCACTTCAAAATTTGCGCATCACAGTCAATAAAGGTCACCATACCATGCGAGTTTTAAAGGACAGCTTGAGTGTATGAACATGGAGGTTGTGACAGTGCTGGCATACTTAGAAATTGTTGCATCAAATGTGAAAATTCATTTTAAGATATTTTTAAGTATTATCATGTCATGACTAGTGAGTAATGGAATTCATAAAAAATAGTACAACCTATGCATGACAAAATGTGTCACGTTTGTAGAATGCATATGAGGGAAATCCAAGATACAAATTAACTGTTCATGACTAATAGAAAAGGTGGATAGGGTAGACGAGTGCAAAACCTTTATTAATTAATATCTTTGTTCGTTCAATATAGTCAATCGATATTTCTTCTTGTATTCCTATTTTCAATTTTTAAGTTGGATGGGTTAATTCATTTTGTTTCTATTTCTACATGCAACAATGTTTTGTTTCATCATTCTTTAAAACTATTGACTATATTAGTTATAAGAAAGCCAAGGGAAAAAATTTCCAACCCCTAAATTCTCATATTGTCATATTGTAATGAGGAACAAATTTGCAGCAAGGTTAAAGCTGGAACCTAGACTGTTTATGCAAACATTAAACTTCTAGGGTGTCCCAGTTAATGAGTTAATCCCAATAAAATCAAAAGGTTTTCTACTGTCAAGTAACGTTTTGTAAGCCTTCCCTAACTTACAACCTTCATCCATCTTAATAGTCATGCCTTTTAATTACAGTTTTATTGTTTTTTTTAAGCAAACTCTTGCATTTTTTATGTTGATCTATAACTTATTGGAGGACACTATAATAGTTTTTTTCATCCTGCTGAACAATCTAAGTTGTGTAGCAATCACTTGATCATGTTCTCATCTCATCTGTTGTATGAGATTTTGTGTGGATCTATTTGCTTGCAACTAGTGTTGTGCACTCTGCTATTACTCAGGGGGTCAATGTAAAAGATTTGTGTCAGTGTATTTTCTTTAATTAAAAATGATGAGAGCTCTCTAAGGAATAGTGCACGTAGGATTTGTAAAGTCTAAAATAGGAGATCTCACCCCTCTCATTAGTTGGCTCAAGATTATCAATTCTTTGAAGATTCCATTACTTATTTGGTTGTCATTTCAAATTCATGCACTACATGAAATATAGGATTTTAAATTGAAGATCGAAGCTTGTACACTATACGAAATACAAGATTTCAAATTGAAAAGGATGATCATTGTCATTGAATTACCTACCTCATAGTCATCATGCTAAAATTTACATCAGCATTTGTGCCTCTAAAGTTGATGGCTTCCCTATCATATGCCCTAAAAAAACATTAAAACCTTTTTAATACCAAGATAAACCCTAAACAGCCCACACCTTACCCAAACTTCTAGATAAGAAACAATATACCTAATGTTTACATTTGCAATATTATGAATACACTCGTTTTGGTTTCTGCATTTCAACCTTCTCCAAACATAAAAATAAAAGAACATAAACAAAATGCAGGATTTTGTTTAGTGTTGCTCCCAACCTAATAATCAGTAATGCCTTCTAATTTCATCAACATAAACAACTTATTATTTCTTATAATAAAGAGAATGTTGTAAGACCCCATCTCGTATGTACTTAATGCAACCCTAATTTGTTATATGTTTTTTTTGAATTCATGATTAGATATATTATGGATGATAAATAAGATGATATTTTGGCAATATTCTTACATTTAATTTTGACATTTTGTTTATTGTCACTACCATGAAGGTGGAATACACTCGCATACTGTGAAAAACAAATTAAAATTTTAAAGGGGTTATTATATAGCTAAAGTATAAAATATTTAGTTAACATATTTATGTGATATCAAATTGTTACTTATGATTGTGTTGGTATTGTGTAGGGAGGTAACAGTGTTAGCATGGGAAGGGTGAACTATCGAGAGCAAATCGAAAAGACATCTTCTTGCAGTTATGAATTTGACCCCCGCCTTTTAGAACTTAGGATAAATAAATAAATAAAGTTATTATGCTGAGATGGTGAGGGTTGATATTAAAGGGATAAATTTATGTTTGGGGTTGTGAGAGTATTTATTTATGTGTCATGTGAGATGTAAGTTGGGGTTAAGGTTAGAAATCATTATCCAAGTCTGAATTTTGTATGGGTCCTTAGATGGGTGTTTAAAGAGAGTTGTTGGTCAATTTTCTTGGTTGGGATGCAAAAATAAATCCCCTAGGGTTTTTTATACCATAGTGGTAGGGGTCAAATGGGCATATAATAATGCCCAAGGACATGATTTAACCCCTAAAAAGTCCTCATAATGGAGAGTGACAAGTTTTGAGGGGAGGATCGAATGAAAGGATGGAAGGGTTGTCCAAATGCATGTTCCTTTTTAATAAGGAAAAGACTCTCAATTATGGAAGTAGGTGCACTTCACACCTCCTCACCCAAAGTTTGCAAGTTGAAACTCCTATACATTTTGGAGGGGAAAGGAGGAGAGGGGTTGCTACCCACTTGTCCTCTTGGAGAACCTTAGCGGTGATGGTAGAAAGAATGAGAAGAGGAAAGGAGTCCACAACTTGAAAAGATAGTGATGAAGATAGTTTGGCTTGGAGAGGAAAGATGGATAAAAGAGTTCAATTCCTCCACCTAAAAGAAAAGAGATAAGTTATCCCTATTCTCATTTAACCTTGTTTGTTGTAAGGTGTCATAGTGCATGGATCATGGTTGCAATAAAATGTAAAGGATCTAGATGCATGAAACATGTGTTATGTTAGTTATCTCTTTGTTAAAAAAATTAAAAAAGAGAGAAAAGACTTTGTATATCATTGTGGAGCCTACATAATTCCTTGCTCGGGGGTATGGCCAGAGCCCACAAGGCTTCATGACGACATTATGGTAGGGTGGAGAGCAAGCCTGGTTCAATTATGTTTCATAAACTTAGTAGTAATATAGAAAGTTGGAGATAGTCATAACATGAGAGAAAAAGCTCATATTTGTGCATAAGAAAAAAAAATGATGTTTATACTTTCAATTTGTTAAATTATAAATTTGGAAGTTTAGGGAATGAATTTGATTCACCCTGTCCCCCCGCTCCCCCCGGCGGTAAAGTATATTGTAAAGGGGGGTTAAAAGTTGTAAAGTATGCTTGATTGAAGTCTTCTTGTATTTTTAACATTTAGTATGGGTAAAAGTAATAAAAATGAATTGTGTATTAGTTCTTTTCCGGGTAAATGCTTGCAGAGTGTGCTACTAATAAATTTACTAGTACTACTACAGTGATAAAATGTGAATATGTCAAATAAGTTACAAGGTGTGCACATTTAAATAAGAGAGAAAATATGTATAATGGATACAACAAACTTAAATAGGCGGTTGAATCATAATAAATACACTATGATGATACATTGAAACCTCTCTATTCAAAAATGAGTTAGTTAACCATATCTCTCAGAGATTTAGAGAACATTTTTCTTATATAGCACAGAGTAAACTGGAGTGAAACAAACGATAGCCCTACGCTGTAACAAATATATATATATAGCAGCAAGAATTAAGGATAACACCAAAGTGTCCATGGCGGGTTTGTGCAAGCTTTTCTCTTGCTCTAAAGTCAACATTTTGCAGGGAATAGTCCAGTCACTTCCAGCCATGTCATTTATCATATCTCTGTATTGTTGAATGCTAGCCATTTCCAGCGCCGCCCCATCCTACCATATGTTATTTGTTTTAGTGCACATCAAGTAAGATGAATAAATTACAGTGACATTATCCTATATTCTCATTGGCGCCACATAGGATCTTGAGTGTACTCCACTGCTTATTACAGGAAAAGGAAATAAAACAAAGTAAACCCAGTCTAACATGCCATGCATCTCCAGGTTTAAGAAATGAAGAAATACAGGAGAAAATTGCTAATGAAAGGAGTTGCTCTGGACACAATACCTGATACTTACTTATTGATATTATCCACATCAAACATACATGATATCAGACCATTTGGCAGCTATATGAGCTCTCCCTAGATAGATTATAAAAGATGCTTTAGTCACCTTCATGGGTGGTCAGGAAGTCGTGTCTTGATATTATCCACATCAAACAATGCCTGATACTTACTTATTGATATTATCCGCATCAAACATACATGATATCAGACCATCTGGCAGCTATATGAGCTCTCCCTAGATAGATTATAAAAGATGCTTTAATCACCTTCATGGGTGGTCAAGAAGTTGTGTCTTGTCAGTTAAGGAACCATACTTTCTGGAAAGAGTAACTCGATTAGATAGGTGAGATTAGATAGGTGATCTCATCTTGGCGGTTGAGGCGGATGTCAAGTAAGATACTCCCTATCTCCGCAAGTGTCAGTCACACCTCCCATCTAATGTTAAAAGGAGAGCTACTTAGTTTGAAATGACGTGGCATAAATGAGCTTGAACTTAAAAAAATTACTATCACCTCTCTTTGTTGTTCTAATTTTTATGACGATGACCATTCCACCAAACTCTACCATTACAGTCTCTTTTCCCTATCAGACATAGTTGAAGGCTACAATTGACGTGACAACACTGGATTGAGCCTATTAGCCACACAAATTTCCAGTTGCTCATTAAAGCAGTTTCAAATTCATTTGTTTCCATGTCCAGATACAGGAATTCCCTTTTAGTGGTGCTTAGATTAACCGCTACGCTCGCTACAGGTCTGTGCATTTAAATCATATTTCAGGCTAATCACAACAACCCCGTCTGATCGTAATCTACAAATCAAGTAAGGTGAGTGGTGCTGGTCTGCTTGGGCATATTAATGGCTGTCAGAGTCGTTCTTTTAATCACCATTGGATGGTTTAAGTTTGACCAAGAGTGGTGCAAAGGAAGACTGCATTTATGCCTATAAAGTGATGAAACTGCATAACATCTACCTCACACCTTCCTACACAGCTAGCATGCTTTGGAAAAGATATATATGTATGATTATTTGAATCGGTGTAATAAATGAATAAGTGGTCAGGCCCTGCTGCCGTAACGTATAACTTTGAGTACAATGCATGTCAGAACCCTTGCTTTGATTCCTCTTGCACGAGAAGTATAGAAAACAACATTTAACTTGCAAGAGTACTAATAATCAAGTCACATTTATTATTTCTTGCCATTCATGGCATTTTGCAGTAATGGGTGGCTGCTTTATATCATGGGGGTCAAAAGAGTAAGTAGGTTACTCATAGTTTAATGTTTCAAATTTTTCCCGATTAATTATTTATAGCAGTTATAATATTAATATACGTATATTAATGGATAATATGTATGTTAGTAATATGAGGGGCATAAGTAAGCATAACGTTAATAATAATACTATGACATTAGTATTTTTATATAAATCCCATTTCAATACTCCTACTGGCCACAATAACCAAACCAGTTTGTCTTATTGAAGGGCGTGTTAATAAAGAATATATTAATGGAAACAATATCAACCAAATGAATAATATTAACATCTAGCTCAAAGCTACAGTCTTATCTGCAATGAAATAATAATAATAAATACATTAATTTGGAAGTATCGAGGTAGCTGCCTAGAGTTTACAGCTGATTGAATTATAATACTAGCAATTGCACCTTGGCGTGCAATGGGTACGCCGAAGAGGTGTGGAAGTTCAATTAGGAAAAGTTTTGGTCTATGTTTTGCATGCATAATAATTAAAATTTAATAAGACAAATAATTATAATTTAAATTAACTCTAATAACTTTTAATTATTATTTATAATTTTATTAAAAATCATAAATAATTAAAATAAATTACAAATTTAAATTTAAAATTAAAATTAAAATAAAAGTTAAAAATATTTTGATTAATGTTAATGAAGATTAAAGAAACTAAATTCAAAATAAATTGAAATTTTCCAATATCTCTATTATGGAAATAGAGATATAGAGGGAGATAGATATATAAATAAGTAGAGGGATAGATGGAATGACAAGAAGTGAGGGAAAGAGGGAAAGAGCCAGAGAAGAAAAGATAGAGATAGGAAAAGAGTGAGATAGATAAATTTTATTTACCTATAATAAAATTTCTCATATTTATATAAATCAAAATCAATTATTTATATACTATAGATTATAATATTATAATTATTAAAATAAATAAAAATATATTTAAGAAAAATTAAGCATTTTTTTTGTTTATATATATATAATTGTGTAAATTATTTTTTATAAAATTAAATTATTATAAAATTATCAAATAAATAAAAATATAAATAATAACTTTACTTCATACATTATAAAAATAATTAAAAAATTATAATTATAATTAATAAATTATAAAAGTAATTAAAAATGATAATTTTAGTTAATTAATAAATTATAAAAGTAATAAATTATAAAAATATTTAAAAATGATAATTTTAATTAAAAAATTATATAAGTAATTAAAAATGATAATTTTTAATTAATTAATAAATAAATAATAAAAACAATGAAAATTATAATTAGAATACTAACTATAAATTGTAGAAACTCTTAGATATTTATATATAATATAATTTCGGTTCATAATTCACACACAGTAAACTTCAACGTCCCATCTAGGACAACTACCTATAAAAATAATTATTAAAACAACTCTGTTGCACAGTTATCTAAAAAAAATTATAATTGAAAAAAACACCGAACAGGTTAAAATGAATTACCTCTTTACCATATGTAATCGGTGAACAAAAAATTAAATGCAGTGAACGCACGAATGCCATATGTAATTCCGTGAACAAAAAGTTAAATGCAGTGACGCACGAACGTCCGCCAATAAAAATCTTTTGAAATGATCGACGGTTAAAAATGAATTTCCTGTCAACCATGCCATGTAAGTCTATCTTTACCGTTGAAGGGGAAAATGAGCTTGGAAAGCTTATATAGGACATGCCTTCCGCATAAAAATCGGGTATTAATAAATTAACTCACTAACAATTAGAAAATGGGGGATAAATTTCCGTATTTTTAAAGAGAGCTGCTAATAAATTAGGTTTTTATATAAGGAAGAGAGAAAACATATTCCCAAGACTCAAATAAATTAAATCAGATTTTATTTAAAGATAAAATAAATATCTTTATTTGTATGGCTCTTCCTCTCTCTCTAATGGAAATTTATAAATTTAGTTTTTCTTGAATAAATAAAGTATATGTTATTTATTTAAACATCAATGATTAAAATTGATAAGAGAAAAGGTTAACATTTTCAGTAAGTTTCCATCATTTTTATCAACTATTATAATTCACGTTAACATTAATTTTGTTCGCAAATAAAATATTTTTACTATTGCGTATTTTTACTATGCACTCTACAATTAATTGGCTGGGAATTAATAATATGTAAAATAAACATTAATATTATTAAATTTTAACATATTAAATATTAGCCATAAATAAAGACAATATTGATATTATTATTAAGAGAAGGCAATAAGTGTTAATGGCAATATCTATAGGTCTTTGGTTTGAATGTTGAGTGGGTTTTCTAAGTAGCTTTGTTTGGTGTATAAATGTCTTTAACATTTTAAGAACACACTTTTACCAATAAAGTATTGCATAAGACATCCATTTACTCCCCCATATTGATAAGAGAATTAAAGTTTAATAAATAAAAGGGTGAGGCCCCTTTAAAAGAAACATGGGTTATTAAATAGAAGTCTCACTCAAGTTTTTTTTTCTAAAGAAAAGAGGAAGATAAAATAAAATAAGAAGTGCGAATAATTATTTTAATAAATAGCTAAAAAGTTGAAGTGATTATAGGATACGGTATAAATTTAAAAATTGTATAATTAATTTGTTGATTGTAATAAGGTGAGTATTTATTATAGATATAAGACATTTAAATAAATAATATTTTAAGTATTATATTGATGATTATTTTGTAAATAAGAAATTTAAAATTATGTATAAATTATATAAAAATAATATTTTCTTTTTATGTGATGATTATATTTAAGTTGAAAGTATTAAATTCGTCTCATGTCTATAGTACGTTTTCACAGGAGCATGGTAGGGATATTTATAGTGTAATTATGTCATTGTTCAAAAAAAAATTGCCATGTTTTTGTCCTTTCGTCAAAATTTCAACAATACAAAGCAACTTCTTGTAGGTATTCAACTCATGCTCATATTAGCGTTATGTCTCAAGCCTTAGAAAAAAAAAATTGGTTGTGTTTTCGAGTGAATAATTATGGGCATGACAAATGTGTAAGAAGATTTACCTTGAAGAAGAATATTGCTTCCATCAGTTTGCTCCTTTTGCTATGCCTCTTCTTCTAGTACAACAAACTAAAAAACCAAAAAACCAAAGAAAAAGAAAAAAGTAAAAAATAAACAAAGAACAAACCAGAATAAACAAACAAATTAAAAAAAACACAAAAAAAACCCAAAAAACAATACAAAACAAAGATGAATAACATGGAAAAAAAGACCAATGCTATACAAAATCTTTACTAAAAAACTGAAAAATCTAAAGGAAATAAAAAAAAATTACAAAGAAGACAGAACAAGAAAACAAAAGAAAAAAAAAATCACGAAAAAGGATCACTCTCTGTAAATGAAGTTCCAATTTGAACATCACACCTGCACTTCGCAAATTTAATTCATTACCAACTCATCTCTAACATTTTGTTTTGAAGATACAATCATGAGCATGTTTGTCTCTCACCTAAGCAACTTCCACGCCCGTGATATATGTCTAGCCTCCTTAGTATAAACTGTAAATGAAGTTCCAATTTGAAGATCACACCTGCACAACACAAATTTAATTCATTACCCACTCATTTCTGACATTTTATTTTGAAGATACAATCATGAGTATGTTTGTCTCTCACCTAAGCGACTTTCATGCCTGTGATATATGTCTAGCCTCCATGGTACAAAAACCAGACGACAAGAAAGAAAGGATAATTACTGCTCATGTCTATTTTCATTGTCATGATCTTCCCTAGATACTCACATGGTATTCTGTGAATCACTTAAGAAAAAGATTCTTGTTAAAATGCTCCAATTTCCCTCAAATAATTAAAATCCTTTCAAATTCATCTTTAGTTGGGACAAGTTTTTTTCCAAACAAAATCAGAGTAAATATGAGAGATTATTTGGTTTCGTGTGGGGGACAAGTTGTTTAAACCAACAATGACAGAATGACAAAAATTCAAAATAATGAGTTAGTGCTCATTACTCACTATTTGTATTCGGTATCCACAAGGCCAATCTTCATAAGCTGAGAAGATTTTGTGGTTTCCACCAACCTTGAGAAGTTGCAAGATGACACCAAGAAATCCATCTAGTTGCTTTGGGTGAAATTTGAGACCACTACCTTCACCCATGATTTGTTGCAAATAGCCTAGTCTGTGCATCTAATCTGCACAAGATAACAATCAAAACTACCTTATTCTGAATCTCGAGGCAGAAGAAAAAGGAAAAAAATAATAAGTGATTGGTACATACCTGATAGCAGTCACCACATCCAACTCCTTCCCTATATATTTTGTCGCTCACCGTGGCAATCCACAGGCTCCTACTGCAATTGACAACAAAAAATTTAGTCAGATCCAAGAATAAACTACTTTGCCATGAAAAAAGGTTTAAGCATTTGTGAAAATTTTACATACCATTGAAACTTGTTATCCTATTTTTTAACATCAGTTAAAATAGTCATCACAAGTTTGTTTATGTTTTTTTTGGTCTTGTCCTAAATTTAGAAGAGTATATTTGGTAGTCTTGATATGTGTAAAATATTGAAAAGTCTTCAAAGGATTAGTATGATGTCTCATCTTTATATCATAAGGTTTATAAGTGATGTAAGTTTTGTCATTCTTTAAAACTATTGCCTATATTAGTTATAAGAAAGTTGAGGGAACAAATTTCCAACCCCTTAATTCTCATATTGTCATATTGTAATGAGGAACAAATTTGCAGCAAGGTTAAAGCTAGAACCTAGACTGTTTATGCAAACATTAAACTTCTAGGATGTCCCAATTAATGAGTTAATCCCAATAAAATCAAAATGTTTTCTGATGTCAAGTAATGTTTTGTAAGCATTCCCTGACTTACAGCCTTCGTCCATCTTAATAGTCATGCCTTTTAATTACATTTTTTTTTTCAAATAAACTCTCGCAGTTTTTATGTTGATCTATAACTTACTGATGGAGGACACTATTATAGTTTTTTTCATCCTGCTGAACAATCTAAGTTGTGTAGCAATTACTTGATCATGTTCTTATCTCATATGTTGTATGAGATTCTATGTGGATCTATTTTCTTGCAACTAGTGTGGTGTACTCTACTATTACTCAAGGGGTGGAGGTAAAAGATCTGTGTCAGTGTATTTTCTTTAATTAAAAATGATGAGGGCTCTCTAAGGAATAGTGGACCTAGGATTTGTAAAGTCTAAAACAGGGGATCTCACCCCTCTCATTAGTTGGCTCAAGATTATCAATTCTTTGAAGATCCCATTACTTATTTCGATGTCATTTCAAATTCATGCACTACATGAAATATATGATTTTAAATTGAAGATCGAAGCTGATACACTATACGAAACATAAGATTTCTGAAATATTCCGAGCCAATTTTTTTTGTTTTTTCAAATAACAGATTACAAAGCAGTGCACCCGTTAAGGTTAGAGGAAGAAACCAAAACGTGCAAGAAAGTAACTCTAACCAGAATGGCGCCGATGATGGCGAGCATTGGTCAGAGGATCTAAAATAAACTGCTTATGCTGGAAAAGGAACTCGACGCCAAGTATGTGCTACCCAATCCAAAGCGGAGTGAGGGGTGACCATATGACGGAGTGAATACAAACAATGCTTGAAAGAAATAATGCTGAAGAGGAAACTTCTCGACACCCAGAATGTGCTTGCTCATCCAGAATGGACAGTAGCGACCATAGGGCGGAGTTATCACTATTTTACTCTAAAACTGAAGTAGGAATGATTGTTACAAGAAATGACAAAGCAATATCAAACACTGGTCAGTACTACTGCCAGTTTACAAAGATTATGACTGCCTACAATGTCAAGATATCATATGCTTATCAAATAGTACGTTCAACCAAGAATCAATTACAATCCTTAAGAAATCACAATGTCCCAACCACAAAACAGAAATGCAGATTTCTGTATTCATTTTTTTGTCAGATCTGTACTTTAAATGTGCAATCAGCAGTTCACAAAATCCAAAGAATGTTCACAACTTGCTCAATAATCATCCAATTGACATGCCGTAAAATGCTAAGCACTCAGAAGACCTAGGCGACCAAGATAGACCCTTGAGACTGAACCAAACACTGCATATTTAATTAACACGGATTCCAATGCAGATCTCAATGGTACGACCTAGTACAGAAATTCGACTTCTTCTAGGAAATTCAAGACTTCTTTAAAAATTCTAATATCTGGAGAATATTGGCGCCTATTACAAACTCAACTAATGATGCAATACCCAAAACTATATTTTTTGTCTTTTTTTGAGATATGAGCAAAACATTAAATCTACTGTCTAACAATGCAATTTTCCAGAACTTGACAAAAATGCAGAAACAGAAATATAAAGATTCTAAAGGCTGATTACAATGCACAATATTCAAAACTCACAAACTAGACTAAGAATCACCACTTGATGTTGTCTTGCAAACACGAAGCGATGCCGAGCTAGGAGGCCTTCATTCCTCGAAGCGATTCCAGAGCCAATCCGGCAGCATAACAGTATAGTCGTCAAAAGATCCCCAAACTGATGCACAAGACTTCTCTTTATAATTTTCGTTTGACTTCAAGAAACCCTAAAATCAGCTTTTAGGTCAAACCCTCTCATCACCTCAAGATGGCGTGTTTCTCCTTTAAGGCTTAAGTTTGACATTTTAATTAAATATCATTCTTGAAATATGCGCCCTTCATACCCTTTCTTTGACTTAGGGAATAATCAAATCATTTCTTAATGAGGGCGCCACCCTGAAGGGCCCACTTTTAAAACATCATTAAGTCATTAATTCTAAGCCAAGGGTCAACGTTAAATTATAATAATTAAAACGTGACTTTTTAATTTAAATGACTTAACTTATTTCTCCGACAGTGCCCTGAAGCCAATACTGAAAAAGTCAACTAATCATTCTGAAGCCGGAAGTCAACCAACCTGAGCTCATCTGGAAAGCTGCCAAAAATAGAATTTACTAAAAATAGTAAATTCCAAAAAGTGCTCTGAATGCCGAGATGATCATACCACTGCGAAGCCCTCTGAAAACCCAGAAGGAATCCGCCATTTAATCCACCATCTCTTAGCAATGACCTCCTCAAAATTAGGAAACCCTAATTTTAACTTCCGACTAGCCTTCGGGTTCCCAAGGAAAGGCTAACGGTCACTGGAAATGTCAGACTTGAAAAGGGGACATTACAGTCCGCCCTTCCCAAGATTGCTTGTCCTCAAGCAATCACAAACTAGGATGCTGCATTATCTCATCACTTTCCCAAGTTGCATCCTCCATAGGCAGGTTCTTCCACTTTACCAAACATTCTCTGATAGTTCTATTCCTCAAGGAACGTTCTCTGACATCAAGTATCTCCTCGGGAACTAGAACCAACTGTCCTTCTTCGTCCAACGGTGGCAACTATGAAGAAGCAACCACATTGTGTCCCAGTGCCTTCTTGAGGCGAGACACGTGGAAGATGTTATGCACTCTGCTATCTGAAGGTAGCTCTAATTCATAAGCTACAGCCCCAACCTTTCTGATGACCCTAAATGGCCCATAGAAGTGAGGTTTGAGCTTCTCAGCTCCACTCTTCTTGAGAGTAGACTGTCTATAAGGTTGTAAACGGAGATAGACCATATCCCCAACCTCAAAAGAATGCTCTACCCGCCTCTGATCAGCATACAACTTCTGCTGATTTTGTGCAATCTGCAAATTATCCTTCAAGGATCTCATTATGTCTTGACTATGCTGCAACAAATCCTTGGCTAAAGGTGCTTTGCTGTCACCAAACACCAAATCTGCAAAGCTGGGTGCTTCATACCCATAAAGTGCCAAGAAAGGAGACATTTTGATTGACATATGAAAAGTAGAGTTGTAGCAGTACTCGCCTATATGCAGCCACTTAACCCAAGCTTTTTGCTGTTCTGACACATAATTTCTCAAGTAGCCTTCCAACCACTTGTTCACCACTTCTGTTTGCCCATCAGTTTGGGGGTGATAACTCGTGCTTGGAGTGAGCACAGTACCACTCATTCTGAATACTTCTTGCCAAAAGGTACTTAGGAACTTGCTGTCCCTATCACTTACAATATTCTTTGGCAACCCATGAAGCCTAAACACTTCTCGAAAAAACAAATCTGCAACTTGGGCTGCAGAAAAAGTGCTGGTAATGGCAAAGAAATGAGCAAACTTGGTTAATCTGTCAACTACCACGTAAATGCAATCCTTCCCTTGGGCCTTGGGCAACCCAGTGATGAAATCCATTGAAATGCTTTCCCATTTTTGATTGGGAATTGGAAGTGGTTGCAGCAAACCGGCTGGCAATGTATGCTCATTTTTATTTGCTTGACAAACAGGACATTCCTGAATGTAGCGTTGAACCTCCCTCTTCAAACCTTTCCAAGAAAACCTTTCTCGGATCTGCCTATAGGTTTGAAAAAACCTTGGTGACCAGCAACTGGAATGTCATGAAAATTCAAAAGAATCTTCTTCTTGAGCTTAGAATCAGACCACCAGAAAGATTCTTCCCTTATCTAATCAATCCCTCAACCACCTGGTACTTTTCATCATGGAAAGTACCTTCCAGAATGCTGGTTGCAAACTGATTTTTGGCATAATCAGCAAGCAACATGTCTCTCCAATCTGCAGTAAGCTCACACAATGAGCTAAGATGAGGCCTTCTGGAGAGAGCATCGACCACGACATTATTTTTCCCTTTGACATATTCAATGTCAAAGTCGTAAGCTTGAAGCTTACTCACCCATTTCTGTTGCCTCTCATTTAAATCCTTCTAGTGCATAAAATGCTTGAGGCTATTGTGGTCTGTTTTAACCACGAACTTGTTCCCCACCAAGTACTGCCTAAACTTGGCTAATGCATGCATAATGGCAAGCATTTATTTGTCATAAATTGAATAGGATCTTTCCACACCCCTTAATTTTCTGCTCTCAAACACGATAAGGTGTTTGTCTTGCATCAGGACAGCCCCCACTCCTTCACCTGATGCATCACATTGTAGCTCGAATGGCTTGGAGAAATCCGGAATAGCCAAGACTGGGCACGAGCTCATGATCTTCTTGAATTTATCAAAAACAATTTGAGCCTTTTCTGACCAAGCAAAGGCTCCCTTTTTGGTGAGATCAGTAAGGGGAGCAGCATTCTGTGAATACCCCTTTACGAATCTCTGATAAAAACCACACAGACCCAGAAAACCTTTCAACTGAGTCAAGCTCTCAGGAGGTGGCCAATCAACTACTGCTTTGATTTTTTCCGGATCCACCTTTACTCCCTCAGCACTGATTATGTGGCCAAGGTACAGTAACTCCACCATTCCAAATTCACATTTGGAAGCTTTAGCAAACAAGCTCTCAGATTCCATAATACTAAGCACTTCCTCCAAGTGCTTGAGGTGATCCTCCCAAGTCTTGCTGTAGATCAGAATGTCATCAAAAAATATCAGCACAAACCTTCGTAACTGATTCTGGAAAACACGGTTCATGCAAGACTGAAAGGTTGCCGGCGTTAGTCAACCCAAATGGCATGACTAAGAATTCAAAATGGCCATAGTGACATCTGAAAGCTGTCTTTTCCACATCTGACCCCCTCATTCGTATCTGATGGTAACCCGACCTCAGATCAATCTTCGAAAAGAACTTAGCCCCATGTAGCTCATCAATGAGCTCATCTTCTGGGAATGGGGTATCTATTTTTGATGGTGCTTTGGTTCAAAGCACGATAGTCCACGCACATGCGCATGGTACCATCCTTCTTTTTCACAAGAACCACTGCAGATGCAAAAGGGCTCTTGCTTGGGCGTATGAAACCCATCTCCAAAAGTTCCCGAATATTCCTCTCGATCTCATCCTTTTGTCTCTTCGGATACCGATATGGAGTTGTGATCACCGGTTTAGCTCCTTCCTTGAGCTCTATGATGTGTTCTGAACCTCGATCAAGAGGAGGTCCAGGAGGTAAATCAGCAAACACTTTACTCTTCTTGGTGAGTAAAGACTGAATATCTGGAGGATGCTCTATTTTTGTTTCAGCTGGACTAGCTGGAAGAATCATGCACTCCGCAGCCCACTCCACTTGATCATGACGTATCAACTTCGCCATCCTCTTGAATGACACAATCCGAGGGCCACCATTTGACATTCCTCTCAACACCACCTTCTTTCCATCGGATTGAAACTTCAACTCCATAGTTTGCAGATTTAAAGAGATCTCCCCAAGAGATCGCAGCCATTGAATGCCAAGGACGGCATCCGTATCTCCAATATTGACCACGTAGAAGTCATCCTTGACTTCGTAATTGCCCAATTGCATTGACATGTTTGGAATCCTCTTGGTGCATGAGATGTGAAACCCATCCGCAACCATAACTCTGAACCCTTCAAAGTCTTCTATTTGTAATCCCTTCTTTGCCACCACAACTTCGTCTATGAAGTTATGTGTTGCTCCCGTGTCAATTAAGGCAACAATACGCTGCCCTTTGATCATTCCACGAACTTTAAAAGACTCATTCTTTTGGAAGCTCGAAAGTTGAGCCAATGTACCATCACTTTCTTTTTCACCTTCAGACTCTTCTAGAGTATTTTCTTCATCGCTGTCCTCAAAATCAGCTTGCTGATCAGAAAAATCAGAATTGCTTTCATCAGCTGTATAGAACTCAATTTGATGGATTTTAGCACCCTTTGGGCACACATGATCTTGGGACCATTTTTCCCGACAACGGAAACATAACCCCTTCCTTCGGAGTTCATTGATAGTCTCTGGATCCAACCTTGAGCCATGAGGTTTCTGTGGTTTAAACTCCTTATGGTGAGGCTTTTGATGAAACTTTTTCCCTCTATCCCCTTTGTGAAAGGCTGGTTTGGAATGGAATTTGGCTTTGGGAGCAGCCCATTCCATGTTTCTAGCTTTCTTCATTGCTTCTTGTAAGGACGGTGGATCAAAAAATTTGATCCAACCCTTGAGTGGTTCCATCAATCCTTCAGTGAATAGGATCACTAATCTTCTCTCTGTGATTCCAGTGACCATAACTGAAAGTCTTTGAAACTCAGCTATGTAGGCTTCAACAATGCCATACTATCTCAACTGTGCCAACTCCCTGAAATGCACTTCTGGGTCCTTCTTCTCGAACCTCTCAATGAGTCTATTGGTGAACTCATCGTAGCTAGTGATAGACCCATGACCTAAGGTGACTAGACCATGGTACCACCACTCATGCGCCACCCCATCTAGGTGTAGCGTAGCGAATCTAATCGCTTCTTCTTCAGCCATTGGCCTAAGAGCCAAGTAGTTGTCTAGTTTCTGTAACCAAGCTCGAGCAAAATTATTATCGCTTCCATCAAAATGGGCAAGCGTAACCTTATTGAGAGCTTGATTCCAGTCTCCTTGTGCTGGGGTTCTTCTTTGATCATAATTTCTCCCTTGGCCTCTATCCTTCCTTCTATACTCCATGTAATCATTGAAAGACATGTCAAATTTGACCTCATCAGGAAGGGTGTCATACTCCGTACGGCCTATCCTCACCCTTTCCGCAGACGAAACATTTTCTTCTGGGTCAGGCTGTGGGTTAGCTGGTGCCAAAAACATGGGTTTGAATGGTCTAGCAGAAATGTAAGTGTTGCTCCCTGAAGGCTGGGCAACATGACCATTGTGCTAGTTGGAAGCACTGTGCTCCCCGGCATGCCTTGTATTGTTTTGTGGAGTATTGGGACCCAATCTCCCCAACATGAGAGAAAACATATCCAACAAAGCATCCATCTTCTTATCGAGTCCTTGACCTATATTGGCTGAATTGTCTATACCTTTCCCATTTTCACCTCTGTTGCCAGAACTTCTTTCATTATCCCCCATTTCTGATTCTAGTGAAGGCTCCCAATTAGCCCTCAAAATTTCTGAAGCTGTGTGACCTTCTGGGGCTTGATGCAACTGTGTCTGAACTATACCTCTCTTGTATACTCTTGCCAAATACCTCTGTTCTCTGTCACTCATAGAAGGCTGATTTCACAGGATGGCAAGATGCATGGCTCTGATACCACTGAAATATTCCGAGCCAAATTTTTTCGTTTTTTCAAATAACAAATTACAAAGCAGTGCACCCGTTAAGGTTAGAGGAAGAAACCAAAACGTGCAAGAAAGTAACTCTAACCAGAATGGCGCCGATGATGGCGAGCATTGGTCAGAGGATCTAAAATAAACTGCTTATGCTGGAAAAGGAACTCGACGCCAAGTATGTGCTACCCAATCCAAAGCGGAGTGAGGGGCGACCATATGACGGAGTGAATACAAACAATGCTTGAAAGAAATAATGCTGGAGAGGAAACTTCTCGACACCCAGAATGCGCTTGCTCATCCAGAATGGACAGTAGCGACCATAGGGCGGAGTTATCACTATTTTACTCTAAAACTGAAGTAGGAATGATTGTTACAAGAAATGACAAAGCAATATCAAACACTGGTCAGTACTACTGCCAGTTTACAAAGATTATGACTGCCTGCAATGTCAAGATATCATATGCTTATCAAATAGTACGTTCAACCAAGAATCAATTACAATCCTTAAGAAATCACAGTGTCCCAAACACAAAACAGAAATGCAGATTTCTGTATTCATTTTTTTGTCAGATCTGTACTTTAAATGTGCAATCAGCAGTTCACAAAATCCAAAGAATGTTCACAACTTGCTCAATAATCATCCAATTGACATGCCGTAAAATGCTAAGCACTCAGAAGACCTAGGCGACCAAGATAGACCCTTGAGACTGAACCAAACACTGCAGATTTAATTAACACGGATTCCAATGCAGATCTCAATGGTACGGCCTAGTACAGAAATTCGACTTCTTCTAGGAAATTCAAGACTTCTTTAAAAATTCTAATATCTGGAGAATATTGGCGCCTATTACAAACTCAACTAATGATGCAATACCCAAAACTATATTTTTTGTCTTTTTTTGAGATATGAGCAAAACATTAAATCTACTGTCTAACAATGCAATTTTCCAGAACTTGACAAAAATGCAGAAACAAAAATATAAAGATTCTAAAGGCTGATTACAATGCACAATATTCAAAACTCACAAACTAGACTAAGAATCACCACTTGATGTTGTCTTGCAAACACGAAGTGATGCCGAGCTAGGAGGCCTTCATTCCTCGAAGCGATTTCAAAGCCAATCCGGCAGCATAACAGTATAGTCGTCAAAAGATCCCCAAACTGATGCACAAGACTTCTCTTTATAATTTTCGTTTGACTTCAAGAAACCCTAAAATTAGCTTTTAGGTCAAACCCTCTCATCACCTCAAGATGGTGTATTTCTCCTTTAAGGCTTAAGTTTGACATTTTAATTAAATATCATTCTTGAAATATGCGCCCTTCATACCCTTGCTTTGACTTAGGGAATAATCAAATCATTTCTTAATGAGGGCGCCACCCTCAAGGGCCCACTTTTAAAACATCATTAAGTCATTAATTTTAAGCCAAGGGTCAACGTTAAATTATAATAATTAAAACGTGACTTTTTAATTTAAATGACTTAACTTATTTCTCCGACAGTGCCCTGAAGCCAATACTGAAAAAGTCAACTGATCATTCTGAAGCCGGAAGTCAACCAACCTGAGCTCATCTGGAAAGCTGCCAAAAATAGAATTTACTAAAAATAGTAAATTCCAAAAAGTGCTCTGAATGCCGAGATGATCATACCACTGCAAAGCCCTCTGAAAACCCAGAAGGAATCTGCCATTTAATCCACCATCTCTGAGCAATGACCTCCTCAAAATTAGGAAACCCTAATTTTAACTTCCGACTAGCCTTCGGGTTCCCAAGGAAAGGCTAATGGTCACTGGAAATGTCAGACTTGAAAAGGGGACATTACAATTTCAAATTGAAAAGGATGATCATTGTCATTGAATTACCTACCTCATTGATGTCTTCTTCATAGTCATCATGCTAAAATTTTCATCAGCATCTGTGCCTCTAAAGTTGATGGCTTCCCTCTCATATGCCCTACAAAAACATTAAAACCTTTTTAATACCAAGATAAACCCTAAACAGCCCACACCCTACCCAAACTTCCAAATAAGAAACAATATACCTACTGTTTACATTTTCAATATTATGAATATACTCATTTTGGTTTCTGCATTTCAACCTTCTCCAAACATAAAAATAAAAGAACCAATCATTCTACCTTGTAGCTGGATGGATAGTGTCAAATATGTTAGAATATTATTACCTTGCAGCCCAATTTGGTTGGACAGTTCATCAGATGGACGTCAAGAGTGCCTTTCTCAATGGTGAGTTGTAGGAAGAAGTCTACATGACACAACCTCCTGGTTTCAAGGTTTTCAGCAAAGAACATCAGGTATGTAGGCTCGTGAAAGCACTCTATGGACTGAAACAGGCGCCTTGTGCATGGTACATCAAGATTGATCAGTACTTGGTTAATCATGGTTTTCAACGCAGCCCTTCTAACACTAATTTGTATGTGAAACACTTTAGTGATGATATTCTCTTTCTTGTTGTCTATGTTGATGACTTGATCATTACTTGTAGTTTAACACATTTGATTGTGGCAATCAAACAAGATTTGTATCAGGCCTTTGACATGATAGATCTGGGGCTTGTCCATTATTGTTTGGGTATTGAAGTTTGGCAGATCACTGGTAGCATCTTTATTTCTCAGTCTAAATATGCCAGAAGTTTGCTTGACAAATTTTGGATGCAGGATTACAAACCTACCTCCACACCTATGGAGAAGGGGTTGAAGTTGTTAGCCAACTCTGATTCACCTCCGGTTGATGAAATGACATTTAGGCAACTAGTGGGCAGTCTCATCTACCTCACTACCACTAGACCTGACATTATTTTTGCAGTGAGCAACATCTCTTGCTTCATGATAGCTCCAAAAGTTGATCATTGGATTGCAGTGAAGCAAGTGTTGAGATATTTTAAGGGAACTTAAGATTATGGCATTCTCTATGGTAGATGCAAGGATCCAAAGTTGATTGGTTTTATAGACTCAGATTGGGCAGGTTCAGTGGATGATAGAAAATCTACTTTTGGGTATGTATTCAATTTGGGTACAGGTGTTGTAACATGGACCAACAAGAAACAACAGGCAATGGCTCTTTCCTTGACTAAAGTTGAATATTGAGGAACTGTTAACATAACATGTGAGGCAGTTTGGCTCCGCAGGATGCTTTCTGACATGCATATGTCACAAGCAAGACCTTCACCCTTGTACACTAATAATCAAGGGGTGATAAGTAGGAGGTATTCTTCCACAGCGTGTCAAATTATGATATTGCTATCAGGATTCAACCGTGTAGTTTCGGGTCAAACTCATTGACCCATGTTTCATGAGTAGTGGTTCAACAAGAACCCATCTCTCATGATATCGAATGGTCCACTTAGCACTCATTGCATCTAGGTGATGCTCACAGGAGGTGAAGCGTCCGATCTGGGAGGTCACCCATCCCAGTACTGCTTCAGCTCAAGTGCGCTTAACCAGGGAGTTTTCTCCAAGGTTAAGCCCGCTTGAGTTGTTACCCCATTTGCAAAACCTTCAGCAAGTGTTGTGCCTTATGAACCATTCATAATAGAGCCTCAAAATAGCCAAAAATCTAGTCTTTCGTGAATGTACTGAGCATGTCGAGCTTCATTGTCATTACATCCGCAAGCCAGTAGAAGATGGATCCATTCAACTACATTATGTTCCAATAGTGGATCAAACTGCAGATATTCTCACCAAGTCTCTGAGCCCGGATAAGTTTGTCAAATTTAAGGGGCAACTTGGTGTTGTTGATCGATTGACCATTAAGGGAGGGTGTTGGAATATTATTATCTTCTTATGTTAATGGTCAATATTAGAATGTATTAAGTTAGTTTAGTTGTTACTGTTTCTATAGTAACTAGTAGGTAGATAGACATCTTAAATATCTACAGTAACTTGTCTCTTCTATATTATGTAACTTTTTTTTGTTAATGAATGAATACATTTTACCATTCACAAAATCCACCTACAATAGACAGTAGACTGAGGAAGCATAGTTTTAAAATTCTTCAAATATTATCGAACTAGTCTAGGAGGAGAAAACTTTATCAGAGCCAGTAATGAACATAAACTTAAAGTGGCATAGATAAGACAAGAATGATCCTTGTCTTTTCAATTGAGGCAACTGATCTACTTTATGAGAAGCATAGATATAAATCAAGATATACTTGTTTCCCACAATCCCTATGAAACAAAAGGCAATTAATGAAGTATAGAGAGTGTGCACTAAATACTGACCATATGTGAACTCCTGGAGCGAGAGCCACGTCTGCTATTCTTCATGATCACGGGTGGAGAGGAATCACTAGATTTAGGGGATGCCAATGCCAAAGAAAACTTAAGTCCTACTCAATGAATAATAATATAACAAATCATAGATGAATAGAAATGAAAAGGATGTGCTACGATTATGGATATTTTGGCATAGAAATATTAGGCACAATTTGCCTAGAAAATTGTTACCTTGACTCTCTTGCAAACCTTGCAACAAGGAATTTTCCATTGATTTTCTATTACAGGGAGAACTTGGGTTCTCTGAAGTTACCTACAAAGGAATACTGCAAAAGGATTTACCTCTAGCCATAACTGAATAGTTTCAATTTTTAAACCTACACTACTAAAATGAAATTGATGAAATAAATCATAATAATGAATTTAGACAAACAAAATGGAGGATTTTGTTTAATGTTGCTCCCAACCTAATAATCATTAATGCCTTTTAATTTCATCAAAAACAACCTATTATTTCTTATAATAAAGAGAATGCATGAGAAGATTTACCTTGAAGAAGAATATTGCTTCCATCAGTTCGCTCATTTTGCTCTACCTTGTCTACTAGTAAAACTAACCAAAAAACCAAAAAAACAAAGAAAAAGAAAAAAGTAAAAAAAAAAAAAAAGAACAAAAAAAAATAAAAGGCTCGACAACTTAAAAAACATAGAAAAAACCCAAAAAACAATACAAAACAATGATAAATAACATACACAAAAAGACCAGTGTGCACGCTATACAAAATACTTACCAAAAAAATGAAAAATCTTCAAGAAAATAAAACAAAATTGCAAATAAGACATAGCAAAATTACAAAGAAGACGGAACAAGAAAACAAAACAAAAAAAATTCACAAAAAAGTATCACTCTGTGTAAATTAAGTTCCAATTTGAACATCACACCTGCACTTCACAAATTTAATTTATTACCAACTCATCTCTCACATTTTGTTTTGAAGATACAATCATGAGCATGTTTGTCTCTCACCGAAGCTAACTTCCACGCCTGTGATATGTCTAGCCTCCTTGGTATAAACTATAAATGAAATTCCAATTTGAAGATCACACCTGCACATCGCAAGTTTAATTCTTTACCTACTCATCTTGACATTTTGGTTTGAAGATACAGTCATGAGTATGTTTGTCTCTCACCTAAGAAAATTTCATGCCCATGATATCTATTTAGCCTCGTTAGTATAGAAATTGAACGACAAGAAAGCAAGGATAATTACTGCTCTTGTCTATTTTCACTATCATGATCTTCCCTGGATATTCACACGATATTTTGTGAATCACTCAAGAAAAAAAATTCTTGACAAATTCTCCATTTTCCCTCAAATAACTAAAATCCTTACAAATTCATCTTCAATTGGGACAAGTTTCTGCCCAAACAAAATTGGAATAAATATGAGATATTATTTGGTGTCCTATGGGGGACAAGTTGTTTAAACCAACAATGACAGAATGACAAAAATTCAAAATAATGAGTTAGTGCTCATTACTCACCATTTGTACTTGGTATCCACAAGGCCAATCTTCATAAGTTGAGAAGATTTTGTGGTTTGCAGCAGCCTTGAGAAACTACAAGCAGACACCACAAAATCCATCTGGTTACTTTGGGTGAAATATGAGACCACAACCTCCAGCGATGATTTGTTGCAAATAGCCTGGTCTACACATATAATCTACACAAGATAACAATCTAAACTACCTTAGTCTCAATCCCAAGGTAGAAGCAAAAGGAAATAAATAGTGAGTGATTGGTTCATACCTGATAGCAGCCACCACATCCAACTCCTTCCCTATATATTTTGCAGCTCACTCTAGCAATCCATAGACTCCTGCTGTAATTGACAACAAAATTTTCACTCAGATCTAAGAATAAATTACTTTGCAATGAAAAAAGGTTTAAGCATTTGCAAAATTTTTACATACCATTGAAAGTTGTTAGCCTATTTTTTCCCATTGGTTAAAATAGTCATCACAAGGTTGTTTATGCTATTTTTGGTCTTGTACTAAATTTAAAAGTGTATATTTGGTAGTCTTGATATGTGTAAAAGATTTAAAAGCCTTCAAAGGATTAGTAAGATGTCTCATCTTCAAATCATAATGTTTATAAGTGGTGTATTCTACCTTTAAAATATTTCACCATGTTAAAGTTTAAATGTCTTGAATTTGTCAAATCCGTGATGCTTTCAAGGGAACACTTGTCAAATTAATGTTGAGGAAGAATATGAGGAATCATGGCACATTGCAATGAATTTGAAGGAGAGGTTTCAAGAGGTTATACAAGTAATTTCCAGATGTCAATATGCATTACGTGGAACATCATATGTCCCATCTAACTTCAATGCCTCTATCAAATGTAAGTTAGATTCACAGTTGTACCCACTTTCATATCTACACTACTTTGATATTTTAAACAATTTATTCTATGGAAGAATCCCTAGTGCCCTTGTTACCTTGGAATGCCTAGGTTACCTCATTTTTTTCATTAAAAGTATACTACGTTTGTCATTAAAAGTATACTAAGTATTCTTTGGGTTGCTATTCTGCTGCTATTGGCTATATCTCCTCCATTGCTTCTTTATAAAGAAAATGGAAAAACAGGCTTAAAAATAAAACCATGGCAAGGATTTTATCATTGTTACTTATTGAAAAATAATGGTTTTGCTTGTTGTGGTTACTAAAATTATTCTAGTGAAATATTTAGTAGAGCTCAAAATACCGTATCTTGATGGCATTGGGATTACATTAGATATATATGTATGTTTGTGTTGAATTCTTTATTCAAGCTCCCTTTTTACAAGCCTTGCATGTAGGAGTTGTTACATGTGCATCTATATTTGTGGTTTCTACACATCTTCATTCCTCGTTGAGTCCAAGGTTTTTACCTTGGTATTTGCATTGTTGGTTGCACTTGTACCTGTTATGTTTTTGATTGAAGGTTAGTTGAGGTTAACTACAATAGAAAAAAGGAGATGTATGAAAGGGTTTTGTTATTAAATGAAACTCTCAAGTTTCATACCATTAAACCAAGAAAGGAAAGATATTGCAGCTTGCATGAGGTCATAAAATGTGTTTGAGGTCCTGTCAAAGTGTTATGATTTATTGTTTAAATTTGAAGGTTGTTGGTAAGCTTAACCAAGGCCTGTCAAGCCCTAAGTATTATGGGAGAAGGATTTGGGTAAGCAAAAAGCATACTTCGAGAAGTGGACAGTGACAAATGGTAAACAATTGAGGATAGAGTTTCAAAGAAAGATAGTCATGACTGCCTTCATGATCAGTAAATAAAACAGGGTTCAAATGCCATTCATGAGCAAGGTTTTTAAAAGGAGCATGGTTTTCAATGAAATTGGCAAGACTATATAACAGTCCTTTGGAAAGCAATATGACGAAACTCTCAAAATAAAACATGACAGCCACCAACACATATGAATGAAGGACAATAGTTACCAGATAGAGGGACAGTCAAGCAAACAATCATCAAGAACAATGGAATAGTCTTATGAAGCGAAGTTCATACATGGATAGTGATTCAAACCAAAAGGACAGTCTTAAAGGTAAGAAATTGTAAGACAATCATGAGATTACAAAGAAGACAATCCCAGTCCATAGAATCATTGAGATGATACACAGAGCAAGTTTGATCCATGATGATCTGTTGCATAAGAGTAATGTTGGTAAACCATAAGGAAAGAAAAACTATGGGACTGTCATAGACACAAAGATGGAAAAAGATGCCTTATGATGATGATGGATTCCTACAAAGTAAAGGACAATTAGTTGCACATTCAGCGTAAGTTTGCACAATCCCTACTAGGTAGAGAATTGTGTGTCTTGTAATCTGGTATTGCATGGCTTAAACGCTACTGCACAACTTTATTGCTTGATGGTCAATTCATATGTTTTCATATACTGAGAAGGTCCTTATTTTTAGCACAATGAACATGATAGAGAAATATGGTGAAAAGATTGAGAGTCAAAAATATCGCAGGTTTGATTCAAACTTTCAAGTAAATCATCCCTCTAGTTGTTCAATTCTATGGTTGCACAATTTTCTATCTTCGAAGTGTGCTGAAATCACAAAGTTCATGTATTGTCATTCAAAAACAATTTAGTAACTAGGCACTTAATCTAGCTTCACAACATGGTTATATTGTTGACTTTAGTGGTTCTAGTGAGAAAGAACCTGGATTTGCCTCTCAAATTGTTATCTTCAAAAGTTTCCCTGTTTATAAAGCAATACATGTTAGAAAATGTAGAAGCTATAACCAAAGCTATAATGAATCAAGGATGAGGCAATGAGAAAATCAATGGGCATCTATAGTTCCAATACATGGAAAAACTGGAAGACCTATGAGGAGAATGACTAAAAGGACAGTGATAGAAAATTTCAAAATACAGAGCCAATGAAATTTGGCAAAGTGATACATACTAAGAAGAAATACATAGTAGACAAGGATATGTCACACTTGACAGCATGTTGTTGTGTCAAATAGTATGACAATCGTCTATACATCAAGGGGAAAACCTAACAATACAAGTTCACAGACTTAATATTGTTGCCAATTAAATGATGAAATACATTGATAAAATTCCTAGAATATTTTCAAGAGACAGTCATAGACAATCAAAGGCCTAGAAGGTATTGCAGCCACTAAAGGGGAAGTCATGTGCCAAAGGACAGTCTATAGAGATAACAAAATTCCGAGTACTGCAGTGGTAAAAGGAAATAAAGATAGTTACCATGTTCAGGATGAAGACTTCAAAATAGTAGTTTCTGACAGTGATCTGAGTTTGTGACTGATTGATGTTTGTGACTATGATTGTAATGTGATAGCAAGCCTAGAACACTTAAAAGGTTACACGGAAACTAGGAAGATATGATGAGCTTAAAAGGTATAATAAATGATCCCAAGTTAGCTAACCTATGAAAGGACAATCCATGAAGAGGCCACTCTATAGTGGTATCAATGGGAAAGTTTACGCAGTGGCATCAATAGTTATGAAGGACAGTTATCTCATGAATGCACAATCACTTCAAAATTTGCATATCACAGTCAATAAAAGTCACCATACTATGTGATAGTTTTAAAGGACAGTTTGAGTGCATGAACATGGAGGTTGTGACAGTGCTGGCATACTTGGAAATTGTTGAATCAAATGTGAAAATTCATTTTAAGAAATTGTTGAATATATCATGTCACGACTAGTGAGTAGTCGAGTTCATAAAAATAGTGCACCTATACATAAAAAAATGTGTCACATTTGTAGAATGCAAATGAGGGAAGTCCTAGATACAAATAAACCATTCATGAGTAATAGAAGCGGTGGATAGGGTAGAAGAGTGCAAACCATTTATTAATTAATATCTTTGTTCGTTCAATATAATCAATCGATATTTCTTCTTGTATCCCAGTTTTGAATTTTTAAGTTGGATGGGTTAATTCATTATGTTTCTATTTGTACATATGTCAATGTATTGTTTTATTGTTTTTTTTTCAAAGCACACTCTTGCAGTATTTGTATTGATCTATAACTTATCAATGAAGGACACTATCATAGTTTTCTTCATCTTGCTCAACAATTTCAATTGTGTAGAAATGACTTGATCATGTTCTTATCTCATCTCTTGTATGAGATTTTGTGTGGATCTATTTTCTTACAATTAGTGTGGTGTAGTCTAATTGTGCTATTACTCAAGGGTTGGATGTAACAGATCTTTGTGTCGATGTATTTTCTTTCATTAAAATTTTGAGAGCTCTCTACAGAATAGTGCACCTAATATTTATAGAGTCTAATAGAGGAGATCCCACCCCTCCGATTAGTTGGCCCAAGATTATAAATTCATTGAAGATCTCATTACTACTTTGTTTGTCATTTAGAATGCATGCACTACATGAAATACAAGATTTCAAATTGAAGATCAAAGCTCATACACTATACGAAATAAAAGATTTCAAATTGAAAAGGATGATCATTGTCATTGAATTATCTACCTCGTTGATTTCTTCATCATAGTCATGATGCTAAAATTTATATGAGCATATGTGCCTCTAAAGTTGATGGCTGCCCTATCATATGCCCTACAAAAACATTAAAACCTTTTTAATGCCAAGGTAAACCCTAAATAGCCCACACCTTATCCAAGCTTCCACATAACAAACAATATGCCTATTGTTTACATTTAGAATATTATGAATACACTCATTTTGGTTTATGTGTTTCAACTTTCTACAAACATTAAAATAAAAGAACCAATCATTCTACCTTGTAGTTGGATGGGCAGTGTCAAATCCACCTGTAGTACATAGTACACCAAATTAGAATTCTTCAAATATTGTCAAACTAGTCTAGGAGGAGAGAATTCTATCTCTAGTAATGAACATAAAATTAAAGTGGTATAGATAAGACAAAGATGATCCTTTTCTTTTCAATTAAGGCAACTGATCTACTTTATGAGAAGCATAGATATAAATCAACTTAGCAAGACAGACTTGTTTCCCACAATCCCTAGGAAACAAAAGGAAATTAATGAAGTATAGAGAGTGTGCACTAAATACTGACCATATGTGAACTCCTAGAGTGAGAGCCACATCTACTATTCTTCATGATCACAGGTGGAGGGGAATCATTAGATTTAGGAGACGCCAATGCCAAAGAAAACTTAAGTCCTACTCAATGAATAATAATATAAAAAATCAAAGATGAATAGAAATTAAAAGGATGTGCTACTAATTATGGACATTTTTTCATAGAAATATTAGGGACAACCTGACTAAAAAATTGTTACCTCGACTATGTTGCAAACCCTATAACAAAGAATTTTCCATTATTTTCTATTACAGAGAAAACATGGGTTCTCAAAAGTTACCTACAAGGGAATATTGCAAAAACATTTACCTCTAGGCATAATAGAATAGTTTCAATTTCTAAACCTACACTCCTAAAATGAAACTGATGAAATAAAACACATTAGTGAATTTAGTCAAACAAAATGCAGGATTTTGTTTAGTGTTGCTCCCAACCTAATAATTAGTAATGCCTTCTAATTTCATCAACATAAACAAACTATTATTTCTTATAATAAAGAGAATGTGCAAGAATATTTACATTGAAGAAGAATATTGCTTCCATCCGTTTGCTCCTTTTTCTATGCCTCTTATTCTAGTACAACAAACCAAAAAACCAAAGAGAAAGGAAAAAGTAAAAAAAAATTAAAAAAAGAACAAACCAAAATAAACAGAAGAAATTAAAAAAAACACAGAAAAAATACCCAAAAAACAATACAAAACAAAGATGAATAACATGGAAAAAAAGACCAACGTGCACGCTGTACTAAATCCTTACCAAAAAAATGAAAAACCTAAAGGAAAATAAAACAAAATTGCAAAGAAGACAGAACAAGAAAATAGAAGAAAAAAAGCATTCACAAAAAAGGATCACTCTCTGTAAATGAAGTTCAAATTTGAACATCACACCTGCACTTCACAAATTTAATTCATTACCAACTCATCTCTAACATTTTGTTTTGAAGATACAATCATGAGCATTTCTGTCTCTCACCTAAGCAACTTCCACACCTGTGATATTTGTCTAGCCTCCTTGGTATAAACTGTAAATGAAGTTCCAATTTGAAGATCACACCTGCACAATGCAAATTTAATTCATTACCTACTCATTTCTGACATTTTGTTTTGAAGATACAGTCATGAGTATGTTTGTCTCTCACCTAACCAACTTCCATGCCTGTGATATATGTCTAGCCCCCATGGTACAAAAACTGGACGACAAGAAAGTAAGGATAATTACTGTTCATGTCTATTTTCACTGTCATGATCTTCCCTGGATACTCACATGGTATTCTATGAATCACTTAAGAAAAAAGATTCTTGTCAAATACTCCATTTTCCCTCAAATAATTAAAATCCTTTCAAATTCATCTTCAGTTGGGGCAAGTTTTTGTCCAAAAAAAATTGGAGTAAATATGAGATATTATTTGGTTTCGTGTGGGGGACAAGTTGTTCAAACCAACACTGAAAGAATGACAAAAATTAAAAATAATGATTTAGTGCTCATTAAACCATTTGTATTCGGTATCCACAAGGCCAATCTTCATAAGCTGAGAATATTTTATGGTTTACACTAGCCTTGAGAAGCTGCAAGTAGACACCAAGAAATCCATCTAGTTGCTTTGTGTCAAATCTGAGACCACAACCTTCACCCATGATTTGTTGCAAATAGCCTGGTCTGTGCATCTAATCTACACAAGATAACAGTCTAAACTACCTTAGTTTGAATCCTGAGGCAAAAGAAAAAGGAAAAAAATAGTGTGTGATTGGTACATAGTTGATAGCAGTCACCACATCCAACTCCTTCCCTATATATTTTGCCTCTCACCATGGCAATCCACAGGATCCTGTGGCAATTGACAGCAGAAATTTCAGTCAAATCCAAGAATAAACTAATTTTCCATGAGAAAAGGATTAAGCATTTGTGAAAATTTTACATACCATTGAAACTTGTTAGCCGATTTTTTACCATCAGTTAAAATAGTCATCACAAGGTTGTTTATGTCATTTTTGGTCTTGTCCTAAATTTAGAAGAGTACATTTGGTAATCTTAATATGTGTAAAAGATTAAAAAGTCTTCAAAGGATTAGTAAGATATCTCATCTTCATATCATAAGGTTTATAAGTGGTGTATTCTACCTTTAAAAGATTTTACCATGTTAAGTTTTAAATGTCTTGACTTTGTCAACACCATGATGCTTAGGAGGGAAGACTTGTCTCTATGGAAGAATCCCCAATGCCCTTGTTACCTTGGAATGCCTAGGTTATGTCATTTTTTTCATTAAAAGTATTCTAACTATTCTTTGGGTTGCTATTCTGCTGCAATTGGCCATATCTCCTCCATTGCTTCTTTATAAAGAAAACGAAATAGGCTTAAAAATAAAGCCATGGCAAGGTTTTTCACAGCTACTGCTATAAATTTTCCTATCTGGTACTGTCAAAAACACAATCTTTGAAACTCTTCAATAGTGGAATGGTACAATAATACTACACTCGCTTGCTGATATTACTATATATGGTCTAGTTGGAAACAAAACTTCTTGGCCATCATCGTTACTTATTGAAAAAATAATGGTTTTTCTTGTTGTGGTTACTAAAATTATTCTAGTGCAATATATAGTGGAGCTCAGAATATTGTATGCTGAAGGCATTGGGATTACATTATATATATATATATATATATATATATATATATATATATATATGTTTGTGTTGAGTTCTTTATTCAAGCTCCCTTTCTACAAGGCCTTGCATGTAGAAGTTGTTGCATGTCCATCTATCTTTGTGGTTTCTACACATCTTCCTTCCTCATTGAGTCCAAAGTTTTCACCCTGGGTATTTGCATTGCTGGTTGCACTTGTACTTGTTATGTTTTTGATTGATAGTTAGTTGAGGTTAATTACAATAGAAAAAATGAAATGTATGAAAGGGTTTTGTTACTAAATGAAACTTTCAAGTTTCTGAAAATGAAATCAAGAAAGGAAAGACATTGCAACTTGAATAAGGACATAAAATGTGTTTGAGGTCCCATCAAAGTATTGTGATTTATTGTTTAAACTTGAAGTTTGTTGGTAAGCTTAACCAAGGCCTATCAAGCCCTAAGTATTATGGGAGAAGGATTCAGGTATGCAAAGGACAGACTTCAAGAAGTGGACAATGACAAATGGTAAACGATCAAGGACAGAGTTTCAAAGAAAGATTAGTCATGACTGCCCTTGTGAACAACATATAAAATAGGGTTCACTTCCCATTCATGAGCAAGGTTTTGAAAAGGGGCATGGTTTTCAATGAAATTGACAAGAATATATAACAGTACTTTGGAAAGCAATAGGACGAAATTCTCACAACAAAACATGAGAACCACCAATGCATATGAATGAAGGACATTCGTTACCAAATAGAGGAATAGTTAAGAAAACAATCATCAAGAACAATGGAATAGTCTTCTGAAGGGTAGTTCATACATGGATAGTGATTCAAACCAAAAGGACAGTCTTAAAGGTAAAAAATTTGGTGAGAGAATCATGAGATTCCAAAGAAGATAGTCCCAATCCACATAATGATTGAGATGATACACACAACATGTTTCATCCACTATGATGTGTTAGATGAGAGTAATGTTGGTACAAGATGAGGAAAGCGAACCTATGGGACTGTCATAGACACAAAGAGGAAAAAGGAAGCCTTATGATGATGATGGAATCCTGCAAAGTAAAGGACAGTCAGCTGCACATTCAGCATGAATTTGCACAAACCCTACTAGGTAGAGAATTGTGTGTCTTACAATCTACTATTGCATGGCTTAAACACTATTGCACAACTTTATCATTTGATGGTCAATTCATATTTTTTCATATAGTGAGAAGGTTCTCATCTTTACCACAATGAACATGATAGAGGAATATGATGATGGAATCCTACAAAGTAAAGGACAGTCAGCTGCACATTTAGCATGACTTTCCACAATCCCTACTAGGTAGAGAATTGTGTGTCTTGCAATCTGCTATTGCATGGCTTAAATGCTACTGCACAACTTTATCATTTGATAGTCAATTCATATTTTTTCATATACTGAGAAGTTTCTCATCTTTAGCACAATGAACATGATCGAGGAATATAGTGAGAAAATTGAGAGTCCAAAACATAACAGGTTTGTTTCAAACTTTCAAGTATATCATCCCTCCAACTATTCACTTGTATGGTTGTACAAGTTTCTATCTTCTGAGTGTGTTGAAATCACAAAATTCCTGTATTGTCATTGGAAAACAGTTTAGTGACTAGGCAGTTAATCTAGCAGCATAGTGTTGAATTTGGTGGTTTTGGTGAGACAAAAACTGGATTTGCCTCTCAGATTGTTGTCTTCAAAAAGTTCCTTGTTTATGAAGAAATACATGTTAGAAAATGTAGAAGCTATAACCAGAGCTATAATGAACCAAGGATGAGACAATGAGAAAAGCAAGGGGCATCCAAAGTTTCAATACAAGGGCAAACTACCAGACCTGCCAGGAGAATAACTAAAAGGATAGTGATAGAAAATTTCAAAATACAGTGCCAAATAAATTTGGCAAAGTGAGCAAACTAAGAAGAAATACCTAGTAGACAAGGATATGTCACACTTGAGAGCATGTTGATGTGTCAAATAGTATAATAGTGATCTATACATACAACTGACGGGTCTAAGACAAACAAAGAAAAAACCTAGCAGTACAAGTTCCATGACATATAAGGTAATCCCCTGATTATCAAGAGTCAATTTCAAAGATTTAATATTGTTGCCAATTAAATGATGAAATGATACATTGATGACAACCCTATAATACTTTCAAGGGACAATCATAGACAATCAAAGGCCTAGAAGGTATTGCAGCCACTAAAGGGGCAATCATGTGCTAAAGGACAGTCTACAGAGATAACAAACTTCCTAGTTCTATAGTGGTAAAAGGCAATAAAGATAGTTACCATGTTCAGGATGAAGACTTCAAAATAGTAGTTTCTGACAGTAATCTGATTTTATGACTGATTTATGTTTGTGACTATGATTGTAATGTGACAGCAGACCTAGAACACTTCTAAGTGACATTCTATAAGACACGATTATCACAATCATTCAGTTAAGCAAGGTTAAAGGGCAACTAGGAAGATATGATGAGCTTAAAAGGAATAATAAAAGAGACCAAGTCAGCTAACCTATGAAAGACCAATCCATGAAGAGGCCACTCTATAGTGGTATCAAGGGGCAAGTTTATGCAGTAGCATCAATAGTTATGAAGGACAGTTATCTCATGAATGCACAATCACTTCAAAATTTGAATATCACAGTCAATAAAGGTCACCATACTATGTGACAGTTTTAAACGACAGTATGATTGCATGATCATGGAGGTTGTGTCAGTGTTGGCATACTTGGAAATGTTGAATCAAATGTTAAAATTCATTTTAAGAAATTGTTGAGTATATCATGTCATGACTAGAGAGTAGTCAAGTTTATAAAAACAGTGCACCTATACATAACAAAATGTGTCACGTTTGTAGAATGCAAATGAGGGCAGTCCTAGATACAAATAAACCATTCATGAGCAATAGAAGCAGTGGATAGGGTAGACGAGTGCAAACCCTTTATTAATTAATATCTTTGTTCATTCGATATAATCAATTGATATTTCTTCATGTATTCTGATTTTGAATTTTTATCTTGAATGGGTTGTTAATTCATTTTGTTTCTATTTGTACATGCGTCAACATATTTTTTTGTCATTCCTTAAAAACTAAGGCCTGTATTAGTTATAAGAAAACCAAGGAAACAAATTTCCAACCTCTAAATTATCATATGGTCATATTGTAATGAGGGAACAAATTTGCAGCAAGGTTAGGGATGGAACCTAGATTGTTTATGCAAACATTAAACTTCTAGGATGTCCCAATTAATGAGTTAATCCCAATAAAATCATAAGGTTTTCCACTATTTGGTAATTTTTTATAAGCCTTCCCTGACATACAGCCTTCATCCATCTTCATAGTTGTGCCTTTCAATTACAGTTTTATTGTTTTTTTTAAAGTGCACTCTCACAATTTTTGTGTTGATTATAACTTATTGATGGAGAACACTATCATAGTTTTCTTCATCCTGCTCAACAATTTTAGTTGTGTAGCAATGACTTGATCATGTTCCTATCTCATCTCTTGTATGATATTTTGTGTGAATCTATTTGCTTGCAACTAGTGTGGTGTAGTCTAATTGTGCTATTACTCAAGGGTTGGATGTAACAAATCTTTGTGTCAATGTATTTTCTTTCATTAAAATGTTGAGAGCTCTCTAAGGAAAAGCGCACCTAAGATTTATAGAGTCTAAAAGAGGAGATCTCACCCCTCTCATTAGTTGGCTCAAGATTATCAATTCTTTGAAGATCCCATTACTTCTTTGTTTGTCATTTCAAATGCATGCACTACATGAAATACAAGATTTCAAATTGAAGATCAAAGCTCATACACTATATGAAATACAAGATTTGAAATTGAAAAGGATGATCATTGTCATTGAATTACCTACCTCATTATTTTCTTCGGCATAGTCATCATTCTAAAATTTACATCGGCATCTGTGCCTCTAAAGTTGATTACTGCCCTACCATATGCCCTACAAAAACATTAAAACCTTTTTAATACCAAAGTAAACCCTAAACAGCCCACACCTTATCCAAACTTCCACATAACAAACAATATGCCCACTATTTATGTTTGGAATATTATGAATACACTCGTTTTGGTTTATGTGTTTCAACTTTCTACAAATATTAAAATAAAAGAAGATCAATCATTCTACCCTACAACTGGATAGGCAGTGTCAAATCCACCTGTAGTAAATAGTAGATCAAATTAGAATTCTTCAAATATTATCGAACTAGTCTAGGAGGAGAAAATTCTATCTCTAGTAATGAACATAAACTTCAAGTGGGATAGATAAGACAAGAATGATCCTTGTATTTTCAATTAAGGCAACTAATCTACTTTATGAGAAGCATAGATATAAACCAACTTAGCGAGATAGACTTGTTTCACATAATCCCTATGAAACAAAAGGAAATTAATGAAGTATAGAGAGTGTGCACTAAATACTGACCATATGTGAACTCCTAGAGTGAGAGCCACGTCTACTATTCTTCATGATCATGGGTGGAGGGGAATCACTGGATTTAGGGGACACAAATGCCAAAGAAAACTTAAGTCCTACTCAACGAATAATAATATAACAAATCAAAGATGGTTAGAAATTAAAAGGATGTGCTATTGATTATGGACATTTTGGCATAGAAATATTAGGCACAACTTAACTAAAAAATTGTTAACTTGACTTTGTTGCAAACCCTACAACAAGGAATTTTCCATTGATTTTCTATTACAAGGAGAATTCGGGTTCTAAAATGTTGCCTACAAGAGAATATTGCAAAAAGATTTACCTCTAGGAATAAAAGAATAGTTTCAATTTCTAAACCTACACTCCTAAAATGAAACTGATGAAATAAAACAGTAGTGAATTTAGTCAAACAAAATGCAGGATTTTGTTTAGTGTTGCTCACAACCTAATAATCAGTAATGCCTTCTAATTTCATCAACATGAACAACCTATTATTTCTTATAATAAAGAGAATTTGTAAGAAGATTTACCTTGAAGAAGAATATTGCTTCCATCAGTTGCTCCTTTCTCTATGCCTCTTCTTCTAGTAAAACAAACCAAAAAACCAAAGAAAAAGAAAAAAGTAATTAAAAAAAAAAAGAACAAACCAGAATAAATAGAACAAATTAATAAAAAAAAAAAAGAAAAAACCCAAAAAACAATACAAAACAAAGATGAATAACATGGAAAAAAAGACCAATGTGCACGTTGTACAAAATCCTTACCAAAAAAATGAAAAATCTAAAGGACAACAAGAAAACAGAAGAAAAAAAACATTCACAAAAAAGGATCACTCTCTATAAATGAAGTTCAAATTCGAACATCACACCTGCACTTCGCAAATTTAATTAACTACCAACTCATCTCTAACATTTTGTTTTCAAGATACAATCATGAGCATGTATGTCTCTCACCTAAGCAACTTCCACACCCATGATATTTGTCTGGCCTCCTTGGTATAAACTATAAATGAAGTTCCAATTTGAAGATCACACCTACACAACACAAATTTAATTCATTACCTACTCATTTTTGACATTTTGTTTTGAAGATACAGTCATGAGTATGTTTGTCTCTCACCTAACCAACTTCCATGCCCGTGATATATGTCTAGCCTCCATGGTACAGAAATTGGACGATAAGAAAGAAAGGATAATTACTAATCATGTCTATTTTCACTATCATGATCTTCCCTGGATACTCACATGGTATTCTGTGAATCATTTAAGGAAAAGAATTCTTGTCAAATGCTCCATTTTCCCTCAAATAATTAAAATCCTTTCAAATTCATCTTCAATTGGGAAGAGTTTTTTTCCAAACAAAATTGGAGTAAATATGAGATATTATTTGGTTTCGTGTGGGGGACAAGTTGTTTAAACCAACAATGACAGAATGACAAAAATTCAAAATAATGAGTTAGTGCTCACTACTCACTATTTGTATTCGGTATCCACAAGGCCAATCTTCATAAGCTGAGAAGATTTTGTGGTTTACACCAACCTTGAGAAGCTGCAAGCAGACACCAAGAAAACCATCTGGTTGCTTTAGGTGAAATATGAGACCATAACCTTCACCCATGATTTGCTGCAAATAGCCTAGTCTGTGCATCTAATCTGCACAAGATAACAATCAAAACTACCTTAGACTAAATCCCAAGGCAAAAGAAAAAGGAAAAAAATAGTGAGTGATTGGTACATACCTGATAGCAGTCACCACATCCAACTCCTTCCCTAAATATTTTGTCGCTCACCATGGCAATCCACAGGCTCTTGCTACAATTGATACCATAAATTTTAGTCAGGTCACAGAATAAACTACTCTGCCATGAAAAAAGGATTAAGCATTTGCGAAAATTTTACATACCATTGAAACTTGTTAGCCTATTTTTTACCATCGGTTAAAATAGTCATCACAATGTTTTTTATGTTTTTTTTGGTCTTCTCCTAAATTTAGAAGAGTATATTTCGTAGTCTTGATATGTGTAAAATATTGAAAAGTCTTCAAAAGATTAGTAAGATGTCTCATCTTCATATCTTAAGGTTTATAAGTGGTGTATTCTACCTTTAAAATATTTTATCATGTAAATTTTAAATGTCTTTACTTTTTCAACACCATGATGCTTTGGAGGGAAGACTTGTCTTGATGGAGATTTAGTTTTAGTGGGACTAGGTCGAGCTTTTTAAGGTTTTCTTGCTCATGCCTAGCGTGAAACTAGCACCTTGTTGTCCAGATGCTTCATCCATGTTCATGGAGAATATGAGGAATCATGGCACATTGTAGTGAATTTGAAGGAGAGGTTTCAAGAAGTTATACAAGTCATTTCCAGATGTCCATATGCATTATACGGAACACCCTATGTCCCATCCAACTTAATTGCCTCTATCAAATGTAAGTTAGATGCACAGCTGCACCCACTTTCATCTCTTCAGTACTTTGATATTTAAAAAAAATTATTCTATGGAAGAATCCCCAGTGCCCTTGTTACATTGGAATGCCTAGGTTACCTCATTTTTGTCATTATAATTATTCTAACTATTCTTTGGGTTCCTAGTCTACTGCAATTGCTCATATCTTCTCCATTGCTTCTTTATAAAGTAACCAGAAAAATAGGCTTAAAAATAAAGCCATGGCAAGGATTTTCACATGCTATTGTTATAACTTTGCCTGTTTGGTACTGTCGAAAGCATAATCTTTGAAACTCTTTAATAGTGGAATGGTAAAATAATACTACACTCGCTTGTTGATATTACTATATATGGTCTAGTTGGAAAGAAAACTTCCTAGCCATCATCGTTACTTATTGAAAAATAATGGTTTTGCTTGTGGTTACTAAATTTATTCTAGTGCAATACATAGTAGAGCTCAGAATATTGTCTGTTGAAGGCATTGGGATTACAATATATATATATATATATATATATATATATATTTGTATTGAGTTCTTTATTCAAGCTCCCTTTCTACAAGCCTTACATGTAGGAGTTGTTGTATGTCCATCTGTCTTTGTGGTTTCTACACATCTTCCTTCCTCGTTGAGTCCAAGGTTTTCACCCTGGGTATTTGCATTGCTGGTTGCACTTGTACCTGTTATGTTTTTGATTGACAGTTACTTGAGGTTAACTACAACAGAAAAAAGGAGATGTATGAAAGGGTTTTGTTACTAAATGAAACTCTCAAGTTTCTAACCATGAAATCAAAAAAGCAAAGACGTGACAGCTTGAAAGAGGTCATAAAATGTGTTTGAGGTCTTGTCAAAGTGTTGTGATTTATTTTTTAAAATTGAAGGTTGTTGGTAAGCTTAACCAAGGCCTGTCAAACCCTAAGTATTATGGGAGAAGGATTCAGGTAAGCAAAGGACAGACTTCAAGAAGTGGACAGTGAAAAATGGTAAACGATCAAGGACAGAGTTTCAAAGAAAGATTAGTCATGACTGCCCTTGTGAACAACATATAAAACAGGCTTCAACTCCCATTCATGAGCATAAGGTTTTGAAAAGGGGCATAGTTTTCAATGAAATTGACAAGACTATATAACATTACTTTGGAAAGCAATAGGACGAAAGTCTCACAACAAAACATGACAGCCAGCAACGCATATAAATGAAGGACAATTGGTACCAGATAGAGGGACAATCAAGTAAACAATCATCAAGAACAATGGAATAGTCTTTCGAAGGGTGGTTCATATATGGATAGTGATTCAAACCAAAAGGAAAATCTTAAAGGTTAAAAATTGGTGAGAGAATCATGAGATTCCAAGGAAGACAGTCCCAGTCCACAGAATGATTGAGATGATACACACAACATGTTTGATCCATGATGATGTGTTGGATGAGAATATTGTTGGTACACCATAAGGAAAGAAAAAATATGGGACTGTCATAGATATAAAGAGGAAAAATGAAGCCTTATGATGATGGTGGAATCCTACAAAGTAAAGGATAGTCAGCTGTACATTTAGCATGAGTTTGTACAAACCCTACTAGGTAGAGAATTGTGTGTCTTGCAATCTTCTATTGCATGGCTTAAATGCTATTGCACAACTTTATCATTTGATGGTCAATTCATATTTTTTCATATACTGAGAAGGTTCTCATCTTTAGCATAATGAACATGATAGAGGAATATGATGATGGAATCCCACAAAATAAAGGACAGTCAGCTGCACATTCAGCATGAGTTTGCACAATCCCTACTAGGTAGAGAAATGTGTGTCTTGCAATCTGTAATTGCATGGGTTAAATGCTACTGCACAACTTTATCATTTGATAATCAATTCATATTTTTTCATATACTGAGAAGGTTCTCATCTTTAGCACAATGAACATGATAGAGGAATATAGTGAGAAGATTGAGAGTTCAAAATATGACAAGTTTGTTTCAAACTTTCAAGTATACCATCCCTCCAGCTGTTCAATTGTATGGTTGTACAAGTTTCTATCTTCTGAGTGTGTTGAAGTCACAAAATTCATGTATTGTCATTGGAAAATAGTTTAGTGACTAGGCAGTTAATCTAGTATCATAGTGTTGAATTTGGTGGTTTTGGTGAGACAAAACCTGGATTTGCCTCTCAGATTGTCGTCTTCAAAAATTTCCCTGTTTATGAAGAAATACATGTTAGAAAATGTAGAAGTTATAACCAGATCTATAATGAACTAAGGATGAGACAATGAGAAAAGCAAGGGGCATCCAAAGTTTCAATACAAGGGAAAACTAGCAGACCTGTGCAGAGAATGACTAAAAGGATAGTGATAGAAAATTTCAAAATACAATGCCAGATAAATTTGGCAAAGTGAGCAGACTAAGAAGAAATACCTAGTACATAGGGATATGTCACACTTGAGAGCATGTTGTTGTGTCAAATAGTATAACAGTGATCTATACATATAACTGAAACGTCTAAGACAAACAAAGAGAAAACCTAGCAATACAAGTTCCATGACATATAAGGTAATCCTCTTATTATCAAGAGTCAAGTTCACAAATTTAATATTGTTGCCAATTAAATGATGAAAGAATACATTGATGACAACCCTAGAATACTTTCCAGAGATAGTCATAGACAATCAAAGGCCTAGAAGGTATTGCAGCCACTAAAGGGGCAGTCATGTGCCAAAGGATTGTCTATAGAGATAACAAACGTCCTAGTACTGCAGTGGTAAAAGGCAATAAAGACAGTTACCATGTTCAAGATAAAGACTTCAAAATAGTAGTTTCTGACAGTGATCTGAGTTTATGACTGATTTATGTTTGTGACTATGATTGTAATGTGACAGCAGACTTAGAACACTTTTGAGTGACATTCTATAAGACACAACTATTGCAGTCATTCAGTTAAGCAAGGTTATAGGGCAACTAGGAAGATATGATGAGCTTCAAAGGTATAATAAACGAGCCCAACTCATCTAACCTATGAAAGGATAATCCATGAAGAGGCTATTCTATAGTGGTATCAAGGGGAAATTTTACGTAGTGGCATCAATACTTATGAAGGATAGTTATCTCATGAATGCACAATCACTTGAAAATGTGCATATCATAGTCAATAAAGGTCACCATACTATGTAAGAGTTTTAAACGACAGTTTGAGTGCATTAACATGGAGGTTGTGACAATGTTGGCATACTTGGAAATTGTTGAATCAAATGTGAAAAGTCATTTTAAGAAATTGTTGATTATATCGTGTCATGACTAGTGAGTAGTGGAGTTCATAAAAATAGTGCACCTATACATAACAAAATGTCTCACGTTTGTAGAATGCAAATGAGGGCGGTCCTAGATACAAATAAACTGTTCATGAGTAATAGAAGCGGTGGATAGGGTAGACACTAACCCTTTATTAATTAATATCTTTGTTCATTTGACATAATCAATCGATATTTCTTCTTGTATGCTGGTTTTGAATTTTTAAGTTGGAGGGGTTAATTCATTTTGTTTCTATTTGTACATGCGTCAATGTATTGTTTCATCATTCCTTAAAAACTAAGGCCTGTATTAGTTATAAGAAATTCAAGGGAACAAATTTCCAACCTCTAAATTCTCATATGGTCATATTGTAATGAGGGAACAAATTTGCAGCAAGGTTAGAGCTGGAACCTAGACTATTTATGCAAACATTAAACTTCTAGGATGTCCCAATTAATGAGTTAATCCCAATAAAATCATAAGGTTTTGCACTGTGAGGTAATGTTTGGTAAGCCCTCCCTGACATACATCCTTCATCCATCTTCATAGTTGTGCCTTTCAATTACAGTTTTATAGTTTTTTATAGCGCACTCTCGCAGTTTTTGTGTTGATTTATAACTTATTGATGGAGGACACTATCATTGTTTTCTTCATCCTGCTCAACAATTTTAGTTGTGTAGCAATGACTTGATCATGTTCTTATCTCATCTCTTGTATGAGATTTTGTGTGGATCTATTTTCTTGCAACTAGTGTGGTGTAGTCTAACTGTGCTATTACTTAGGGGTTGGATGTAATAGATCTTTGTGTCGGTGTATTTTCTTTGATTAAAATGTTGAGAGCTCTCTAAGGAATAGCGCACCTAAGATTTATAGAGTCTAACAAAGGAGATCTCACCCCTCTCATTAGTTGGTTAAAGATTATCAATTCTTTGAAGATCCCATTACTTCTTTTTCTTTCATTTCAAATGCATGCACTACATGAAATACAAGATTTCAAATTGAATATCAAAGCTCATACACTATATGAAATACAAGATTTGAAATTGAAAAGGATGATCATTGTCATTGAATTACCCACCTCATTGATGTCATTGTCATGGTCATCATACTAAAATTTGCATCAGTGTCTATGCCTCTAAAGTTGATGGCTGCCCTATCATATGCCCTACAAAAACATTAAAACATTTTTAATACCAAGGTAAACCCTAAATAGCCCATACCTTATCCAAACTTCCACATAACAAACAATATGTCCACTGTTTATGTTTGGAATTTTATTTATACATTCATTTTGGTTTCTGTGTTTCAACTTTCTACTAACATTAAAATAAAAGAACCAATCATTCTACCTTGTAGTTGGATGGGCAATGTCAAATCCACCTGTAGTAAATAGTAGACCAAATTAGAATTCTTCAAATATTGTTGAACTAATCTAGGAGGAGAAAATTTTATCTCTAGTAATGAACATAAACTTAAAGTGGCATAGATAAGACAAGAATGATCCTTGTCTTTTCAATTAAGGCAACTAATCTACTTTATGAGAAGCATAGATATAAATCAACTTAGTCAGACAGACTTGTTTCCCATAGTCTCAATGAAACAAAAGGCAATCAATGAAGTATAGAGAGTGTGCACTAAATACTGACCATATGTGAACTCCTAGAGCAAGAGCCACATCTACTATTCTTCATGATCAAGGGTAGCGGGGAATCACTAGATTTAGGGGACACCAATGCCAAAGAAAACTTAAGTCCTACTGAATGAATAATGATATAACAAATCATAGATGAATAGAAATTAAAAGGATGTGCTACTTATTATGGACATTTTGGCATAGAAATATTAGGCACAATCTGACTAAAAAATTGTTACCTCGACTCTGTTGCAAACCCTACAACAAGGAATTTTCCATTGATTTTCTATTACAAGGAGAACTTGGGTTCTCAAAAGTTACCTACAGAGGAATATAGCAAAAAGATTTACCTCTAGGCATAACAGAATAGTTTCAATTTTTAAACCTACACTCCTAAAATGAAATTTATGAAATAAAACACAATAGTGGAAGGAATTTTTTTAGTGTTGCTCCCAACCTAATAATCAGTAATGCCTTCTAATTTCATTAACATAAACAACCTATTATTTCTTATAATAAAGAGAATGTGTAAGAGGATTCACCTTGAAGAAGAATATCCATTAGTTCGTTGTTTCTTTTGCTCTGTCTCTTCTTCTAGTACAACAAACCAAAAAGCAAACTAACAAAAGAAAACTAAAAAAATGAACAAACTAGAAAAATTAGAACAAACCAACAAATAGAACAAATTAAAAAAAAACACTGAAAAAACCAAAAAAACAAAACAAAACAAAGATGAATAACATGGACAAAAAGACTAGTGTGCACGCTGTTGGAACTGTAAATTTCTGCAATATTTCACATGTTTTCTGTAACCCTAAGATTTCTACATGAGTCCTCATAATTGACTTTTCACCTTTTTTTTGCCATGTTATCTCATTGTTTTCATCGGGTCTTGCATAATTCACATCGTGGTCTATGTCTCCCCGATCCATTTTGTGTGTTTCTACTTGCATGAGTCTATATTACCTATCGGCAAGACTCATTTGATGTCATAATGAATAGATTTTATCTACAGGTGGTTTTCAGCATGAGCTTGGGTCATCGATATAATGTCATGGCGAGATGGTTTGTGTCTTGCTGACCAGTAAATGAGGGTGCCTATCGGTGTGAGTCTTTGCATCAGTGTAATGTTATGGCGAAGTCTTTCTTGTCTTACCGATTGGCTCGCAATGTTTCTTTTTGGCCAAACCAAGGTGATGTCGGAGGAATGTCTTATCAAGTTCTAATTGTCTTATCAACTAGGCAAACAAAGGTTGTTTCGGTTAGACAAAATGATATCAATATATGGTCATAGCAAACTCTTTTGGTCTCACCAACAAGCGCATTAAGGTTTCACTTCAGTAAGACTTGTGAGCTTTAGAGTATAGTCTTGGCGAGCCCGTCAGGTCTTGCCAACAATATTTAATGAATGGATTTCGGTGTGAGATCCGTGTCGTCTTGGCGAACAAGTGTGAGCTTGGGTGGCTTTCTGTGTGATATAATATTGTCTACTTGAGGTCTCCTCGACAGTTGCAAGTTACGGCAACATACAAGATGGATAAAGATTTTCGGTGAAGCAAAATGAAACCTGCGAGAGGTCTTCCCAATACCATAAAGTTATAGCAACTTTGAACAAAACAAAAGGAATACATCGATGAAAGATATGCTCATGTCTCAGCGACTGGTAAACACATTAAGGAAATGCATATCGATATAACATTTGGTAATCTATAGGATGTCTCACCGACATCGTAGAGTCAGGGCGAAACTCAAGGGTATGGGATGATAATGATATAATTGCCTTCGGCATACTTACGGTGGTGTCTTGGCGACTGCCCCGGTGAATGATTAGCAAAGACTAATGCATTGTGGGTTGACATATGAGAATTTCTAAATGTTGTTGGCCGACATATGAATGACTGATTGTAATGGTTGGTTAGTGAGGGTTTTGGCTGAGATGTGAGCTCGAAGAGAAGTGATTCTTGGTGCTGGTGTATAAATAGGCATCATTTGATTGTAAATAAATCATCAAATCTTAGATAGAGACAGTAGATTTTAGATGGATACATTAGAATAGATTTCTCTTATCAGAGACTATGTGCATGTTTTAAAATGGTGAATTCAATGAAAATCAGTTGGTGTGGTAGGTTATTTCTGGTGTCAATTGTATGTTGAGTTTATTGAAAAACATTGTGTATACCTTGGAATTTATCCTACTCTAATGCACAAAATAACTAAGAAATGTGAAATGATAAGATACCAAAGACACCTCAAGATTAGCCAAAAGAGTGATATAACGAAAAGGAAAATGAATAAAATGAAATACAAACAGTTTCACCTTCCTTGCAGTTGATATCTCTTTAATTGGCCTTTGCTTGGAATGATTTGTGTGCTCCTCAGATGATTGTTTAAGTGACTAAATGCAAGATTCAATGTGCAAGATGATTAAAAGAGATGGCTAAATGATGGCAAATGATTGAGGATGCAAATTGGCAGCATGTAGTTATAAAAAATACAAAGTGTTGAAAATTCCCTCGAGGAGGGGGTATTTATAGAAGAATTTGAATTATCTAGAGAATTCAATGGTCAAGATGCATCCAACAAGGCCAAGATGAAGGGCTATGGTGGGTTGAAAACCCACAAGCCCTCACATCTTGACATGTGGAGGGTGAAGTGGACAAGAGGATATGAGGTGTAAGTGAGGTGTCAAGAAGGTACATGAGGTGGAGGAATGACATGCACCTTGGGGAGTGAGGAGATTCCTCAAAAAGGGATTCCTTGTCTCCAAGTGGGAGTGAAAGGGACATTTGAAATTTTTTGGAATTCCTCAAAAATCTACATGGGAAAAGGAAAGGTGGTTGGGGATATAAATGTAAATTAAAAATTCACATTCCTAGGATGATCTAGAGGATAAAAGGTGGGCTCTAAAAAGGTGGGACTTGGTCACATGTGGAGATGTGACAAGTCCAAAGTTCAAAGCAACGGAAGAATGGAATGTGAATTAAAAATTCACATATAAAGGAGAATTCACGAACAAATAAATATCAATTAAAATTCACATGGAAAGGGTCAATGTCAAAGAAAAAATGGAAGAATTGACCAAAAGTAGTTGTTAAATCACAACTAATGATCTTGGTTAAGGTTGTGCAAATATTGGATTAGGCTAATTAATGGAAGATTAGAGGCAAGTGGCAAATGTAGGAGGATGTGACATTAATCTATGATTAAGAGAATGCACATCATAATCATGGATGAAATGAGTAAGATTAAGAACAAAGGTTATGGAGGATGTGACAAAAGGGAAAAGAAATTGAATTTTTAAATTGATTTTAAATCAAAAGGGGGAAAATGACTAATTAAAATAAATTAGCGTATTTATTTAATTTAGAGGAATAAGGTGAAAGACAAAGTATTAATTATTAAATTAAATACTTTATCGATATGAGACAAAAGGTGTAATATTAATTTAATAAATTAATATTAACATGATAGATGGGAAGACAGTGAATTTAACCATATGGAAGTGATTAAATTTAGATGTCTACATTTTGCCCCTCTTCAAAATATTGTTAGGATAACAGTGTTTCAAAGAAAAATAAAATTTGAATGACACAAGAGGTGACAGATGGTGATGCCCCTAGCATGGAAAAGGTTACTGATGCCTCAATGACCAGGTTGAATGAATGGAGGAATGGTAAGAGGGTATGCCCCCTCGAGAGGGCAAGCGGGGAGGAAAAAAGGGGGGCCCATACGACCTCTTCATAGGAAGAAAAGAAGGACACCATTGGATAGAGCTCAGAAAACTAAGCAATTTTTGTTTTTGAATAGAGGTGATCCGACACACGGTTTGCAAATGGCAGCCTCGGGAAGTTTGGGATGAGTTGGAGGAATAAAAGGTTAAATAAAAGGTAAAAAATACCTTTTGGGAGGAGGGGGTTAAAAGGTCATTTGCACTATAGCAGTTGAGAGGAAGAGGATAGAGGAGTGAAAGTGGACGAGAAGAAATGATGCCGACGGACAATAACACCGCGATCGTGCACCGGGCGGACGAGGTTCATGCAATGTACAGCGGGGGCGCAGGCGAATAGGATGTGAGTAGCAATAAAAACCCTCATACGTAATTTACGCATTTTTTGACGTAAAAACTTAAAATTTGAGGATATGGGTTTTGTTGGGGGGAAAATTTAGAAAAATGGGTAGAAAGTAGATTTTGAAAAAAAGTA
>VDFB02000013.1:75747112-75851334 GCA_007258455.2 Sequoia sempervirens | reverse complement strand
AGGATTACGATAGGGGGATATGGATGGGGAATTGTAATAGGAGTATTGGGATGGAAAATTAGGATAAGAGGATGTAGATGTTGTATAAGAGGATGATGTAGATGAAGGACATGACAAATATGGGGATGAAGAAGATACTAGATATCCATTGTCAAAGGTGGCATAAGGAGCATGATTAGGCATGGATGAAGACATAACAGGATAACTGGAAGGGGTGATTGGATTGGGAAAGTGGGTGGAGAAAGCTTACTAGTGACGATAGCATCAAGGGGATCTATGTCATATTCTTCTTGATCGACAAGACTTTCATTATCATAATCCACGTAATTGGGGTTTCCCTTGACTAATATTGATGGAGGATGAGGATTCATGATGGTGAAAGGATAAAGAGGACAGATAAAATATTTTGAATGGGAACGGATTAAAGCTCAAATTGGGATTTTGGTCAAGCTCAGATCAGGATTGGACAAAAGCTCAGATTAGGATGATTGGATGGGATTGCTTTTGATTTTGATGGAATTCAGGTAGACGGATGATTGGATCGGGTAGATGATTTTATGAATTTGATTAAAGTACTAGATCAGTTTGATTGGATAGGATCAAATGATTAGATGATGTTGATTGGATAATTGTGATTGGATGAACTTGATCAGATTGGTGTGCTTGGATTGATTAGATGATTGGAGGAATGGATTGGTTTGATTAGATAGGAAGAAACAAAAGGTACCACTAGATAGAGCTCAAAAAATTAAACAATTTTGGTTTTTGAATGAAGTCGATCCGATGCACGGTTCGTAAATGATAGCCTTGGGAAGTTAAAGGGCGTAATCAGCAAAATTAGGGGGATAGTCAGCAAAATCAGGGGCATTGACAACAAAATCAGGGGCGTAGTCAGCTTTTTGCAGTAAATCAAGGGCGCTACCACCTTTCTACAATAAAATCAGGGGCATTAACAGCTTTCTGTAGTAAATCAGGGGCGCTACCGCCTTTCTACAGTAAAATCAGGGGCGTTGCTGCCTTTTTGCAGTAAATCAGGGGCACTGCCGCCTTTCTGCAGTAAAATCAGGGGCGTTGCCACCTTTCTGCAGTAAAATCAGGGGTGCTTCCATCTTTCTGTAGTAAAATAATGTTTGGTTTTGATGGCAATGGTTATGGCAAGGACGCAAAATGATAAAGTAAGGCCAAAGTATCAAAAATTTAACAGATTTTTCACAAGAAAACACCTCAAGCAAGCACAATCCTATGATTAATATTAAGGGTATGGCAAGGAAAAGTATTAATCTAGGATGCACAAGGTTTCTAGGGAGTCCTTGATATACTCTCGGTATGTGAGGCACAACCGTGAACACCAGTCCGTCACAAGCATGAGTCGGTAACCCCAGCGAGATACTGAAAGGCTCGGACCAACTCTTCACGTCTATCTAGGTATCACCCTAGTTTCGACACTCCGCCAATTACGACGCAACTGGATTGGGGTACAACTTTCATTCTCCCCCCTTTATATACCCCGCCGGTATGCGTGGTTGGAATCATCTCTTGGGGTGATGAAATCCCTAAGCAGGTCCCACTAAAAAGAAGACACTAACCTTTTCCAACTACTCCCTAGGCTCACACGAAGTGCAAGGGGAAAGCGAAAATGAATTAATGCCCCCTTGGGTGACACAAGAACAAACAATCACAGCAAGCAATGAAGTTTAATCCCCCTAATTAGACTATGTTCGAAAACAACAAAGATAATTTTTGAAAATCTGATCAAGTAGATGACCCTACAAACAAATGTTAGTTGTCTTCTTCTTTGCCCTTGGTCAAATTATGCCACAATATGCTGCAAAACATTAGCAAAAAACACCAATATCCTTTCCAAAACAACGTTAGAGGGTTACTACTTGAAAATAGCAAAAAACGGAAGCAAAAACGAAGCTAAAATGATTGTTTTACCTTTCAAACTGTGTTGTTTTGGGGCGCTGCTGCCTTTCTGCGGTAAGGCAAAGGGTGATGCTGCCTTTCTGTAGTAAAATCAGGGCACTGCCACCTTTCTACGGTAAAACAGAGGGCGTTGCCGCCTTTCTATGGTGAACAAAAGGGCGCTGTCGCCTTTCTGTGGTAAGGCAGAGGGCGCTGCCACCTTTCTGCAACAAACTTTGTTAGATTTTTAAGAAAAAAAAGGTAGTTGTGCCCCTCCCACTGCAAGAAGAGTGTTAGAAAATCCCTCTAAATATATCCCTAATGACAACAAACGTGTTAGAAAAAAATAAACTTTCAAATACATGGTGTTGCCGCTTTTCTGCAGCGGCCAAGAGGGTGTTGCTGCCTTTCTGTGGTAAAATGGGGGTGCTGCCACCTTTCTGCAACAAACTTCGTCAGATTTTTAAGAAAAGTGATTAGTTGTGCCCCTCCCACTGCAAGAAGAGTGTTAGAAAAGCCCTCCAAATATATCTCTAATGACAACAAACGTGTTAGAGGAAAATAAAATTTCAAATACGGGGCGCTGCCGCCTTTCTGCAGTGGCCAAGAGGGCGCTACCGCCTTTCTGCGGTAAAATGGGGGCGTTGCCGCCTTTCTACGGTAAAACAGAGGGTGCTACTACCTTTCTGCGAGTTTTTCCTGCAAAATTCTTAACTAAAAGGGGAGGTTAAATGCAAGACCCGTTTGTGGGTCCCACCGGGCGTACCAGAAATGCATACCTTGGAATTTATCCTACTCTAATGCACAAAATAACTAAGAAATGTGAAATGATAAGATACCAAGGACACCTCGAGATTAGCCAAAAGAGTGATATAACGAAAAGGAAAATGAATAAAATGAAATACAAACAGTTTCACCTTCGTTGTTGTTGATATCTCTTTGATTGGCCCTTGCTTGGAATGATTTGTGTGCTCCTTAGATGATTGCTTGAGTGACTAAATGCAAGATTCAATGTGCAAGATGATTAAAAGAGATGGCTAAATGATGGAAAATGATTGAGGATGCAAATTGGCAGCATGTAGTTATGAAAAATACAAAGTGTTGAAAATGCCCTTGAGAAGGGGGTATTTATAGAAGAATTTGAATTCTCTAGAGAATTCAATGGTCAAGAAGCATCCAACAAGGCCAAGATGAAGGGCTATGGTGGGTTGAAAACCCACAAGCTCTCACATCTTGACATGTGGAGGGTGAAGTGGACAAGAGGATATGAGATGTAAGTGAGGTGTCAAAAAGGTACATGAGGTGGAGGAAGGACATGCACCTTGGGGAGTGAGGAGATTTCCTCAAAAAGGGATTCCTTGTCCCCAAGTGGGAGTGAAAGGGACATTTGAGAAATTTTGGAATTCCTCAAAAATCTACATGGGAAAAGGAAAGGTGGTTGGGGATATAAATGTGAATTAAAAATTCACATTTCTAGAATGATCTAGAGGATAAAAGGTCAGCTCTAAAAAGGTGGGACTTGGTCACATGTGGAGATTGTGACAAGTCCAAGGTTCTAGAAGCCTTGGAAGAATGGAATTCAATGGTCAAGATGCATCCAACAAGGCCAAGATGAAGGGCTATGGTGGGTTTAAAACCCCACAAGCCCTCACATCTTGACATGTGGAGGGTGAAGTGGACAAGAGGATATGAGGTGTAAGTGAGGTGTCAAGAAGGTACATGAGGTGGAGGAAGGACATGCACCTTGGGGAGTGAGGAGATTTCCTCAAAAAGGGATTCCTTGTCTCCAAGTGGGAGTGAAAGGGACATTTGAAAAATTTTGGAATTCCTCAAAAATCTACATGGGAAAAGGAAAGGTGGTTAGGGATATAAATGTGAATTAAACATTCTTAGGATGATCTAGAGGGTAAAAGGTGGGCTCCAAAAAGGTGGGACTTTGTCACATGTGGAGATTGTGACAAGTCCAAGGTTCTAGAAGCCTTGGAAGAATGGAATGTGAATTAAAAATTCACATATAAAGGAGGGGAATCTAGGACAAATAAATGTGAATTAAAATTTACATGGGAAAAGGGGTCAATGTCCAAAAAGGAAAAATGGAAGAATTGACCAAAAAATGGTGTTAAATCTAGCTAATGATCTTGGTTAAGGTTGTGCAAACATTGAATTAAGCTAATTAATGGAAGATTAGAGGCAAGTGGAAAATTTAGGAGGATGTGACATTAATCTCTGAATAAGAGAATGCACATCATAATCATGAATTAATTAAATTAATTCATATTAGAGCAAGGTTATGGAGGATGTGACAAGGAGAGAGAAAGTGAGGAATTTTAAATTGATTTTAAATCAAAAGGGGGAAAATGACTAAATTAAATAAATTAGCATATTTATTTAATTTAGAGAGGAATAAGGTGAAGGACAAAGTATTAATTATTAAATTAAATACTTTATCGATATGAGACAAAAGGTGTAATATTAATTTAATAAATTAATATTAACACGATAGACGAGAAGGCAGTGAATTTAACCATAACCATATGGAAGTGATTAAATTTAGATGTCTACACATTGCTAAGCTATCTCCAAGTTGATTCTTTATGGTTGTTTAAATTGAAGTAACAAGCTTATTTTCAGTTTATCAGTGCACATTTGTTGTATCTATGTGATTAATTGACTAGTTCTCTCAGGTAGAGATTAAATCCTTTTTGTTGATCACAGTAATCAGGCAAATTCATGTGGATTACTAAAGTACAGCTTAGTGGTCATAATCTTGCATGTTTATACAAGTTATAAACAAATCATATGCCATCAATTTGATTTTTTCCAGAATAAGTTGCCCACTTCTGTTTCATTTGACTTTGCATACCCAATAAGGCACTCGTCTCTGTAATTTCATCATTTGAATTCATTTTATTTTCTTTATATCTATTAATTAAGCATTTTAGGATTTAGATTAGAAGATTGCTATCAAGTTTGATTTCATTTGTTCACTATCATCTGTCATTGTGGACAAAGCATTTCAGAAGGATAATCATAAGATAAGTCTGCTTCATTCAAAAAGGTACACCCGCCTAGGTTAGCAGCACCTAAAGAGTAGAAGATTGAGTTGTCTTGACCTTGTCTGTTACTCTAAAGCATATCAAGAGATTGACAACCTCTTGAGGCATTCTTGCCTGCATTTTTGAGAGCTAACACATGCTACACAAAATCCTTACTAGAAAAATGAAAAAATTGAAGGAATATAAAACAAAATTACAAGGAGAGACAAAACCAAAAAATAGAAGAAAAAAACATTCATAAAAAATGATCACTCTCTGTAAATGAAGTTCCAATTTCAACATCACACCTGCACTTCACAAATTTTATTCATTACCTACTCATCTTTGACATTTTGTTTTGAATATACAATCATAAGCATGTCTATCTCTCACCTAAGTAACTTCCACGCCTATGATATTTGTTTGGCCTCCTTTGTATAGAAATTGGATGGCTCACTGCAAGGATAATTACTACTCTCGTCTATTTTCACTACCATGTTCTTCCATGGATACTCACATGGTATTCTGTGAATCACGCAAGAAAAAAGATTCTTGTCAAATGCTCCATTTTCCCTCAAATTAAAATCCTTTCAAATTCATCTTCAATTGGGATAGTTTTTGGTCCAAACAAAATTGGAGTAAATATGAAAAATTATTTGGTTTCATGTGGCGGACAAGTTGTTCAAAACAACAATGACAAAATGATGAAAATTAAAAATAATGATTTAATGCTCGTTACTCACCATTTGTATTTGATATCCACAAGGCCCATCTTGATAAGTTGAGAATATTTTGTGGGTTGCACCAGCCTTGAGAAGCTACAAGCAAACATCATGAAATCCATCTGATTGCTTTGGGTGATATCTAAGACCACAACTTTCACCTATGATTTGCTACAAATAGTCAGCTTTGTGCATATGATCTGCACAAGATAGCAGTCTAAACCACCTTAGTCTGAATCCCTAGGTGGAAGCAAAAGGAATAAAATAGTGAGTGATTGTTTCGTACCTGATAGCAACCACCACATCCAACTCCTTCCCTATATATTTTGGTGCTCGTTGTGGCAATCCATAGGCTCCCGCTACAATTGATAGCAGAACTTTCACTTAGATCCAAGAATAAACTACTCTACCATGACAAAAGGTTTAAGTATTTGTGAAATTTTTACATACCATTGGGAGTCTGGGAGGAAGAGTAATAGGATGCTTTCGATTTGTGAAGATTGCGGGGAAGATGAGCATTAATATCCATCTTGCACAGCATAGAGTTTACAACTCCATTATTATGTTTCTCTAATGGAAAGTAGGGAAGCCTATTAAATCTGAATGAAGTGATCAAGTGCAACTAGTAGTCTCAGTGATCAACGTCTAAAAAAATCTTAAAATAAAGTGAAATATTTTAATAATGTTCACAAGAACAAACAATCTAAAGAATCAAGATCTAAAAAAATCTCAAAATGAAATGGTAGATTTTAATGATGCCCAAAAAAGTTTAATGTCCCCTCCAAAGTGAGACATCCATATTTAGTAGATTAGCCTATCATCATGACCCTCGTAGGCTAATGAAGAGGATTAGGGGGTCTTCTGAGGATAATATCACTCTAGTGTTCAGTGTGGATCAACTTTGGCTTTCATTCAAGGCTTCCAAGACTCAGTTGGCTCAACTTACTATTTATAACTTAGGTTGGACAGGGACAGAATGGGATCCTTACTATTTTTAGTAAGGCATGTGATCGGATGGAGAATTATCATATGAGTCCCCATTTCTAATGGCGTATTGAGAAATGATGAATTTAAGAAGTTATTAATGTTATTTGGCTCAAATAGGTCTGTAGTGGGTTGTTGGTCCCATCAAAACCAATGAGTGTTAGACTCTTTTAGTTTCCTAGGTTTTGTTTGGGCTGCTCACTGGCTTTTGGTTGGGTGTTGGCTTGATGTCTCCCTATACTACTGCTGGTTGTTTCTGATCCTATCTTTCGAGCAGCTTGTTCTTCTTGGTCTTTGGGTCACTCTGTTCCTTCCTATGGAGGTGGTCCTATCTCCTATTGAGGGGGAGATGGATGTGGCTAGTCATGACCTCTCTCCTATAGAGGTGGAGCGGGATGCTTTCATGCACCCTAGAAGAAATGTTGGGGGCTTGATTATGCCCTGATTTGTGACAGCAAGAAAGTTGAGGCTGGCCTACATGCTACTTTCTTTTCTTCATTTTCTATTGAAGTGGAGATTTTGAAAAGAGAGCTAATCTTTACGGAGTTCTATCTAAAGGATAAGGGGTGTTGCAGTCACCATGATATGATTGAGGGGTGTTGAAGGCAATGATTTTTTCCCTATGCACTTGTAGTTACTCTTCCTATAATGGCAAAAAGTGTGGTCTATAGTGGGTTGTTGGTCCCATCAAAACAAATGAGTGTTAGACTCTTGTAGTTTCCTAGGTCTTGTTTGGGCTGCCCGTTGGCTTTTGGCTAGGTGTTGGCTTGTTGTCTCCCTATGTTGTTGCTGGTTGTTTCTAATCCTATCTTTCAGGCAACTTGTTCTTCTTGGTGTGGGTTTTGGGTCCCTTAAAACCTGAAGGTTTTGGGTCCTTTCAAAACCTGTTGTATATGGTTTTAGGTCCATTCAAAACTCGTTTTTCCTTTTATCAAAAACATTAATTAATTAAAAGGTTATATTTTAATGTTATAACTTGAGGGTCAAAACGTCATTAAAATGGGGCCAAATAAATGAATTAATTTTTAGCACCAACTCTTAAGTCAAAGGAAATATTAAAAGATGCAAATAAATGAAATTTTAATATTATTAAATTTCCTTTTTGGAGAAATTTGAATTTCTTATGAAGGTCTATATATTTTATTTGGGAGTTATTTTGAAGGCATTAGATAATGATTGATGTTGATGAAGTTTTGTCAGAGAGTGGAAGCCAAGGGTTTTCAGCATTCAAGCCATTGGAGAATGTTACCTCTTCAGTGTTTGCAGCCATTTGAAGCAGTGGAATACCTACTGAATTTGGTATTTAGAGAGGCATCATTCAGATGTTTCAGTGTGCAGATTGGAAGGAATAAAGGGTTTGATTTATTGCTTCAATGATTTCATAGTAAGAGTAGACAATCTCATATTTTCCCTAGTTATAAATAAAGTCAGATTCAAGAGCCTGGTAGGTATGGCTAAGTTTCTATAGCCATTCATTTGCAACAGGGCTAGCTTCTCAAGTAGAGGGGTGATTTTATGGTTAGAGGTCACCAAAAATTGCAAAATAAATCTAGAAGGGGGCATCCAAACCTAAAGAAGCTAACCATACTTGTTGTGAGCAAAAAGGAAATCTTCAGAAGGAGAATCGATTTGTTTCATCAGTTGCTTTTTTGGCTGGAGGTGAATAACAATAGCTACATGTCAACTATTTATTTCAGGTATGCTTGTAATAGACTATTCTCTTGAATATTGAGCAATAAAACATAGTTTGGTGGAGTCAATTTCATAGTTGCTTGTATTTCCTTTATGTTTTGCATTTTATTTTTCCATAAACATTTCAAAAAAACACAAAAAAATCAAAAAACCCTCACAAAACATCAAATCACAAAATGAATAAATCCAACATCAAAAACGAGGGCACAAAGTGTTATTATAAAAAGAAAACAGTCTAAGGGAAAAGAGCAGCAATAATAAGGACACACTCAAATCCATCCAAAGAAAACAAAAGTCCCAAAGTCTTTTTGATGTAGGAACTTCTACTGCTGGATGTTTACAAGATGAGTTACAAGAAGATTATGATAACAAACTGAAAACATGGGCCACACCATAAAATTGCTATTTAACCACTGAACAAAATGATGTTTAAATTAAAAGACACCCAAACCATTATACAAAGCCTGCTAAAAGGTCTTGGTCATTAAAAAGGCTCTATTAAAAGGTGTTTGTAATAAAATAAGCAATAACTTAGTGACATCTAGTGAGGTCCTACATTTGCCTCTAACTAGTCTATTGAAAGAAAAATAACTTGACATCCAATCTAGATTTAGACTACAAGATCTATTGTCCCTAAACTATCTTTAACTTTGTGGAGATTTATAAATCTAGAAGCCAATTAAAAATCCTCCTCTCACAAAGAGAGCCCACAACCCAATAGTAAAATTCCCACTCATCATTATACACCTATAAGATGTTAGGTTCATGTCTTAGTTCTATCTCTAATACCATAAAAACCCCAAGTCTGTCACTGATACCATTACTCAAATAAGACTCGAACCTAGAATCTTATGCCATTGGCACACTCTACCTCATTGCTACGAATTTAACATATTAATGCAGAAAAAAGCTAGAGAGTCTTTCTCTAGAAGCGTTTATAAATTAATTATATGGTCTCTGAAGTTCTTGTCTTAATTTTGTCTCTGATACCATAAAAACTCCAAATCTGTCTCTGATACCATTACTCAAATAAGACTGGAACCTAGAATCTTATGCCATTGGCACACTCTACCTCATTGCTATGAATTTAACATATTAATGTAGAAAAAATTTAGAGAATCTTTCTCCAAAAGTGTTTACAAATTAATTATATGGTCTCTAAAATTTTCAGTCTTCAGTCATATTAATGCTAATAAAAATACTTATCATTCAAATAAATTCCATGAAGAGGGAATGTAAACAAATTAGAAAGATTCTAACAAAATATTAAAACTTACCATGCACTGATAGGAGTCTAGACCTTGCAAGCAGCAGGCATGGTAGCAACATGAATCTGGTTAATAGTAATGTCATACGTGTTATATTATCATTACATTTGAAGGAGTTTTCGATTGTTTTCCATAGTATAATCTAAACACGGCACTAAATTCCCCACAATGTCATCACATCCTCCAAAAGACGGTGATGGAGCTAGTCCCTACGCGCAAACCATGCCTGCAAACACCAAAATAACTAAAACCCGAATTACATTGACTACCGTAAATCTATTCAGCTGCACTTCATATGACCTCATCTACTTTTTCTTACCCTCATCTACTCTTTCCCTCTCTCACAAACAACACTCCATTTTTATTCTGGTGGAATGATATAGGTATTACAACTCATTTCCAAACACTTGTCACATGGTGATTTATTCTTCAGGTTAATTTATATCTCATTTAGGTGAATTTCTCTCATTTAGATTATGAACTCAAATTTTAAAATTTCAAATTCAAAATTCAAATCTCTTTCTCCCTTTCTACATATAAATCTCATTTAGGTTCATTTCTATCTCATTTAGATTATGAACTCAAATTTTAAAATTTCAAATTCAAAATTCAAATCTCTTGTTCCCTTTCTACATATAATCTCGAGTTTCATCATAGGATTTTATTTTAGATCTTTTGTAGATTTTCATATATAATTTATTCTTTTATTTTAGATTTTTTAAGGTTTAGATAACTTTTCCTTTCATATACTTGTCATATTTTTACTATGCATAACGATGTATATCTTTGATCCTATCCACCTACCCTTGAATAATTCACCATGATGGCTATTCTTAAATTATTCTTTGGTTGATATGCATGCATAAATTTCTAATTTTGACATGTTCTTATCTTCTTTGACACATGATCCTTGATACTCATGATATTTTATGCTCTCTAAATGAGGATGGCAATTTTCTCTGTAGGTGTTATTTTGTCACGTATTAGCTTTCATCCATTGAGTTGATTTGTGCTTATCCTTTTGTTTTATATATAACTCACTTGTCCATGAGTCTTATAATGATTATATTTCTCATATGGCTTGTAATAATCATAAGCACATACCTAGTAAGGATATACCTGTAGACATGCAAAATTAGCATTATGCATTCAATTAGGTCCATTCATCAAGTAAACCAAATTCACATTAATCAATTCATCAGGTAAATCAGGTTCATCATCCATTTAAATTAAATAAATTAACTTTATTTGATTTAAGCCTATCATTTCCTCATTTGATTAAATAAATCAATTTTAATCAAACCATAACATTTCATCTTTCATAAACCATCTTCTAATCTCATCTCATGCAAATTAATCCACCTTTATCTTGCATCATCCCTTTAATTAAATAAATCAAACATTTATTTAATTAAATCCCAAATGCATTTTCCATCCCTTTTGATTTAAATAAATCAAATATTCAAGTCAAATGGGTCGAAAACCCCTAAACATCATCTAAGCTAATCTAATCCTAATTAGCCTAATCTAACCACCCATCACATCCTCTAACTTTTCCCACTTGCACGAATAAATCATTTTAACTCATTTATAAATTCATCATTTTCTTTGAACTTGGCATAAAAAAATAGAATATGAAAACAAGTTGACTTGTCCTTACTTCATGTCCCCCACTCAACATTTATAACATTTATTTGCAACAACTTTATTTCATGTCCTTGCACTCAACATTTATAACATTTATTTGCAACAGCTTTATTTTGTGTCCTTCCACTCAACATTTATAAAATTTATTTGCAATAACTTTATTTCATTTCCTCCCACTCAACATTTATAACATTTATTTGCAACAACTTTATTTCATTTCCTCCCACTCAACATTTATAGCATTTATTTGCAACAACTTTACTTCATGTCCTTCCACGTAACATTTTTTAACATTTATTTCACAACCTATGACAAGTTGACAAGTGGCTCCATCTGATTGGCTAAATCATTATCCCACATTGATCTATTTTGAGCTCTCTTCCAACTTGAAAATCTATAAATAAAGGGCTTATTCTTCAACAAGATCATCCACAACTCATGCAAAGTTACTCTCTTAAATTGAGAGCTAATTTTTCCCATCTTCATAATATCTTCATATCAATTTCATCATTGAGCTTAGCAAAGGATTGGGAAAGGGCTATTTTCCACAATAGCACCAATCCACTATGGGATAGGATTCATTTCATGTTTTATATGCTTTAATTTATCTTGTAATTTGTTTTCATTTTGAAACGTGATTTATCATTTCATAGGAATCTTAGATTCGTTCATTTTGAAGAAAGGCAGATTTAAGATTCACATTTTGGCACCCACCGTGGGGCCTATGCCTCATTTTTAACATTTACTTGCAGGTTATTTGATAGGTTTTTGCTTTTTGGAATCCGTATTTCCGTCGAACATTCTCGTTTTAGCGCTTTCATGGCTTTCTTTAGTGCATGCAGGATTTCTAACGGCATTTTTGCAAGTTTTTTAGTGCATCCAGGAACTGTTTTGGCGCTTCCAAGGAATATTTCAACACATCCAAGAAATAGAATAGTGAATCTGTTTAGTTCATTTAATTAAAAACATTGTAAAAAAAAAATGTCTTTCTAGATTAGCGCATATAGGAGTTATTTTAGCACATATAGAATATTTTGTAGTATTTTTTGTATTTGTTTTAACACATTTACTGTTTATTTTAGTGTATATGTAGAATATTTTAGCGCTTACAAGTTGTAATTAAACAGAGTTCTAAGTCTGAGGCCTTCCGCAGATAGAACTTTCACTGGTTAAAAAGAAGCAACCCTAGGATAGACATGGAATTTAAAATGAAGCAATCTAGGATAGTCACCACACAATGATTATTTGTTTTTGCAGTTAAAATGAATCCCATGCTTGTTGTGAAGCAACATCTTCGCATAGATTAAATCATTGTCATTTGGGTTTTAAAAAGAACATTTGTTTGCTTTGTCTATGGCAATAGGTCTATGCTCTCCCCTTAACTGGGTGATCAAAATACCAAACTTGTCTTTTCAATTTCATGCAAATTTTACTTGGGCTTTTACTACATCCTTTGGGAGGGGTTTGCTCTTATGGGAAAAAGTACTCATCCAAGAGGAACGACTCAAGTGGGTTCAAGCCAAAGCCAGGCTATTCCGCCCCACTATAAAATTTAAAGAAAATTTGGGGAAACCCTCTTTTTCTAGTAGTGTACAAGATAACCATCCCCAAAGCCTTCATTCTAAAGGTTGGGAGGTCTCCTGAGGGAGTTTATTATTACTGCACCGAACAAAGACCCTTACTAAGAACCTAGTGGAGTAGCTAGCCAGAGTCAGTTTCCAAAGATCATAATAATCACAGTGCAAGGGGAGGGAAGAATCTGCCCCCAAGACACTCACCATATAACTTCCAAGGACCATTTGCTCAGGGGATCCAGTATCCACTTCTGTCACTCTGAGTACGCGCCTAGAAAAGATGAAAACATGGGTGCCCCTTCGAGGGTGACATGCCTGTGTGAGTCAACACAGTTCTAAGATGTGGGTTGTTGATTGTTAGGATGACCTACTTGAGTACTAAGAGTGAGTCTGCCTGAATTGTCTTTCATGTGTTAAACCTGTGAAAACACTTGTTGAAAAATATTTTTGATCATACATTTGATGTTTAGTATAGGGTTTTAAAAACAACTATTTTTAGAATGTTTGTTGTGTCTTCCATCACATTAACTCAGATAAAAGATCATCAAAAATGAACATGCAAAAATTCAGCTGAAAATTGTTCTCAATTGTTTGGAAAAAAAAATTAGCACATCTAGGGAGTGTCTTGGCACATTTGATTGTTTCTCTAGCGCATATGCTTGTTTCTGCAACGCATATAGGACACAGAGTAGCACATCTGTCATTTTCCAAAATTTTCACTTTTGATAGATATGAGTTTATAACATCATTGGTCCAGTAGCATCTCAAAAAATTTCTCATGCTTAGAGAGTGGAAATCAACCAAGTTTGTTAGGAAATCGATTGCCAATAGGATCAAGAAGCCTAAGAAACATTTAGGTTACAAGAAAACTTTGCAACGAAGAAAGTTTTTGTATAAAATTCGAAACGTTTTGATCCATTATCGTGAGTTTCTCCATAGGTACCAAGATTTTGCTAGGGGATTCACTGACGAGTATGTTGCAGAGCCTTTATATTCATGAGCCTATTTTCAAAGAAGAGCTTTATCTCAACAACACAATCACAATCAGCCCCTTGAGATTGATTGTCTACCACAACCTTCTATTGAATATCCAACACATCCCAGTCAAATCCTTCAGTGAGTTTAATTAGGCTATTTGATATACTCATCATTCTTCAAAAACAAAGGATCAAATCTTAAAAGTGCACCTTTCAAACAAATTTCTAATTTCTTGATTCAACTTCCCCAATAGGATTTTGATATCCTTCATCATTGGAAGCCACAATCAAGAGTTAGGAATTCCTTGATCATATCATAAGATTTTCATCTTATCAGATCAAGACATCATCATTTTTGCACTTATCAAACTGTGATCTAAGTCTAGAAGAACATTTCAAAATCATATGCCTATTTTTACAAGATCTCAATACAATAAACTGAAAGAGGATATTCAAGAAGAAGGTGAGAGTAGTAGTCCCCTTTATAGTGTGAGTCAAAATCCTCTTTTTAGCGACGACATGGGTGAAAGAGAAGAAAATCCATTCCACAAATACAGAGACATGAGAAAAACCCATATAGATAGTGATGATGAACAAGATGAAGAATGTCTTAGAGAGGCCGAGCAAGATCCCAAATTTCACAAAGCCTTAGAAAAGATTTTGGAGTGCAACAAAGAAAAATATTTTCTATATCTAGCTAACAAAGGAGCTAAGTTGCCTCATGACTTCGATACTAAAAACATAAAGAGTAATCCTGAGGAAACACCTTTGTCTAATATTAGTGCTTTGTCTCAACAGATTAAAGCACAAGGACTAATTAAAGATCTACAAGGGGGAGCCACAACAAAGAAATACGCTCTTGATGACATTTGTCCTTACCCTTTTGACCAATGTCTCAACATGATCCCATTTCCCAAACATTTTGAAATCCCTAAGTTTGATCGTTATAATGGGAAATCAGATCCAATCAATCATATTAGGGACTTTCAAAATATGACTTTAGAGTTTGCTCATGAGGACACATACTTGATGCATTTGTTTCCTAGAAGTCTTGGAGGCCAATCTATGGAATGGCTATCAAAAATCACACCACCTGTCAAGACATTTGAGGAGTTTATTAATGAATTCATATCACAATATTCCTACAACATCCAACATCAAATAACCATGATTGATCTTTGCAAGGCTAAACAGAAACCTAGTGAATCATTCATTACATTTCTTCAAAGATGGAGAAGATTGTTCACTAGATACCCACGTCATGTTCCTGAAAAGGAAAAAATCGCCACTTTTATAAACAGCTTAGAACAAGAGATGAGCTATCATCTTAATCTTCATTGTCCTCCCTCTTTTCAAAAATTGATTGAAAATGCCATCACTATCGAAAGTGCCTTGGTCCAAAGAGGGATAATAAAACTTGATAAGGACAATCCTAGCTCTTCAAATCACCACAACGACAAATCTAAGTTTTGGACTCGCAACAAAAACATGGTGAATGATGGTGTTGTAGATGCAAATCATGTATCAACTAAGCCATTTGTTCTTAGTGTTCCAAATTCTCCTTGCAACAATAACTATAACAATGTCAACTCGGTCACAAATCAAGGAAACAATCCTCCTCCTCTGAGGAATAACGTGAATCAAAACTTTACTCCCAATCAAGGGAATGTTAACAATCAAGGTTATCGTAGAAATAATAACAACAATAATACCTTAGGAAATGCCTCAAAAACTAATCCGCAATGATCTTCATTTTTCTCTAGCAGAAGAACTTTTACTCCACTGGGTCAATCTCTAGAATCTACCCTTAAAGAGTTGATGGCAAAGAACGTTATCACCCTACCGCCTCAACAAAATTTTGAACCCAATGTGAATCCTCCATCATGGAATGAATCATACTATTGTGAGTATTATTGGTGCAAGGACCATTACATGAATAATTGTCAAGCCTTGAAAAATGTGATCCAAGATTTGATAGAAAATGACACCATTAAGGTAGAAGGACACCAACAATCAAACGAAGACCACCAAGCATTTTGCAATCCTTTACCCAATTATCAAAAGGGTGAGTCTTCTAGAAAAAGTGTGAATCATATCAATGATGATCATTTAATCAATCATATCTACACTGATGATGAGCGGGTCAATGTTATAAAAGTCAAGGAAAAGATGGAAAATAGGGAGGCCAACGTAACAATAAGGGCACAAGCTAAAGTTGTCTTAAAGGGTACTTCTTCAAAATTTGTTGTGCCCCTACCTCAACATCAGTATGACTTAGTCAATCAACTTCAAAAAATTCCTGCTCAGATTTCCATCTTATAATTCCTAAAGATTTCCCCAACACATAAGGAAATTCTAGAAAAGGCCCTTGTTGAAACAACTATATCCATTGATCTGGATGTGGATCAATTTCAAGCCATAGTGGGACACTTTTCCTCACCCACATGCCTCTCATTCTCTGAAAAAGATGGCATTTCCATAACTCATCCCCATAATTCATCATTATACTTAGAAGTCATGGTCCACAAGTTTCATGTCAAACGGGCTCTAATAGATGGAGGTGTTGGTTTGAACATATGTACCATGAAGTTGGTTAAGGCTTTAGGATTTTCTAGGGACTCCATCGATCCCAGAAGAAAGGTTACTATTAAAGCCTACAATGATGAGGAAAGAGCATTTAAGGTTTAATCATGCTACCGATCAGAGTCAGACCTGTTATCAAGAATACTTTTTGTCAAGTATTAGACCATGATCTTGCATACAACATCTTGTTGGCTCATCCTTGGATCCACGAAATGCAAGTTCTCCCATCCACATATCATCAATGTCTTAAGTTTCCTTATGATGGACAAGAAATCATTATACCAGTTGATAATTCGAATATTTTGACTTGTGCCAACATCAAATCTAGTAAAGACACTTTGGTTCCTAACAATCAAGAAGCTCCTGCTAGTACTTCTCCCAAAGTTGATACAAAAATTAGTTAGTTAACCAAAAGATTTGACAAGCAACTACGGTTCAAGGAAAATGGAGTAGGGGAGTACTCTCTCTGTCTTGCTAATTTACCTACATCACCTCGATCACATGGACAACCTTCTATCACACAACATCAAATATCAGCAATGTCAACATCAACGCAACCACCAACAAAGCCAAGCACAAATTTTAATGGACAATTCATCAAAGAAATATTCCCCATTGAAGATCCTAAGGATAGAGAAATTTTAAACTAGCTCTATGAAGATGAAGATGAAACAGATTTTAATGTCAAATTACCAACATATAGATTTGGAAAAGGGTATTCGATCATGTAGAATATGGGCTATGATAAGGGTCCTATTGGAAAAAGAAAAGGAGTAGTTGAGCCTATTCACCCTCCAGGACTAGCTGCAAAAGATAAAATAGGACTAGGCTATGATACTAACTCAACAAAAACAACATCCAAGACATCAAATGATATTGTCCTCACATTGCAAGAAGGTTCTACTATAAGAGAGGCATGTTTGACAACCATTCAAAATTTTGTGGATAATAACTCTTCCACAAAATCTGGTGAATATGAATGGGACACCATCCACAATGATGAGTTTTGGAGGGATAAAAAGATTAATGTGATACACAAGTATACCCCAACTCTAATCGAAGGTGAAGGTACAGGGACCCAACCATGAGAATTTGAACTACAAGGTGACTATGATTCTAGTGATACTGAGTCAGATTTAAATGAATAAGACTATCGTGAGAATGGTACCATCATTGATCAGCCTCATGATCAGATCCTACTATCAACTCCGTTATGATCACAACCGTAGCTGATTTCACGCAACTCGATGACCCGCTATCTTTGATCCATCCTGATCTCATTGATTGGGATTCATCTGAACCTATCAATATACCTATGTTTCCAAGTGATGAATCTATCATAAACTTCCTTTCCATAGATGATGCAAATGATTGTTCCACTAGTGATTTTCGGCATAGAGTCTTTGATCAGGAGAGTGTCAATTCTCCTAGCTGCAAAAATAAAAATCAAAAAGAAAGATCTAATGGTGAAAACCAAAATCTGGTAGTGTTAGATCAAACAAAAGATAAAATAAAGAGCATATCGGATGGTGAAAACCTTTTTAAGGCACCAGATGATGGGAAGCTTGACACTCTCTCGGAGCACTACCATGAGCAATCGCCTATCTTGATTGAGCCTACAAAAGCTATCAATCTTAAAACTTAAGAAAAACCAAGGATTTTACAATTAGTTGCATCGATGACAGAGAAAGAAGTACCAGAGTTCATAGAATTTCTAAAAGCAAATCAAGTCAACTTTTCTTGGTCTTATGCAGACATGCCAGGCCTTGATCCTGATCTTATCATGCATTACTTGTCTATCAAACCATGGGTTAAGCCTGTGAAACAAAAACTCAAAAAGATACACCCCCACGTTGCATTATTGGTTAAGGAAGAACTAAGAAAACTCCTTGATGTGGGCTTCATAAGATCAATCGACTATGCAGAATGGATCTCCAACATTGTTCTTGTATCCAAGCTAGATAAAAGTGTGAGAGTGCGCACAGATTTCAGAGATCTTAATAAAGCATGTCCTAAGGATGACTTCCCACTTCCAAAAATTGACACTATAGTTGATCAGACAGCTGGCCATGCCATGTATTCATTAATGGATGGTTTTTCTGGTTACAACCAAATCAAGATTGCACTTGAAGATCAGGATAAAACAACTTTCACATGTCCATGGGGGACTTACTGTTGGAATGTCATGCCTTTTGGTCTAAAGAATGTTGGGGCTACTTACCAAAGAGCCATGACTACAATCTTTCATGACATGATGCACACATTCATGGAAGATTATGTAGATGACATATTGGAAAAGTCATACACAAGAGAAGGACATCTGGAAATATTGTCCAAAATATTTGCAAGATTGGAGAAATTCAAAGTTCGCCTCAATCCCAAGAAATGTGTTTTTTGGGTCACCTCTGTAACACTCTTAGGATACATAGTATCAGGAAAAGGAATCAAAATAGATCCTACCAAAGTACAGGTGATTATGGAAATGCCTCCACCAAGGAATATTAGTCAGTTGAGATCATTATAGGGATGACTTCAGTCTATCTGTAGATTCATTGCACAGCTGGCTGATAAGAGTTTACCTTTCACACATCTACTACATAAGAATGTTCCTTTCAAGTGGGATGACAAGTTTGAATTGGCTTTTCAACAAATCAAATAGTACTTAATAACTCCACTAGTTCTAGTGCCACCAAATCTAGACAAACCATTGATCTTGTATATTGCCGCAACAAAGACATCCTTGGGTGCATTGCTAGCGCAAGAAGACCATACAAGGAAAGAACGTGTAATTTATTACATCAACAGAACACTAACAATTCATGAACTCAACTACACTTCCATCGAGAAGGATTGTCTAGCAGTAGTCTTTGCTTCACATAAATTTTGGCATTACATGTTAACTCATACAATCAATCTTGTTTCAAAGATTGATCCACTCAAGTATCTATTAAGCAAAGCATCATTGAAAAGAAGGTTAGCAAAATGGGTAATGATTCTGAGTGAGTTTGACATCCATTATGTTGATCACAAGGCAATCAAAGGACAAGTTATCGCTGATCAACTAGTTGAAGCACCACTGCAAGAAGACCATCCCTTGCACATTGAATTTCCAGATGTTGATGTATTTACTGCAAAATCCAAACAACCATGGTCCTTATATTTTGATGGTTCTTTCACTCAACATGGATTGGGGTAGGCATACTTTTCATCACGCCCCAAGGACACACCATTCCTCGATCATATAGGCTTATGTTTCCATGCACCAACAACATAGCCGAATATGAAGCATTAATCACTGGACTTAAAATAGCATTGGAATGGAGGATTACAAAATTACAAGTGTATGGTGACTCACAGTTAGTCATTAATTAGATCAATGATGATTATCAGACCAAAGATGACAAACTATTTCCATATAAAAAGATGGTTAATGACTTCAAGTACTTCATGGACATCAAATTCACACAAATTCCAAGGCTTGATAACAAAGCAGTCGATGACATGGCTATGATCGCATCATTGTTACAACTCCCAGAGAATCAGGCTTACTATGAATTTTTGGTGGAACAATCATTTACACCTACTTATGACACACCTGAAAGCTAAATTATTTGCCACTTGGTAGGATCTGATTCACCTTGGTATGGCAAGATTTATGCCTACCTAAAAAATAACATTTCACCACCAGCTTTATCTTGTAACCAAAAATGTAACTTTATCTACCAAACCTCTCACTATACTCTTATTGCCAACACCATTTATTGTCGTGGTCTTGATGGTACTCTAGTTCGATGTATTGAACGTGATGAATCTAACAAAGCTTTACAAGAAGTTCACGATGGCATTTGTGGTACTCATTCGAGTGGACTGACCTTATCCAAGAAATTGATTGGAATGGGTTACTACTGGCCTACAATGAAGAGAGAATCATTCACTTTTGTAAAAATATGCTCAAAATTTTAGATTCATGGGAATCTCATTCATGCTCTGGCATAGGAACTTCAACCATTTACGCCAACCTAGCCATTCTCCCAATGGGGGTTAGATCTAGTGGGCAAGATTCATCCTTCATCATCGAACGAGCATAAGTTCATCAACACAGCCACAAAGTATTTTACCAAGTGGATTGAGGCAATACCTCTTACTAAAGTTACCAGCAAATAAATATCATCATTCATACTCAACTATATTATTTGTCGATATGGCATTCCCAACTCCATTATTACAGATAATGGACGACCTTTCAAGAATCAGGATGTTGATGAACTTTGTGAGAGATTTCATATTCAACACGGATATTCAACAGCTTACTATCCACAAGGGAATGGCCAAGCAGAGGCCTCAAATAAGACTATACTAAATTTTTTAAAGAAGAATGTGAATGATTCAGCAAAACATTGGCATGTTCAACTCAATCCCACCTTATGGGCCTACAAAACCAGTGTCTGCACACCAACAAGAGCAATGTTGTATGCTCTTTTCTATGGATCAGAAGCCATATTACCTTTAGAAGTCAAAATACCCTCACTCAGAGTATCACTGAAAGGTCTCACAACAAATGATGACTACAGAGTTTTTCGACTGCAAGAGCTAGAACTCCTAGATGAAAAGAGACAAAGGGCAGCTAACCATTTGAAAGCATACCAACAGATGATGTCTCACAGCTATAATCACAAAGTAAAGTCACATACCTTTCAAGTAGGTGATCTGGTTTTGAAAGAAAATCCATGAAATCAGTAATACAAAGAAAAGAAAGGAAAGTTTGAACAAAATTGGCTAGGTCCTTATGTAGTTATCGTAGTCTACAGTTCAGGAGCCTACAAGCTATCGACACCAAAAGGGGACCTGTTTGATGAACCCATCAACAACATGCACCTGAAGAAATATTATGTTTAAGTCAACTATCATTATCCATAAATGTCCTAAAGAAATACAAAAAAAAAAAAAGATCCAAAAATGTCACAGGGTGAAAACCTGACAAACAGGTGCCTTGTGTAAATAAGCACTTTCCATGCACCAGGATCTTTACGGCTTGTTCTGCATCATCCATCCATTTCGCTTCCATCATCCATCACATCCAAATCTCCATCCATTACTCATCCACCTGCATCTGCGCCATAGCTTGGTCATGTTTTCGTATCATGATCCCTCCTAGTACTACTTGGCCCATCTTCAAGGTTAGTTTGTCCTGCCTTTATCGAAGTAGTCTATTACATCACATTGGGGGCATGTTCTCATCAGATCATATTCATGTATGATCTTAAGATCCTCAAAAATCAGAAAATACAAAAACATCAAAACATCAAAAAATCCAAAAACATCGAAAAGACACAAAATCCAAAAACATCAAAACATATCAAAATCCCAAAAACAGGTCAAATAGTCAATCAAAAAGTCAAAAACAGAGTCATCTAGTCAAACTACATGGTCTCTGTGTGTATAACGTAGGTAAGACTAATCTTTTGATCAGCCCCCGAGGCCCCTAGGATAGGTCTTTAGGTTAGTCTCTTGGTCAAAATCTCAGAAAACCCTAAAAACATTGGAAAATCAAAAATCAAAACATTTGAAAATCTCAAAAAAAAAAACTACCAAAAACAGCCTCAAAACATATAAAACTCCAAAAACATCCAGATATTTGAAAAAATCCATCCACCTCATCTCACTTGCACCTGCAATAACACCATCCATAATAAATTGATTATCACCCTCAACCTTTGGTGAAACAGTTAGAAACAAGTCTAGCAAGATAAAAGTTAAACTCAAAAAAATGTCAAGTCTCAAGTTTAAGTCAGTACGTGTACAAGTTAGTCCATTCTTTGTGTCGATAGTCCATCATCCAATTAGTCCCATATCAATCATCTGATAACATCATGTCCTAGGATGAATCCTTCCTACAATGGGCATTATTTATCAAAAAGAACACTTTGGATAAACAAAATGGCGTGTCGCCATCCACTAACATGTCCTAGCATGTATCCTTCCTACAATGGGCATTATCTTTTGGCAATAGTTTTGGTTCTTATCCTTAAAAACACATTCCCTTTTGGTTAGCAGTATTGAAGAACATCAACTTGTTTATGTGCTTTATCTTTGTCTTTTGACTTATTTTATTGCGCTCAGTCCAAGGACCTCTCAATGATATATGAACAAAGGATTTAGAAAGATAGGAATGGGGCAATGATTATTATCCTTTTTGTCTGCTATGCTTGTTAGAGATTCTTATAAAATAACTTGGCAGATACTTTCTTTGTTAGATATGTATAGAGGATATTTTGGACAGCTCGTTGACTATTGCATTGATTGGTTATACCTTTCTGTGTTTTGGTCTAAGATGTTTGAAACTTCTAAAGTGCATCCTAGCAAGGTTTTCGTATTTCAGGTGTGAACAAGAATACTCCTATCTATTTGTCGAGTCAAATTTCATCACACTAAGTACAACGCCATCCTGGTCCTTTATACCTTGATGCATCTTGCTTATGCATGTTATCAAACATAAGGTAAGTGACCCTTTTAAAATCTCAATCTTTGATAAGAAAATTATTCATTTCTCATCATCATCATCTCTCATAAAGTTGGCTTGTTGGATTCTCTTGTCATCATCTCATTTCTTTTTTCTTCTCACTAACATAACATCATCAATGCATCCATCATACATCCATCCTGCATCCACGAACCATTAGTATTTTGCATATCATCTCACATGAATAATCATCATCATAATTTAGATTTGTTAGTCTAAGCATCTCATAAATCATATATTTGCATAATCATAGCATATCACATCATCCATTTCATCCATCTCATACATCATATCATCATTTAAGTTGTTTAAGATAATATAGATTAGTTATTCTAAGCATCTTAAAAACATCTCATTTGAATCATCATCCATAACCATCCATGTTGAACCTCTTTATCGTGAGATCAACCCTCAAATAGAATCTTTTTGCTCGATCTCTCGAGAGGGCAATGTACTACTGTACTTCTTTCTACTGGGGCATCTGAAAAAATTAGAAATTTTTTGAATTTTGATCGCGATGAGTTTATTTTTTAAACCAATGCAACAAGTACATTGCTTCAAAGAGGGGAAAAATGTAGACATGCAAAATTAGCATTATGCATTCAATTAGGTTCATTCATCAAGTAAACCAAATTCACATTAATCCACTCATCAGGTAAATCAGGTTCATCATCCATTTAAATTAAATAAATTAACTTTATTTGATTTAAGCCTATCATTTCCTCATTTGATTAAATAAATCAATTTTAATTAAACCATAACATTTCATCTTTCATAAACCATCTTCTAATCTCATCTCATGCAAATTAATCCACCTTTATCTTGCATCATCCCTTTAATTAAATAAATGTTTGATTTATTTAATTAAATCTCAAATGCATTTTTCATCCCTTTTTATTTAAATAAATCAAATATTCAAGTCAAATAGATCAAAAATCCCTAAACATCATCTAAGCTAATCTAATCCTAATTAGTCTAATCTAACCACCCATCACATCCTCTAGCTTTCCCCACTTGCACCAATAAATCATTTTAACTCATTTATAAATTCTTCATTTTTTTTTAACTTGACATAAAAAAATGGAATATGAAGACAAGTTGACTTGTCCCTACTTCATGTCCCCCACTCAACATTTATAACATTTATTTGCAACAACTTTATTTCATGTCCTTCCACTCAACATTTATAACATTTATTTGCAACAACTTTATTTCATGTCCTCCCACTCAACATTTATAACATTTATTTGCAACAATTTTACTTCATGTCCTTCAACTCAACATTTTTTAACATTTATTTCACAACCTATGACAAGTTGACAAGTGGCTCCATTTGATTGGCCAAATCATTATCCCACATTGATTTATTTTGAGCTCTCTTCCAATTTGAAAATTTATAAATAAAGGGCTTATTCTTCAACAAGATCATTCACAACTTATGCAAAGTTACTCTCTTAAATTGAGAGCTAATTTTTCCCATCTTCATAATATCCTCATATCAATTTCATCATTGAGCTTAGCAAAGGATTGAGAAAAGGCTATTTTCCACAATAGCACCAATCCACTATGGGATAGGATTCATTTCATGTTTTATATGCTTTAATTTATCTTGTAATTTGTTTTCATTTTGAAACGTGATTTATTATTTCATAGGAATCTTAGATTCGTTCATTTTGAAGAAAGGCAGATTTAAGATTCACAATACCATGTGTTATATATTACAAAGCACTGGATTAATGATAGTGGGCGATGGTATGGGTGTGGGTGTTCTTGCTTGTTGCACAAGTTTTTGAGGCCAATTTGCCTCACCTTTTCTGCAACTATCTTGCATGCCCTTTCATGGGCTTAGAACATCCTTGTTGTGTGTTCTATGAAACCAATTCCTATGACTATATTTTTAATAAGTCCTTTTCCTTAGCGTGGGTGCAAACCTTTGCCTTCTATGATGTTTTTTATTTAATTTCTCTTAGTCTTTATTTGAATAGTGGTGAGTAGGGGTCCAAGGGACCCCCTTATTTTGTCTTTCAAAGAAGCTTTGAGTTGTGATGAGCCTTCCTCATCGACTCATGTGGATGTAGTGAATTTATTTTTGCATGCGACTTGAGAGATGAGAGCAGGTAATTCCTTGAGAATTTGTCCTAAAACAAATGATTTTTTAGAAAAATGTCAAGATCGTCTCATTTTGGTAATAAATCCAGAATCCATTGTTGAAGACATTATGTTTTATCATAGCATGTTCTTATTTATAAGTTTATGGGATTAAAATTTTATTTTTCTTTGAATTATGGGTTAAGAATAATTGGTCAACGAAGGGCGTGTAATGTCCCCTTCTCAACACTAGTCCTTTTTGAGACAGTTAGCCTATTTTCAGAGTCTTGTAGGCTAGTCAAAGGTAGAATTAGGGTTTCTTATTTTCTAGGAGGTATCTTTCTGAGTTTTCAAGGGATGTATGCAAGATTTTTCCAGTTTGTTTTCTGGGTCTTTCTGGGTTTTTGAAGAGCTCCACGAGGTGTAACATGCATGTTGATTAGTGACCATTTTTGGGCTTGCTATTTTTAGAAAGTTACAATGGCTACCTGGAATGTGGTTAAACGATGTTTGGAGTACTATTTTTAGCAATATGTTATTTTTAGTAAGCGTTATTTTTTTACAGTGTGTTTTAGCAGCAATTCAACACTCAATTACTATTTTATGGCAATGTAGGCTTGGCAGAGGCTTCTCCAATTTTCTTGGAGTAAAAAAAGGAAAGTTGATAACTTAAGTCATATTGTATTTTATTGTTGCTTTTGGACCCCCTTTACTATGCGTTATGACTTAAGTTGATTTTAAAAGGTGGGCTTTATTTTTAGACACCCAAGTTGGAGAAAAATGCTTTTTAATTTATATTTATGCCAAGGTGAAGTGGACACCAGAATACACAAGCAAACGAGTTTTAATAAATATTATTGTGTTCCTCATATTTGGGCATCCCATTCTAGAGGGAAAAGGAGTTTTGAATTTATGGGTTTGGACCCTTTAAATAAGCCTCTCTACCTCCTCATTTGGTATCCATTTTCTATCATAACAAAGTGTTGCAGAAATATTTACAAAACTCTTGCTTTAAGGTTGGAATAACTCCTAGTTGGTCATCAATTTTGAGTTTGCAAGATAGCTCTTAGCTTATTAGTTTGTGCATCTTCATCCAAAGGTTGCAATATGAGCTTCAATGGTGATGGCTTCATTTGTGTTTCCAGTTTGGTGTGGTTGTGATATTTTCTAAGAGACATTTTGGTGTGTTCCTTCACTATCTGGTGTTTTTTTAGAGAGCTTTTTCAGACCTAGTGGACTCACATTTATGATCACATCTTCCTAAGGAGTTGGAAAAATTTTGTGGGTGATGGTCCATTGGATTCCTTGCATCTGGGTGCCCCCTTGCTCTAGATTCGATAATTTTTGAATGAGTGTGTGATTTATGGCATGAGCTCGACCTCCTGAAAGGGTCATACCACTTGTAGTAGAGTCTTTGGGAAGCGTTCCTAAGTATTTAGAGCCAGTTGGAGGAGTTTGACTATTAGAAATTGGGTGCCTAGCTTCTTGGCATCATTTGCAACAAATTTGAGGTCATTTAGAGGAGTATGGAGGGATTTATGAGCGTTCGAAGGTGTATCAGGCTTGTTGATCAAAAAAATCAGGATACTACTCCATATTAGACATGGTAATTTTAGTATTTTATCATAATATCATGATTCCTAATCATTATAATGTCATTGAGATGGTTTCCTAACACTTCGGCTTCATTTTGGTTTGGTTCTCGGGTGATCCCACAATAGTGGTTTACAATTTTTGGCCAAACTGGACACTGGAATATTTTTTTTTAACTAAATCTTCACTTTCAGGCAACTATAGCGGCTAAACCGTGAGGAATTTGAAGATGATGTAAACTAGAGTTTTGTGAAATTTGATCTGTAGATTCTAAATATATTTTTTTCAAATTTTTTGGAATCAAATTGCACTTCTTTTTCCATCTCCCTCGAAAACTAGTTTTTTTCAAAAAATAACATTTTTAAAAAGTGACGCTCACTGTATAACGTATAACTTTTTTCCCATGAAGGGTAAAATTATAATTCTTTCGAATTTAGATTTGTAACTCTAATATCTAATGCTTTCACTTGGTTAGATAGTTTCTTATTGAATATTTTTTCTTTAATCAAGTTTCGAAGTCAAACCAATTATAATTTAGACATAGCATGACCGTATAACGCATAACTTTTTTTGTATGTATCAAAATTCAATTTTTTTTTTGTTGGATCAAGGACTTCAATATCTAGTGCACTCATATTTTTTATTTTTATTTTTTATAATCTGCTATTTTTCCACGTGCAAAACAGAGAGCTTGATTTTTGGTAAAAAATGTACATTCAAAAGAAATAAAAAATAAATATAATAATAAAATTAAATTTATTTAAAATTATACTTTTTGGAATGCTTATAATAAGGACTACATACTTACAAAAAATAAATTTTAAACAAATTCATTTGATCCTCCAAAAGGTAAATCAAAAGTGGTTTGTTATTAGCGTTTTGATAGGTGTAAAGGAGACTTTGTTATAGGTATGGTTTAAAACTAGCAGGGTTCTATCCAAGGGTGTTTGATCTAAGGTAGTTTGATCAAACCCTCTTCAATTGGAATGATTTAAATGGAACTTTTTAAGGATTAAATCATTATATTTTCTAAAAATATGTGATTTCAGCAAAAATCAGTTCCTCCCAGAAATTGTAAACCACTATTGTGACAGCACTCTCTCTCATATTGTATTAAACCTAATGCCATATTGTAACATTGATCTAGTAGTACTAATCAGTTTTCTATTTCTAGTACATTGTATTTCACTCTCACTAAAGCAGTGGTTGATTTTTTGTTACTTTTTGTTGCCACTAAAAAGTGGAAGTGGGTGGCTATTCTGCCAAGTTCTTTACTTTCTAGTAGCTTGCTAAAAAGTGGAAGAAGTTGGCTTGCCGCCTAGTATTTACATTTTCTAGATTGGATATCTTGCCACCAATAGCTCTTGTACTTCCAGTTTTCTACATATTGTTATCATATCCCCTTAAACTGTATGGTCTCACCTTGCCTATGCTAGGATCTGGCCGATCAAAAGTGAAGGGTTGCTTCCATTTTTTTATCTTTCTTTGAGCTAATCCTAATGAGTGAAGTTTATGTGGAAAAAAATTGGGGAAAAACTAAGGGGGATATTTCAAGGTGATCTAGAAATTATTATGGCAATGAATGGGTTTTTTGTGGTTTTCTCATGAATGGCATATCAAACCAATATTTTTGAAAGCAAACCTTATTTCTACCTTTAGGTGGGGCTTTTTCTCAAACCATGCATTGTGGGGTTTGATCCATTGGAAGAGATTCCTTCTAAAATTCCTATGCGAAATCGTCTCTTGAGACTCCCTATGGAGTTTTGGCACATTGGAATTCTTCAATTCCTTGTTATCATTGGGAAACCAGTTGGTCCTTCTCACCAAACCCTTGATAGGAAGATGGCCACCTTCATTTTAATTTGTGTTGAAATTAATTTGAAGGTAAGGCTCTGATGAAATCCAATTTTCTAAACCCTCACAACTTCATTCTTGTTAAGTCCTGAACAAAGGCCAAATCTTCTAATCTCCAGACTAAAGGTAATCTCAAAGTATATTTTGGTAATAGATTTGATGTTCTAGAAATTTTTGAAGAAATTGTTAATGGTGAGAAAAAATTTAATATGGTTCATAACAAGATGCTTTTCCCACAAACCTTGGATATATCCCCTCTCAGAGCCTTAAGGTGGATCTTTGAAATCCACCTAGTGAGAGGGGATGCCCTTCCCCTAGTTCTTTTTCCTTTGATCAATTTTTAAAGGAGGCCCCTCAAGTTCATGCAGAAACTAGAGTTGTTATTTTGGCCTTAGAAAATCCTATAGAGTCTAATGTAGCCATTGAAGTTGTAGAACCATTCAAAGATTCAAAAGAAAAAGAAGATCCCGTTATTTTAGATCTCCTTAAGAATCCCATTAAAAAGGGTGTTACTGATAAAACTTTGAAGACAGGGAGGAAAAAAGACCATGAAAAAATAAAATTCATAGGGAAATCATTGGTAGAATATGGGTTATGATACTAGATTCTCATTTCTCTAACCTCCCAAAAATATTGTTATATGTTGGAATGCAAGGGGTTTGAGTAGTGTCCCTAAACAAAAATATGCTCAAGATCTTGTAAGAGATCATAATCTTGATGTTGTTTTCATCCAAGAATCTAATCTCTCCTACAAATACATGGTGATGGTATCTTCAAACTTTTGGAAAGGAGGGAAATGTATCAATATAGGTGTTCAGGTATCTTTAGGTGAGGTGGCATGTCTATGGAACTTGTGTAGAGTCATTCGGGCCTAGTCGTCTAGAAATAAACAATTAATTTCCATGGAGGTTTCTTGTTTCAATTTTGGAGAACACGTTCTTCTTACAAATGCATATGCTCCTCTTGATTTCCCAAGTAAGGTTTCACTTTGGTCTCATAGTTGGTTTATTCATTATACTACTCCTACTCTTTCTTGGATCCTAGCAAGGGATTCCAATGCTATCATAAGTTTAGATGAGAAAAGAGGAGGGATTTATTTCTTGGGCCCAACTTCTACATTTCTAAGGGATAACATCTTTCTTAACCTGGTGGACATGATGCCTTGAAACAGAAGCTTTGCATGGAGTAATCGTAGATGTGGTGATGACTCAATTTCTGAAAATCTTGATAGATTTATTGTCTTCCAGTTTTGGATAACAATAGCTAGTCTTCCTACTCTAAGATCCTCAATTGGAAGGGATCTGACCATTGGCCCATTATTTTTCACTCCTTTATGATCTCAAGACTAAAAACCCCCCTTTTAAATTTTAATTGATGTGGCTTTGTGATACGTATTTGTTCCATCTTATCAAAGGTTGGTGGAGGGAGGGTAAGCTGACTTATGCCATGTACTCCTTAAAATATATTTAGTATGTAAAGCAAAAAACTCAAATTTTGGAATAGGCTCTCTTTCGAGAAATTTTTCCAAAACAAGAAGAAGATTCAATAAAGTCTTGAAAGAGTTTATTTCCAGATTAAAGAAATAGTCATGACTAGTTATAGGAAGTTGATGAGAACACTATTTTTTTCATGGCTCGGTTGAAAGGATCAGAAAAGGGGAAATGCCATAGTTTCTCTCACTTTGACTCAAGGATCCCATTATCTTCAGTTCAAGACATTTATGGAGAAGTTGTCAATCATTTCTCTTCATTAAATTCTCTAATCTAGGTCTTCGAGATGGTGTCATTTCAAATTTTAGTGTTCATACTTCTTCTAGAGGAGATAAACCTACACTTTAATTCATAGATATTTCATAACACCATCACATAGTTGGGCTTCAACATCAAAATTAGCTAGAGGTTGAAATATTCATTTAAAACAAATAGCTTTATCCCCTAATGTATGAATCAAACTTCAAAGGACTATGATACTATTGATAATCTCAAGAATACACAAGCTAAGATATGCCTTTGGTATATATTGTGTACATCACATTTATATAATGAGGTCGTGAAAAAAACCTTTAAAAGATAACAATTAAATACTAGCACTCTTCCATAATATGTGACTTAATTGATTGAATCTATTTGAAATAAGGTGTGCCATGCTATTTCATTTTATGATGTATAACCACCATATGATTTAATTATTATGTTTACACAGTGACAAATATGATAAGTGAAACATTAAATAATCCTTAGCTCTTATAATGTCTTCATTTGAAAATATATACTAGGGATTGCCTAGAAAAAACTTAAGGTAGATATATCAAAGTTAAAGCCATATAACCTAGCCTTAGTGGAGTTTATGATGCAAAAACATTTTGTTTGGTTAAATCACTCTTCTTATCACAAACAAACCATGCATAGGGTAATTACATAAATATGAGGACCAAAAAGTGGCCACCTCACTTTTTGGGCCCTTGGAGACCTAAACATGAGTGCATTATGGTCTTTTGCCTACAAAAAAACAAAATCTAAATTCTTTTTTTTAAATTGCATGTTTACTATGTGGATATTTTAGAGAGAGCTAACTAAAGGAGTAAGTTATGAGTTAGATAGAAAATGTAGATGTGTGTGCAAACCATGGAGAGGTTGAGAAATCAATAGGATTAAGAAAATTCACAAAATATATGATGATATAAGAATAAGGCATGGAGGAGTAGATGTGTTCACTGAGGGTTGAAGATATGCTCCACAAGAAAGAGTGGAGTAGTGCATCTATGGAGGAGTATGTGGAAAATGTAGTAATAGAGAAGATATTGTACATTGGTGCAAACCAAGGAAGCTTTCCACTTGTTGAGAAAGGTTGCTAAAGGTATGATAGAATTCCCAAGGAGCAATAAATAAGTGTAACTAAGGTGGTAAAATTGAATGAAACAAAGGAGCATATTGAGAATGCTACATTGAAGATGTTAAAAGTAATTTTAATGAAGGATAGATATAGGCATGAATCTACATGTGGAGCTAGATTAATTTTAGAGATGCTACTAGTGAGAGTAGAAAAACATAGTGAAGAGATGATATAAATGGATGCAATGAAAGGGAATAACTAGGGAGTTGCATAAGATATGTTGCAAGTACATGCAATAAAAATGTTGTAGGTTTATACAACAATGTAGAGTGAGCAGGAAATTTTAAGTGAGATGACACAAGTGAAGGTAGTATGAAAAAAATATCCTATAGGAATAAAGGAAAATCAAGATAATATGCAAACTATTAAATTAACAAAATCTACCTCGCCTTATTTTATAAATTATTAATAATTAAAAATAGACAAGCTCACCTCAATGAAAGATGGATGAAGACCTTGATTGGTAGGTGTTGAAATTGAATTGCCAACATTAACCTATTAAACATCCAACGTGAGTTATAATATTACCATTCATATAGGGTTAAACTATTCACATGTACTATATATATTAATATTTTATTAGTTACACACGTGTGGACTCAATATTGTCATATAATCAATAGTAGAGGGTCACCAAACATAGGTTGGACACTAACCCTAAAATTTTATTATAATCAATCTAATAATTTAATTAATCTTACATTTCAAAATAAAATTTAATAAATTGAATTTGAACAAGTTTATTGAAATTTACCTGACTATTAATGCCATATGTTTCATTCAATAGATCATCTATCACGACCATTTCCTATAGATGCATCCCATCCATGTGCATCCTCACACCCATAAACACAAAGAGACCTACAATTTTGACCTAAGTGAGGTAGATATTGAGGCTTGGAAGACTTGCATGCCTCACCTTGTGCTAGAGGCCTACTTTGTTGTATAAGGGCTTGAGTCAACGAGCTAATGGACTCTAATGTCTCCACCTCAACATCCTTCTTCAAGATGGAAGGGATAGTGATATGCTCAAACTTTGTTCTACCTAGGAGTCATGGTGCCTAGTTTTGGGCATGTTGTGCCCCCACTCTATCCTATGCAAATCCACCGCATCTACCCTGGAACTCTCGTATATCAAAATAATTAGGGATATGAGTGAGGAAAAACTCACAATATGGATTCCTCAAAAAGTATTATGGAACCTCATTCTTATTACATGAAGGACAGTCAAAAACCATCCACCACCTATCTAAAAAATTATTCCTTATCCCTTCGTAGCAGCACCAATGGATAGGGAACCTCCTACAAGCTCCATGCAATGGTGTATTGATTTGTGGGTTGGTGAATAAAGCACACAAGTCATATTTTCTTTTTGTTTCACTTGCTCATGTGATAGTTTGTCAACATAAAATTACTTTACTTCTTCCATCTTGTTGGACCAACTATTGATTTTCTCACTCATTGATGTTATGTGAGCAATAATGGATTGTAGTAATTCGGCGAGGGTGGACCTATGGGAGTTTTTTTTAATCCATAAGAGCTTTTTATACTAATTAAAAAGTATAAAATTTACAGCTTCGAACATATAGAGGAAGGCTAACCCGACAGCCAAAAAGTAGCCAACATCCAGAACTAAACTACCCATACAACCAGAGAATCCATGAAAAGAAACTAAAGCCGCTACTCTGCACCACTACCCACCATCACCAAAATCACCAACCGTGGACAAAGACCGCCAAAAGTGGTAGACAAAACCACACCAAACCATTAACAAAAAAACCCACAAAAAAACAAAAGCCAACTAACCCACAATTCACATAAAACCATTTAATTTGACAAAGAGTTCGAATTCCACCACCCAGTCGCTATTCTGCATAGCCTTGAGACCGAAAAATTTCTTCATGAAGTCCATAGCCACCGCAACCACCATATGATGCTTCAGAAGCTCTGACCCCTTCAAATCCAATAGAAAAAGATAAATTTTAACAGCCTCATCCAAATTCTTCACCACCTCCCACTCACCCAAACGCGGAAGCTCCTTCTCCTCCACCACCAGTCTCAACACCTCATCCACCCCCACCAACAAACTACTGAGAAAGACTTTCTCCAACAGCAGTCTTGCCTCTGCCTTCGGCACATGATTGTCCAATAAGGAAGCCAGAAAACAGGAGGTAATGCTAGTATTGTCCCTGCAAAACTCACTTCTTTTCAAATGTCCATGCCCGAGAACCATCGTCGCCTCCACGACTAGCAAGGGGTCGATATTATTCATGTTCCTCTTAAGGTGCTAGTCTGAAACCTCCCTAAAAGAAGTCTGATGAGATTTAGCTCCCAATGAAATTGGCATGTCCGCTTCAAAGCTCACCAAACCTTCAACCGCTACCTAAATTATAAACCTTGATCACCCTACCATCTCTTCCACCAAAACCCAACCAATAAAACCAGACCAGAAAGCAGTCCAAACCAGCGACGACAAGCCAGGTAACACTCTTATGTCTCCACACATGCCACCGCTGCATTTAACTTTGGCTAACACCAAACATGGCATCATTAACCAAATCTTCCCTCCGCAAAAAATAAATTCCAATCTCATCACGCATGGGAAAACATCCTTCCCTACTAACGCCATGCTAGGAAATCAATGAAAAGATCACATTGACTGCAAGAGGGTACGAAGAGCTGCCACCATCTCACCCTACCACTCCTTAAAATGAGAGCATGAAAAAATCGAAAAATACTTGGCCATCCCACAATGAGAAGGACAATCCCTTCGCCTAGGTGGATGCCAAGGGGTTTTGAAACCTCAACTGCCTGCCACCTCAAACACATACGACCCGCCAACTCGCCTCCCTTCCTTGCCAACCAATGCCCTTCGCCCATCTAAAGGGCCACCCTCCCATCCATCCACTGACCTATGGGAGTTTGTTGTTGTTGGATCTTTCAACTTTGTGATTATTCCTCAAGTTCTCTTTTATTTTTTCCTTTTTGATCTATTACGTTTTCTTATGTTCTTGGAGAATGTTAAGGTATTAAAGGAGGGGTTTGTTGTGGTTGTTCTTCATTAGTATTTTGATGAGGAGGTGAATCAAGGTTTTTATCATTTGGTGGTACATTCTCAACTCTAGAAAAATAAACAAATTTCACTCAAAAACTAATTGAATATTGATTTAATATAAATTTAACACTAAGCAACTAAAAATACTTACCTCTTTGACCTTAACGTTGTCATGGAGGCATTATGGCGATGAATTGGTGAACGAATGATGAAGAATAGGGTCTCTAAGAATGTGAGCGCACTTGAATGTGCGTGTAGGCTATGAGTTTGTAGTGAGAAAGAAAGGAACACGACTCATCTATAATCTTTGTCTGTTACCTTGCACTCTTCTTGTTGTATATTAATCCAAATTGATGACCTTCTTCTCTATCTTCAATATTATCTTGCATTTTACTATGCTCCTCTATCCCTTGCAACCTTCTTCTCTCTCACACATTCCTTCTACTTTACATCAACTTAGTTGTTCTACCTACATCTTCACAAATTTCTCACATATACCTTTTATATCAAACCTTCACTTCTTTACCCATATAACTCTCTACTCAGATGCCACCCAATTCTTTGAATATTTGAACTCACCTACCTATCCTTTCTTATTGTGCCAAAATTATTTCATTCAATGCTCTACATGATCAAATGTACCCCAGATATCGCACTATCCTTCTCCTACATGATTGATCCTCCATTAATGTTGTCCAAGGTATAAATAGCCTCCATATAACTTCTTAACATTGTTCCATTTTAATTTACAAAGATGGTATTTTGGGTTTGATGTTTCCAAAATTAAATTGGTCCCTTCTTGGTTTCTCTCCCAAACCTCCCTTTGGAGTTCTGGGATGAAAGTATTATTCATGGCATTTTTGAAGCCATTGGTAAATTTATTACTATTGATGATGTCAAAAAATATAGAATGATTTTTCTTTATGCTAGATTTTGTGTTTGCATGGAGGTTGGTTATGAGCTTCCCATCAATGTTAAGATATGCTCCAAGCTTGGGGTTTGGGAGCAAAAAATCCATTGTGACACCTCTCAATGGAACCACTTCCATAATATTAAGATTTTTTTCCTTGTTGTTTTATGATATTCATTAAAATATGAACTTTAAGGGTCCTCAACCCCATGAGGTGTTGATGTTGGGAATAAAAGAGGTTAGGACTATCCTTGGCTATCATCAAATCCCTTTGGAGGATAAGAGATCATTGGACTTCTTTTTTGGGGGAAAAGAAGCGCCTCACAAGATTAAAAGTAAACTCATGCTTGAGACACCTTCAATTGTTTTGAAAAGTGGAACATTTGACATTATATTCCATCCATACCCCTTTTTTTATGCCTTTGGTTAAATTTGGGTTTAGATTGCCCTGATTGCCTTGGCTTGTGGTTTTGGGTCCTTCCAAAACTTTTTTCTTGGTTCCATGCTCTCATTAAAAGCTTAGCTAGGTTTTTCTACTCTCTTCTTGGTAGCTAGTTTTGTCTCTCCTTTGAGAGATTGTTTCATTTGGCATATGTTGGCATTAATTTATACTCCTCTTGCTATTCATACCAAAATAGAGCATGGTGTTGATGCAACAATATCATATTTGAAGCCTTTGATAGAGGTGTGAGCAATTTTGTGTTATATTTTTTGTTTTATATGTCTACTAGTAAATTTGAATGATATTCATTTGTATTTAACTTTATATATTGATGCTTTCCAAAGGGCTTTGTAACTCTATATCATGAACAAATCCCCATTATGAATGAAGAGAGGAAAAAGGGATTCAGAGTGAGTAAGAGTATGTGGTAAGTGATTATTTTGTTATATGTCATTCTATAATTTAATGTTTTTATATTAATGTGTATAGTTTTTATTGTATTAGGTGGAGGTCTAGGCAAATTTTGAGAGGAGGTCAAGTGAGCGGATTCAAAAGAAATCATCATCACATGAATCTCGATCCACTCAAAATTAAAAGGTGGCTCATAATCTCTTTCCTTCCCATAGAGGGAAGTGACTACATTAGGGTCCTTTTTTGTATGCCTATATGGAATTTTTGTACATATATTTTGTGTTATAGATATGTGACTTTATACACCTACATGGCTTTGTTGTAATCCTTTATAGCTTTCTTGTACATATATTGTACTTTGACTGACATATAACACTGTATGCCTATATGGACTTTTGGTTAATACAATTTTTTTACCAATGTTCTCCATATTTGCTATAAATGATTAATTGAATAGTTAAATAATTACACAAGTAAAATGGAGATATTTCAATTTGAGTAATTAAATAAATATTGGCTGGTGAGTTTTATCATAGTTTAGATCTTGGTTGGTCATTTTTTTCATAGTCTAGATAAAACCAAATTAGAAATGGAATCAAGAAGTGGGGATGTCTTATAAGTATGATATGTGTAATTGATGCAAGCTCATTGTAATTGATCATTCATTTTTCTTTATCTTATTTAGACACCCATAAATTTATATCTAGTTTCTCCTTCTTCTTTTTTCTTTTTTTCTATTTGGATACCCATAAATTTAATAATCTCAAAAGTTTAAAACATTGTCCTAATCCACATAATAGTCCATTATTACATTGGGATAGTTATAGTAGTGTAGCCTGAAATAATCAAGACAAATGGGGTGTGAAACAATGCCTCCCCTAGTGTTCACCCACCCACCACAGCATATTTGCACAATCAATTTAGCTCCATGAGATGAATGTAAAATATGCCTCCCTGTAACTTTTTACCTAATGCAACTGATTCTTTTTATAAATTCTAAAGCATTTTCACCATGGTCAAGTGACGAGCAAAGATTTAAAAATTTGAGAGAGGTTATTTTGGAGGTACTCTAAGTGCACTTGTAGGCTTATATGGAACATTTGTAGGTGCCACAAATTTTGAGAAATAACCCGTCATAGTTCAATAGTTTTTCATAGATTGGGCTCTTAAGAGATTACACTAAAATAGTGTAGCTTGGAACAATTGAGATAACTGAGGTGAAAATGGGAATTTCCCAGCATTCAATATCCCACCAAAACATGTTGGAGCTCTTTGTTCAGCCCCACAATGCACGAAACAAAAAATATGCTTGTCTCCAACTTTTTGTTGAAAGCAATTGATGCTTTTTATGATATTTGAAAAATTATCACCACATTCAAATGGATTGGATATCAACATGGTGATGATTAGCTCACAATATAAAGTAATATCAACACCAAATACAATAAGGCTCACTATCGGAGGGCTCACCGCCCAAAAAAGAAAAATTCATTGCCAAAATGCTCACTACTAGAAAATAAAAGAAGATAGAGAAGAATGTTACATAGATAAATCCATCTCAATGCAACAGAGAAATCCACCACAACATTACCGACACCTTTGCAGTATTACTAAAGAATTGTAGACACCTTTTGCTCACCGCATCCAATAATCTAACACATGAAAGATCACATTGCACTTCCCAAATTCACACTCTAATACTTTGCACTTCACATCATGCACATCTTTCTTGTCTATCTTATCATCCCTCAAAAATTCAAGTCTTATTTACACCATCTTCAACCTTAAAAACAATCTCCAATGTTAGCTATGCACATCAACTGTGCAAATTCAAATTAGGTCAGCACCAAAACACTTATGTGGTAGATAGAAGTAAAATTAGACCACACCATTCCTTATTTGGGACCCAAATCTATAACACCACACTACTACACACTTCTACAAATAATAAATGTTCATCACAATTAGTGTAAACACCAAGATTAGTTATTACCTGTGTAAACACCATTAAAATTTTAAGTACACTCTTCCTTTGATTCAACAACACTTTGCGGACAACAAATGTCATCTAAACATAACCTAGAATATTCCATAAATACCCTAAAATCTAACAAAATCCTTCACAACAACTTTCACCTAAGAAATGTACACACCCAATACACTCAAACAATCTTGCCATAGAATACAACTTAGAAAACTAACTTCTGAAGAACCAAACCTCAAACAACTTCAACTAAATAAACATACCAACACTATCAACACGCCTTCAAATCTGCAAGACCTAAAACCAAACTATGGAGAAACACAAAGCAAAAACATTTCTCCCAGACACCTTCGCAATACACTGCTCACACACTGGTGAACACAAATTCTTCTATACATTGATCTATCATACCAAATTTTGAATACAATGCCTTTGAACACCTTTGATCAACATATCTGAAACACATAGGAAAATCTTCAACCTAGAAGAAATGTGGAGCAACACCAGAACACTACTCTACAACCCAAAACAACATTGCTACACATTGTTTCCTATTTTTATCAAATTTTTCGAAAAGCACTTGGAAACCAAGCATCAAAGACACATCCTCATCATCTTCAACACTTCCTTACCCATAGACAAAAGCTTATCAAATAAATACTAGAGGTTGACACTAGTAGCTTACTAATGACAACATAATGCAACTAATCAAAGCATGGATATAACCAACACACTCTTGCAAGAATCTCCCCCAATAATGATCTTCATCCTCCTTATACAATTGACACCAATGGCAACACAAGCTTGTTGACATCGATGACAACACAAATCTTCTCATACTTGCAACAATCTCCCCCTTTGTCATTGATGGCAACAAATGATGTGAAAAACCATCAAAGACAAAACAACTCTGCTCCATACCTATTTCCTTTTCTCTTTTCTCATTACTCATTCTCCCTTATTCATCTATATTATTCTATCCCTTTTTGACAATTGAACATGATTCTCTCTCTCCCTTAACTATCTTCTTTTTCACATGAATCTCTCCCCCTTTGACATCAATGGAAAAGGAAAAATTATTTGTATTACTTATGTTTCCCCTTTGACATTAATCAACCTTATTACATTGTTCTACAACTTCTATTCCTTTACTGCTCTGCATACTCCCCCTTAGGACCACACACCATACTGCACCAATCAACAATTACTACAAATGACAACACTTACTCCCCTAATTGCAACAACCAATAATGTCACTACCTACTCCCCCTAAGAGGTAGCCACCAACAACAATCCAATCAAAATAATGAATCTTAAAATCCATTGGACTGATGCATCTCCTTAAGTATCTAGTTTAAAGAAGGAGGGGCGATGACCCCCAACTTCTCTCATAGATACTCAAATTTATCCTTAAGAAAAGCCTTAGTGAATATATCAACAACCTAATCCTTTGTAGGTACATACTCAAGTTTAACTTCATTTTCTACAACCTTCTCTCTTAGAAAGTGATATTGGATTGAGATATGTTTTTTTCCTTGAATGCATTACCAAATTCTTTGAAATATTGATAACACTTGTATTATCATAGAAGATATAAATTGGTTCATCATAAACAAATCTAATATCCTTCGATGTTTGTTTCATCCACAACACTTGTGTGCAACAAGATGTTGTTGCAATGTATTATGCCTTTGTAGTAGATAAAGACATTGAATCTTGTTTCTTGCTTAACCATGACATCAATTTGCATCCAAGAAAGAATGCACCATCACTTGTACTTTTCCTTTCATCTACACAACTAGCCCAATCTGCATCTATGTAAGCACTTAAAGTAAATTTAGTAACATTTGGATACCACAAGCCATAATCCAGATTTCCCTTCAAGTTTTTGAATATCCTCTTCATTGTTGCAACATGTGACTCTCTAGGATCTTCTTGAAATCTAGCCACAAGACAAACTACATGCATGATATTTGGTATAGTAGCAATTAGATATAATAGTCCACCAATCATTGATCTATACTTTCTTTGATTAGCCTTAGGAGATTCATCATTCTTGCTCAGCTTGCAACTAGTAACCATAGGAGTACACACTAGTTTAGAATCTTCCATTCCAAACTTCTTCAACATTTCTTTGGCATACTTTGATTGTGAAATGAAAATACCTTTATCTGTCTTATTGATTTGGAGCCCAAGGAATAAATTCATCTCCCCAAACATAAACATTTCAAACTCTTTTTGTATTTTCTCTACAATTTTCTTGCACGTAGCTTCATTTCCTCCAAATATTATGTCATCAACATATACAACCATAATCAAGATTTGATCTTTTTCAACATTAAAGATTGCTATCTATGATACCTTTATAGAATCCTTGTTATATCAAATACTTGTCCAACCTTGCATATCAGCCTCTAGGAGCTTACTTCAATCCATATAATGCCTTCTTCAATTTGCAAACCATATCCAGTTTGTGAGTTGTGATTGATTTTTCATGTAAGATATCTTTCCTTTTTTTGTTGTTGTGTATATATGTGAAGTAGATATAAGGATATTTTTTGTTGATGAAGTTTAATCATACTTCATCTTAGAGAGAGAAAAAGTTGTATAGATTAATGGTGAACTTGTAGAGTTTTGCATGTACAAAGGAAGTTTTGTTGCCCTTTTCCCTTAATGTCAAAGGGGGCAAGAAGAATGTGCATCTAAGGGGGAGTGTTTCTGCACATAAGTTAGTTTTTCCATCAATGACAAAGGGGGAGATTATTGCATCTTGAGAAGATTGGTTGTCATCGATGTCAAAAGTGTGTAGAAGATTGTATATGCTCTAGAGGTAGCCAATATGCAAAGATCCTAGTTGGTGCAAGTCAACATTGTAGTATATGGATCAATCTATTGTCTAAGTATGGTGCGGAGGTGGGTGCACATGTTCTAATGTGTTTTCAATATATCTACATTGATATCTTTCTAGATTGGTGTACTATACTTACTGAAAAGTTGCAAAAGTTGTGTCTAAGGAATTCACATTACATATCCTAAGGCAATGAGATGGTTTTTTGGTCTGCATCCTTCCACAGAGCAAGATTTAGTCTTACAATTTAGAAGGTGAGTAAATAGAGATGTGAAGGTGTTATATCCAAGATCTCAAGTCATTACACCTTTGCAGTGAAAGATAGAAGTGACAGAGTTTTAGTCTATGCTCTAGCAGAGTAAAGTGGTGATGAAGGATTGTGAATGTGATGTTTTGGCCATGTTGTTTTGAGGACATTATTAGCAATGTCTAATGTATTCCATATTGAAGATTCAAGTGGTTTGGTGCTCTATAAGTTTAGTTATTCAACGACAAAGTGTTATAGTTGGTTTTAGATGCATATCATTCATTAGAACATATGTTTGTTTCCTTGCACAAGCAGAAGATTGTACAAATCAATGGTATGAGTTTGTGTGGAAACTCTACATGTTTCATTGTATCACAAGTTTGAAGCGCATGAAGATATTTCTTTTTTCCAATACTGCACAAATTTTTCAAGTCAATTTATGAAGATATGCTTTTGTTCTAGTCGACTTAGGTATATTGGTGATGTGTGCCAAAATTTTATGTTTGAGCGGAGTCTAAGAAGTGTTTTTAAATGTTGTATATAATTCATGCCAACTCATTTGGAAGAATTGTAAATAATGTCTTATCTTTTTTGTATATCGCCAATGAAGATGTAGGCTAACATGTTTCAAGTTTCATAATTCCTTGTTTATGGTTGACTAAAATTATATTTTGTAAGTGTGTGGATGATATATGTAGAAGATCAAAGATGTGAACATGATTATGGAAGTGTGAAGATTAATGAGTCCATGAGCAGAGCATTACAATATCCACTATAGACCTAATAAGCATAATTGTTGACTATCAATGGTTGAAGCCATAATATTAATCATATTTCAATTGCTCTTTCTATCAATTACTTGGGAGTAGTAGCTTCCTTGGGTTTCAACCCCTAAAACAAAGTCAGGGAGTAGTTGTTTCCTTGGGTTTTCACCCAAAGTCAAATTCTAAACTGTTATTTACTTGCGAGGCTGGATTAGGATAGTAGCTCCTATTAGCATTTATCACCATGGTTTTTCCCCTATGGGGTTTTTCACATAAATATGGTGTTGAATCTATGTTCTTGTGTGGTTGCTTGTCTTCTCTCTTATTTTGATTAAGTGGAATGCTTTAATTGGTATAACTTAACTTCAATAGTAGTTAATTGGGATTGAATTTTAAAGCATATTGATTCACCTCCCCTCTCAATATTCTAGTGTGTTCAAAAACTTGTCATTGTAAAGGGGATTTTTGATTCTCACAAAATTTGTACAAGGGATTTTGAATGGTACACTTTAGAAAAGTAATAGAAAACAAACTTGAATGTGGATTCAACTTGTTCTCTAGATATCATTGTTAATGTGTCATATTTTGTGTTAATGATGATCTTTGCTATCTCAAATATTGTTTGTGAAAGCAATTAGTTGTGTTCTTAAATCATTTTTTGAAATCATATACGTTCTTGGTAACTTTTTTCATATTTACTAATAAGTCATATTGTGTATTCATTACAAAATTACCATGTGTAGTCTTTGATATTTGTGGTGAATTTTGTCTATTTTTGAATAAATTCAAACCTGTAATCGCATTTGCATATCTATTATTTGGGGTTTCTTTAAATATTTCCATTAATTTGGCATTTCCACTCACATTCTAGTAAACTATACTTGCTTAAATCAAAAAATATTTGTCATACGAGGGAGTTTCCACTCTCAAACATAGAGGAAGATTGCATTTTTCATAGCAATCTCTCCAAATGTTGGAATGTTTTTTCACTCTCTATAGGGAAAGTCACATAAAAACTTCAAGTGACAAATCCATTTACCAACAAGACCCAAATCTCTCAATCTTCAAAGAGGAGATATTTTAAAATATTATCAAAGGCTTTCTAAAAATTGATAAAGTAACAATATAAAGGTTGACCTTACAACATGCTTCCTCAATAATGGAGCACAAAGTGAAAATGTGATCACTTGTCTAATGATAACATCTAAGTCCAACTTAGCCATGAGCTTGAAGCTTAAAGTTATCCATAGAGGAACATATGTGGCATCTAGAGTGGTATCTTGAATTTTGAAACGTGTATGCCCAATAATGGAAATCCTATCATTATTAGATTTAAAGGGTCTCCATACATCTAGATAGGATGAATCAAAGGAGAAGAAAAGAATAACAGGAATTCATGGATTATTAGTTCGTTAAGAAAATCAACAATGGAAGAACAAAGTACACAAGTTGCAATGAAATAACCTACATAAGACAATAATGTAATAAAATATATTTCAAATACTTGAGAATATAAGCCACTTTCAAGGGAAACCTCCAAAATTAAGGAATTTTGAGGGAGCTACCTTTAATAGTGTTCAATAAGAACATAATACACAATATAATGATAATATACTATTCACTACCTCTTATATATACCATACATTTTCATGGATGCCACCCAAGCCCAACTAACTACTTATATAAAACTATATAAATGATAATATACCTTAATTTAGAGTTAGGTTAGTCATGAATTGGCTAAATGTATCCCATGGACATTATAGGTTAAGGGTGTGGCATATACCTCCCTTTAAAGCCAACATTATCCCCAATGTTGATGAACATTTTATGTTTTTGAAGAACACTTTATCTTTTCATTTCACTTCTTCACTAGCTATATTCTTCCACTTGATTAGATACTTTGTAATCATTCTAAGTTGGAACCTCTAAATTTCTATCAAAAGGATTCCATCAAGTTCCAAAAATTTTATTCCCTCCTTATCAAGTTGTTGTAACTACGTTTATGTTGAAATATAGTGTCAATTAGCTTGATGCATCATTCTATTATGTATGTTTTTCCTTGTTCCCATTGGGACTAAAAAGTGCCTCATGTTGGTACTACACGTTCATCCATTAATCTAATATTTTTATGTATCTTCAAAGAAGAGTTGCTTGATAGTGGATGTTTCCAAAGCACTAGTTAAATTGCCTAGTCCTAGTCTCTTTTAGGTGGTAGACCCTTAGGCATCTCTCAAACTAATGATAGTAAATGGCAAGATATTATTAGCTTGGGGACTTCTTCTACTTCACTAGCATCCATTTTCTTTAATCTGGTGATTTGGTTGAAGTAGTTGTTCATAAAACTATTTCCATAATGTTCCATGAGTTCCTCTTGAAAAATAGACCATGTGAAAATTCATCCTTTTTTAACTTTGTTCGTGGGTGAAATTACAATATTTTGTCACTTCTTGGCCAAGATGGACATTTATATCAACATTTTTAATTAAATCTTCACCTTTTGAAACCTATAGTAGCTAAACCATTAAGAATTTGAAGATGATACGAACTGGTGATTTGTGGCAATTTGTGTGTAGATTCTAAACATATATTTTGTATTTTTTTTTTATGAAATAAATCATGAATCTTTCAACATCTACTTTAATAACTTGTTTTAAATAGTAAACAACATTTTTAGAAAGTAACTTTTTTGTCAAGTTAAACATAACTTTTTTTCTAGAAAGGATAAAATTCTAATTTTTAAAATATAGATTCTTAACATCAATATCCAGGGCAAGGATATTTTTCATTATTTTTTGTTACATATTTTTTTAATTAATTTTTGAAGTCACTATAACTATAATTTAGACGTAGGTGTATGTCACCAAACATAACAAGTGTCATGTATATATCGAAATCCCTTTTTTTGGTGAAACAAGAACATCAATACCTAGGGCAAAGGTATTTTTTGAATTTTTTTCCACCTCTATAGAACGAAGAACTTAATGTTTGATGAAAAACCTATGTTCAGTAAAAATTGAAAATTAAATACATGATAAAATTAAAACATATTCAAACTATTAAAACATATTCAAACTATACTTGTTGGAAAGGTGTGAAGGAGATTCCATTGTGAGTATGATAATACTAGAGGGGTTCTATCCAAGGGGGTTTGATCTAAGGGGATTTTATCTAACCCTCTTCAATTAAAACCCTTTAGATGGAATCTCTCAAGGCTTAAATCATTAGTTTTTTTAAAAATAATTGATTTTAGGTAAAAATTAGGATATCCCAAAAGTGAGACACACTATTATGGCAGCACCCCCATCACATAGCTAATGATACCAAATGATTTGATTTTTTCCCAAATATAATGATTTCAATATGAAATTTTGTTAAAATAAAACATGATGAAGATCAAAGAACTACTCCATTTAGCATGGTCAATTTGTTGGATCCTACCATCAAACTTGCACATTTCCATCCTTGGAATGAGGTGCCTTGAGTTGGTAATAGAATTATTTGTGTGATGATCTTGCTTTAGATTAGAATCAAAGAAAGAAGCTTCATGTTCATTTGAAGATAAATTTACATCCCAAGTCTTGTGGTGTAAATTTTCTCATTGGGAGTCCACAACCACGTAATTCTAGAGATAAGGTAATTATTTGAACACTGTATTACTATCTTCTTTCATAGTGATCCCTTTAATCTTCTTTTTAATTTATAGCAAGATTGCCTGAGTATGTGCAAGATCATCGTGCAAAAAATAGGCCCTTAAGTGGCAAAAAATTTAGAAAAATCAGTGTTAGGCAACTTGACATAAATATTTGAATAAGTTATCTATATTATTTCAAAAATATGTAAGAATAGAATTTGTAGAAAATTGAATGTAGTTTCTAAAATACTAGGTTTATTTAAAACAAATAAAATCTATTTGGTGAAAATTTGAAATTTCAATGCGAGTATCAAAAAAATAAGAAGTAGGTGTCTCATCATTCGAATCATAATAAATGAAAGATTTTATATATAAGTAGAGGACCTATAACCGAATGTGATGCATATTTTTTGTAATTTTTTCCAAGTAAATAATTAATTATGAATTTTTATTACAACTTTTAGAAAATATAAAACTCATGCTAACCACCTTAACTTGGTCAAAACTTCATGAAATTTAATTTTTCTTTTTTAATCCTATATTATGTGAAGTATAAAATGTGACGACATGTTTTGATTCAAAAATATGATACCGTCGAAAGTTATAGATGTTTTTCAATCAGCCTATCGATCGGACTTTAGTGAATTATAATAGAAAATGAATAATAATTATTTATTAAATTCAAATTAAATCATAATTTATATTTTTGGAAAGCTGAGAATCTCCTCTAAAAACCCTTTTCATTTCATTAATTTTGGGTGAAAAAAAAGTCGTCAGCCACATACCCTCATAATATTGCCACTTTTTGGCGCACCATGATCCTGCACATACCTGCCTCCTTAACCCTATTGGTTGCTTCCTTTATGTCTTCAATGACCTCATGCAATCCATCTCCTCTAATATTGTATCATCCTTGTCAATATTCTTCCCAAGAGTGACTAAATCCCTTCCTTTGGCATTTATTGAAGCCCCAATTATGATGTTGAAAAAAAAATTCCATAAAAACTTACTCAAAACAAATTAAAATCATATTAAAATTTGAATATAACTTACCTCTACTTGGAACTCATTTTTCAAAAAAATCTCCAAGAAGTCAACTAACTTAAAGCCTTGGGAGTGAATTTGGTGAGAACCCTATTTTCATAATAACTACTTCAAAATTGCTTCAAATACTTTCAAATCTAGACTATAATAGCTATAATATGTCCTTATCAACCCTCCAAATTACACAAAACAAGTCAAATTGAAAGAAAAATGTGCTTCACAATCTAGCATCCTAAATAAATAAAAATTGTCTCATTTCTTGCCTTCTAGATGCCAAGATCATGCTCCAATATCACTTGTATGAAATAACTCGCACAAGAGAAGAATATAATAGGAAATGTGCTACAAATAATTATTAATAATAAGCCACTTTGAGGAAGCTAACTCTAGTAGTCTTCATTAAGAACAAAATACAAAATATGATGATAATAAACTAACTAGTATTTAATATATATCATACTTATATCATGGATGCCACCTAGGCCCATCTAACTACCTATATAAGACTATATAAGTGATTGTATAACTTACTTAAGGGTTATGCTAGCCATAAGTTGGTTAAAGATATCTTAATGCACACTATAGGTTAAGGGCATAAGTTAGATGTGTGTTGGGACAAAATATAGTGGTTTATGATATAGCAAACATTTTTATGAGGGAGGAGGGAATGCCACAATAGTTTAGGGTCATTGTGCAAGGTGGTAGCATGTTGCAATGATGGTGAAAAGGATTTGTTTGTTTTTGCATTGTAGAGTAATGAGATAATTTTTATTTAGAATCTTAGCATCAATAAGTTTGTGTCTATGGATGTCCTTGGGTGTGTGATGAAGGACTTTACATTCTTCATCAAACCATCTATTCAAATGGCACCCACCAATTCTTTAATTTCTAGCTCTATAAATATACTATGGGAAGACACTTAGTTTAGTAGTTTGCAAATATTGACAAATGAAAGCTAGCTGATTTCTACCTCTAGAATTAGAATATGGAAATATATTTATTGTTTTAGTCCATAAAAATTTCACTAATGAAATAGCTTTCTCATGTGTATTTTTTATAGAAGCAAAGGAAGGAAAAATTGTTCTTAGGTGTATAGTATAAATAGTGGCAAAAGAGGAGTCAAAATAATAATAGTATAGGGCTTGTAATGGAAGTCAACATGGAAAGACAACATATGGATTTTGAGGTTAAAGGATATGTACTAGCCCCCACCTTTGTGATTAAAACATATAAACCTATGCCAATTTGAGAAACAAGATAAACCAAATTGAAATAAAAACTCCGACCTTTGTAAGAAAAATTATTGATCATCCATTAAAAATGAAATAAATAATTAAAACTTTGCTAGCAAGGAATTCATTTTTTATGACATGAATAGTATTATACTTTTATATTAAGATATAAAAACTAAAATATACAATTCACATAAAAGATGAGTGGAATGGAATCACACCCAAGAATTCTATGTTGAGTTCATAAAGACTTTCAATATTACAAAGAAAGCAAAAAAAAAGTGGAAGGGTCCTTAGTTTGTAGTGAAGTTGAATGGTTTTGAATGAGTGCACTAAAGATCAAACCTCATTAAGTGCAAGGCCTTTGAAATCATAAGAGATGAGACCAAGATTATGGTCTTAGACAATTTTATCAGAATAGTTACCCTTCTATTCTTAACTATAGAAAAATATCAAACTTAGACTTATAAATCTTCTATAATACAATAATTATGATTATGAACCATTTAAGAGACTTAACCCCAAAAAAGTTAAAATTGAAAAAAACAAACTAAACCATTACATTGAAAGGCTATTATCACAATCTTGGGATGCCTCTGCCTGCTAAATTTGTTTAATTACCAATTGGGTTAACTCATTAAAGAATTCAATCAACATGGTCACGAATCTTCGCTGAACTGCCAACAACAAATTGGCCGATTGTATTAAATCATACAAGAATTCAATCAAAATGGTGACGAATTTTATTTGTGGTGCTTGTACCTATTTCACCTGTTTAATAGCCGACACCTACTTGGATAACCAGATTAAATCATATAGGAATTCAATTAAAATGGCCATGAAACATAGTTAATATGCAAATTACCATATAACATTCAGAAGAATTGGAGTCACAATGAACAGATGATTTCATTCTAGAATAGATATGAACCTGTGATAGAACTGTCCTTTTATAAACAAGGTGTTCTTCTTACATTTCATGGCAGGCTTGCATGAAACATTTTCATGCCTTGTTACTTTCTTTGCTTTTTTCACATAATATGTTATTTCATAAAGGAAGAAACATGCCATTGCTTCATGAAATTACAGTTTTGCTTGTATTGATGATGAGAATGTCCAGGTTTCAATCGGTGTGCTCTGGTAGCCTACATTCGCAGGACATAGGCCATAAAGTGTTTGATGTTATACGTTACGGAGCAAGAGCCAATGGCCATGAAGATGACAACCAGGTAAGAAATTGAAATCAAAGACATTGTTTACTTAGTGTGTTTTATGCCATCTTGAGGACTACTCACTGTTAGTGGTCAATGTGCCAACACTTTAGAGAAGTTTCTACCTCCAATGTATACCACAATGTGCCACACTTTACAGTGGGCACCACTCCCAATGTATACAAACATGCCCACATTTTACTGTAGCACCACCCTCAATATAAACCAACATACAAACACTTTACAGTGGGCACCACCCATTAACCACAATGTGCCAAACGGTTTAAGCTCTTCCCTATGGGATTTGGTGCACATTGAGTGAGTGCATAGAAGGAAAAAGGGTATTTTTTTTATTACTTTTTTTGCTTTAGTCTGCTGGTAAAAATCAGGGGCATTAGTGTAAAATGAATCCCACGAATAAAAGAAATGGTTGTAAATTCCCAACATAAGGATCCAAGAATAAAGGAGATGATGGTAAATTCTTCCTAAGAAAAAGGGGGAATAGTAAGTAATCCAGTGTGTTTTACTATCTCTAGAATCAGAAAAAGTTGCATTCCAACTGATCAAAGTTCATGATATTATGTGTCTAAGCTTTTGCTCCAGGTAATAAGTGGATATATATGCTTACATTGCATTGGCCTAGTGAAATATGTAGGATACCAGATTGCTGACAGTTTTTTTTTTGTAAGGCACTGCATGTAATGAAAGATTTGCTATTTGGAAAGCAGGCTTCCAGATGCATGTTGCAAGTTCCCTTGTTCATGTGTTAGCATCTTCTTCCTCTTTAGGAGAGAGGACCTAGTACCTGAGCATGTTCCAATAGTTGTTATAGCATTTGTTGGTTTGATGTCCAATGATTTTAACAATATTGGACCAATAGTTGTGACTTTAAAGTTTTTAGTGTTGATGATGACTACCCATAATTGAATGAGATATATTCTTAGATCTAAAAAGAAACAAATCATGTGATGTCACATCAGTGCACCAATAAAACATGATATAGTGCAGAAGTTTCGGTCTCACTTTTTTTGGGGCCTTTTTGGACACCTCGACAAAAAGCATGCTGATGTGGCATAATATTTGATGATGTGGCCTTGAAATTTCCATGTAGGATTTTGAGAAACGTGGAGTTAGGGTGCTCAACTACCAGGTCCTCTTCCCTAGTGCTAACACAAGCATTTGTGTGCTTTATAAGTCCATTTTCCTTGTGATTTATTGCTAATGTGAATGCTGTTCTGAAAATCACAAGCTTCAATACAATAGTGGCATATGCATTGCTGAGGATCTCACTCAACATCAATATCTACCTATCTCCGCCTCTGCAGCAAGATGTGCTTAAGGCCTAGCATTTGTTTCTCAGCGTATATCTTACAATTCATTTGCTTGAATTCTCAAATGCAGGCATTTCTTGGAGCATGGAATGCAGCATGTATTTCTGGCAATCCATCTGTAGTTTATATACCCAAAGGAGAATACTTGCTCAACCCTATTACCTTCAAGGGGCCTTGTAAAGCTCAAAATATCAGGGTGCAGGTAATGTTATTTTTTGAGATTAATGTCATCTTGATCTTTGCTTATTTAGGCCTAGAAACTACGTTCAACCGAATCATGAGCCTTTCTTAGAGTGATTAGAGATGGTAGTACAACGACACCAATGTTCAATTATACTCCATTATCGATCAAGAAATTGGTCTGGACTTAGTGTTCTCATTCAAACTTAAAATTGAAAATGCATTTTGGACAGGTAGTAGGAAATCTTATAGCTCCAAGAGAAGACAGTCTCTGGAACAAACAAGTCCTATATCATTGGCTACAGTTCACAGATGTAAATGGGCTGATAGTTGAAGGATGGGGATCTCTAGATGGAAGTGGAAAACCTTGGTGGGATGAATCATGCAGAATAAATAAAAAAAATGTATGTAGATTTACGAAACTATGGTATATTTCTTTGATAATTTAACTTTCTATACAGAAGAAGCTAATCAGAATCCTGGGTTTGGCATCTTCTTTTCAAATATGCATTATATGCTGCTACTAATATATACCTGTAATGTCTGTGCAGCCATGCAGACAAGGACCCAGCGTAAAAATTCTTTAACCCATTGCTTACAGAATATCATCTAAATGTTTCTAAGATGGAATAAATAGAAAAGCCATTTTAAAAAATTTTACCTTTTTTTTGAAAAATGGATCTTAGTGGTAGAACATGAATAAATTGTGAGGAAAAATAGAAAATCTCATTTTTTTGATATTCATCTTTCTTATGGAAAATGGTTTTTTGTGGTAGTACAATGCACATAAACAAAATGTAATGACTAAACTGTGATCATGTATATTTACAGTCGTTGCAATTTAGCAGATGCACAGATATTACTCTGAGAAATATGATCTTGACCAACAGCAAACAAGTTCACATACACTTTGACTTCTGCAATGATGTTAAAGCATATGGACTGAAAATTTTTGCTCCTTCTGACAGTCCAAACACTGATGGAATTCACATACAACAATCTAAGAATGTGATGATTCAAGATATTATTGTAGGGACAGGTAAACCTTAATCTCTCCTAGACAATTCAAGAGAATATCTATAGCTTTTAAACTTGCATTTTTATTATGATAGAAAAATTCAACATCAATATATACATCCATGCCCACTTTGGATGCCTGAGATGAACCTTAGAAATTCGTATACACAAAAGTCCAATCATTCTAGTCTAAATGGTTATCAATTGGCAGTTCTCTAATGATTTAAGTACTTTATCTTATGCAATAGGCGAGTGTAAATTTGGGTGACATAAGCCAAGGATTATTTATGCTAACTACAGTATTTGTTACTACAAAGTGGGAAGTGGGTACAAACAATTGCCATTTTAAAAGAAATATTGTGAATGTGTAGTTATTTCTCCAATAGCAGTAATGAAACAGTATCAGTGCAAACATTACTTTATGGCATGGGACTTCAAATGAATATAAATATCATATTCAGGTGATGATTGCATTTCTGTGGGACATGGCTCCTGCAACATTCACATTCAACATGTTACATGTGGACCAGGGCATGGAATCAGGTCATAATTTATCTCCAAACTTCATAGCTTTTGTTGTAATTTTCTCTTTTGGAGACAAGTATTTAATGTTAATTATTACTTCTTTGTTTAGTTCAGTGTGGGAAGCCTGGGAAAACATAATCAGGAAGCTTGTGTAAGAAATGTCACTGTAAGTGATGTCAGTTTGTTTAACACTGACAATGGATTGAGAATTAAAACATGGCAAGGTGGAAAAGGCTTAGCTACACATCTAACATTCTCTAATGTGGAGATGAGCAATGTTAAGAATCCCATCCTCATTGATCAGTATTATTGCCCTCATTCTTCTCATTGTTCTAACCAGGTAGGCATACAATTAACGTTTTAATTTGGTTTTATTGATCCAAGCTTTGAGCTAAAATTACACTAACTAAATTGATATGCTGGTTGTTGTAGACCAATGCAGTTCAGATTAGCAATGTTGCATACAACAATATAAAGGGAACTTCAGCAACAAAGGTGGCAGTCAAATTTTCTTGTACAGCAAAAGCTCCATGCTTGAACATTAGCCTCCAGGATGTGCACTTAATTTATGTAAATGGCAGTCATGAGGATATAAAAGGTGGTAATGCAATATCTATGTGTTATAATGCTCAAGGTGGTTGGAGTGGTGCGGTATATCCTCCTAGTTGTCTGCTACATTCTAACTAGAATTGTCCCATCAGTTTTTCTTACAAAATCAGAAGAACCCATTAAATAAAAGCCCATGGAAGAGACAGGGAAGCAACTTTTTTTACATAGTTTGTTCTACTTAAAATCATCTTTTGAGAACCAATGGATAAACTTAAGGTCCATAAAATTATCCCTGCATGATCAAGAGAGACAACTCTCTTATTTCAAATGGCTTGTCTCCACTGTTTAATGATAGAAGTGTTATTTTGATCAATCATGTATGCTAACATTAATAGCTTGTGTTTGACCTTACTGTTAAAGCTAAAGATAATTGGAGGATTGATTAATTTTTTAAGATATTCTCAATGTAAAAAACTGATCAAATATATCCTTCAATACAATAAATGAAAATTCTAATAAATTTTGAACACTTACAAAGGTAAGATAGTTAAATACACAATTTTTTTATAGCCATTGGTGGGCAGCCCAGCTAATTGTTGACGAGTTCAAACTAAATACTCTTGATTCATCTGCCCTGGGAAAGGACTAGTACCTAATAAAATCCAAGATAATGTCATATTAATTATTTTTATTAAAAAGTATATTCATTTCATTTCGTTGTAAGATGTTTATGTCGAGAGACGTTATACAATGGCATTTGGTGTGTTCATAAAAACTCTATCTTAAATCAAGGAGAATTCTTCAAATCATCACCCTTTGTTTATTTTTTCTCTAAAAAAACCATTTTAAAATAATAACTACTTAAAAAAAACTCCAACAAAAGCCTAAATAAAGGCATTTTAAATGGCATAAAAGCCATAATGTTGAGGTAGTTTAATTTTAAAGCCATAGTTTTATTGTTAACTATCTTTTTTCTTTACTTGCATTATATATAATTTGAGTGTTATCATTAGTTATTTTATTTTTTATTTTTTAAAAAATCTATTTCTAATTGTGTTAGTTGATATCTAAATCTATAGTTTGTGAGCAATTTGTATCATTTATCTTGAATTTTACAATATAATAACTTTGAATTATTACAGTATATTTAAATCATATTCAAGAGTAGGAACTCCTTTTGTTGGATTATATACATGTGTTAAATTCCAAAGCTTGAAGCCTTTGTTCTTCTGCTTTTCTGTAAGATATTTGCACAAGGAAAAGCAGTAAAAATAATACTCACACACTACAAAAGAAATAAACATGGATGTCCTCTTCTAATGATAATTCAAGAGACAACAGGAACAGGAAAGTCATAAGCTACTTTTATGGTTAATTCCTTAAAGTCAGGCATGTTTGGTTAAAGATTTAAAAAGCCTTAAAAATTAAGTTTGAATTAGTTGCTCAAATTTGATGCTGGCAGATTCCTACGCCACTTGAAAAGATTTTAAAAGCTTTAATTGAGATTCTTCTACTAATCTCTACAATACTCAGAGTTTTAAAGATACTCACACTCCGAAAATAAACATAAGGTTCTCTTATCAAACCGAGCTTTGTCTATTTATTTTATCAAAATAAAAGAAGGGAAAAGTTAAGTATTCATGCCTAAATAAATATAGGAATTTCTGTACTCAAAACTCCAAAATCAATCACTATGAAATTCGAAGGTAACTCAGCCTTCTCCACCTCTACTTACTAAACGCTACTTTTCTTGAGGCTTTCAATGAAGAAGCTCTATTCCAATTACTATAGATGTCACTGCACCAGAAGGGACTGAGCAAGCTTCTCTTGTTTTACTCAAATGATGACAGAATAATTCCTCTCCATGAAGTACATGCTAAGAAGAATAAAGAGTTGTCCCCCTTTCTATTCTAAATTTAAAAAGAATATAAAATTTCAAACTTGAGACTCATTCAGCAAGCCAGAAAGATGGATTGTAGCCAGATTTTGTGGTCGTTGCTACCTTGGTAAACATGTCTATATAATGCTTCAAAGGGAGGCCATCTTATTGAATGCACTTACTGAAGCAAATATAACGTGGTCTCATGGTGTGCAATGCTTGCAGCCACTTCTCTAAGCTGGAAATCACAATTAGACCATAGACCCGAACAACCTAGCAGATGAAGTCTATGTTTAAAACGTAGAAAGTATATTTCAAAGAAAATCAAATCAAATATCAGAAAGACTCCTTTTTAGTTAACTGTACTAACATATAGATAAAAGTTGTTTTATTAGGTCGCTAAGCCAAATGCCTAGAAGAGGATTTTTTTTTCTACTCACGTTATATATTTCTTTAATTTTCTATCACCCCATTACAATCCTAATGTAGAAGTTTTTGCAATTTACATAAACCATTGTTCAAATTATGAATAATCCCTTTAAATGTATTTATGTTATAGATTATGCAGATTGTTTATAACTCCTTCAAAAACACATAAGAGGATTTCTTTATAGTTTTTCTCTAAACTGTTCAATATTTTCTACTTCAAGATTTCTATCTTATAGAGAAGCTTCAGTTGCGTCAAAATTATCAAGAATAAAGTTGTTTGCAGTCACAATCTGGCCAAGACAACCACAACTCAAAACCAAAGACACTGAATCAGAACCTAACAATTTTTCTAAAAGTTTAAAATCGGGCAGTATTCCTTCTACCATACATGAAATAGAATTCAAAAACCTTGTAATTCTTTATCATAATGGAAATGCAAGTATGATTACCAAATTCTAGGATAGCTTTGAAGTCAAGAAATGAACCTCACATAAAACGAATTGTTCCACAGTCTCCTTTCTTGCCCACTTCTTAAATAGCTGGTCTCTGTTCTTCTTAAAAAAAAAACTTGTTTAAAATAGTAAACTATCTTTGATTCGCCAACCCCATATATCTTCTAAAACAGGTATATATAATAATGCTGGAGGATTCTGTTATAGATTTGGATTAGAATAAGAAACAAAAAAATAGTTGTCTACAGTTGTCTAACGGTATAGACTAATAGTTATCTATTTGTCTGTTTCAGAAGCTTCTTTTATGCTTAAATGCATTACACTCAGCCACGCTGAGTTATGGTTATAAAAAACTTTGATAATTTAGTTTGAATTAATTGATTGTCACTTACTTAATTTAGAATGACTCAACATTTTGCATTAATTGTTTTTTTTCTACGTAATGCCTTCCTTATTAATTCTTAACTGCGTTCCCTTTCTACACACCAAGTCAAGGACATCATGGCGCCCTATTTTCAAAAAGATAATAGTTATCTGTTTGCATGTCTCAGAAGCTAGATTTTAAAAGATTTAAAAATTCAGTTTGCATTAGTTGCTCAGATTTTATGCTAGCAGATTCCTACACCACTTTGTGGCTGTTTTCATTTTAATATTGTTTGCTGGTTTTACTGCCTATAAATAGGCAGTAATTTCCAAAATGCCCTCAACTTGAGCTATCACCCCCATTTTACACAAAATTTTGATAGATAAAATTAATTCCAAGTAGTCACTTTTTCCCTTCCTTAAGCAATGGTTCCTTCCCAAAACATAGGTAACAAATACTAACCACCTTCTATTATCTGGGGCACACTTTTTAATAAATGATCAAGCTTAAAATAGTATTGATCGCCCTTTAAAAATTGCAAACACATTCAATTTTAAAGTTGAAAAATAAATAACAATATAACCACTTCCTCATAGATTTAGAAGCATTAAAAGATAGTTAACAATAAAACTATGGCTTTAAAATTAAACTACCTCAATATTATGGCTTTTATGCCATTTAAAATGCCTTTATTTTAGCTTTTATTCAGGCTTTTGTTGGAGTTTTTTTACGTAGTTATTATTTTAAAATGGTTTTTTTAGAGAAAAAATAAATGAAGGGTGATGATTTGAAGAATTCTCCTTGATTTAAGGTAGAGTTCTTGTGTTAATAAAGATTTTAAAAGCTTTAAAAATTCAGTTTGCATTAGTTGCTCAGATTTGATGCTGGCAAATTCCTACGCCACTGTTCTCATTTTAATATTGTTTGTTGGTTTTACTACCCATAAATAGACAGTAATTTCCAAAATGCCCTCAACTTGAGCTATCACCCCCATTTTACACAAAATTTTGATAGATAAAATTAATTCCAAGTAGTCACTTTTTCCCTTCCTTAAGCAACGGTTCCTTCCCAAAAAATAGGTAACAAATACTAACCACCCTCTATAATCTGGCGCACACTTTTTAATAAATGATCAAGCTTAAAATAGTATTGATTGCCCTTTAAAAACTGCAAACAGTTCAATTTTAAAGTTGAAAAATAAATAACAATATGACCACTTCCTCGTAGATTTAGAAGCATTAAAAGATAGTTAACAATAAAACTATGATATGACCACTTCCTCGTAGATTTAGAAGCATTAAAAGATAGTTAACAATAAAACTATGGCTTTAAAATTAAACTACCTCAACATTATGGCTTTTATGCCATTTAAAATGCCTTTATTTTAGCTTTTATTCAGGCTTTTGTTGGAGGTTTTTTTATGTAATTATTTTTAAATGGTTTTTTTAGAGAAAAAATAAACGAAGGGTGATGATTTGAAGAATTATCCTTGATTTAAGGTAGAGTTCTTGGGTTAAATATTTTAAAAGCTTTAAAAATTTAGTTTGCATTAGTTGCTCAATTTGATGCTAGCAGATTCCTACGCCACTTTGTGGCTGTTCTCATTTTAATATTGTTTGTCGGTTTTACTGCCCATAAATAGGCAGTAATTTCCAAAATGCCCTCAACTTGAGCTATCACCCCCATTTTACACAAAATTTTGATAGATAAAATTAATTTCAAGTAGTCACTTTTTCCCTTCCTTAAACAACGGTTCCTTCCCAAAACATAAGTAACAAATACTAACCACCCTCTATAATCTGGCGCACACTTTTTAATAAATGATCAAGCTTAAAATAGTATTGATCACCCTTTAAAAACTGCAAACATGTTCAATTTTAAAGTTGAAAAATAAATAACAATATGACCACTTCCTCGTAGATTTAGAAGCATTAAAAGATAGTTAACAATAAAACTATGGCTTTAAAATTAAACTACCTCAACATTATGGCTTTTATGCCATTTAAAATAACTTTATTTTAGCTTTAATTCAGGTTTTTGTTGGAGGTTTTTTTATGTAATTATTATTTTAAAATGGTTTTTTTAGAGAAAAAATAAACAAAGGGTGATGATTTGAAGAATTATCCTTGATTTAAGGTAGAGTTTTTCTGAACACACCAAATGCCATTATATAACGTCTCTCGACATAAATACTTACATAATATTTATAGTTTTCTTTTTGACTATTTATTTTAAGTTCATTGGTAATGTATTTTAAATTCACATTATTGTGTGGTTAATTATTTATGATATTTATCAAGGAATGGTAATTCGTTTATAGATTAAGACATTATTAGCAACTTATGATGTATTCCATGTTAATTGAACATGAACTATGAAAGATATCATTTTAATAGAATGTGATTTAAAATTACCATTTCTTATAAGAGGATAGACACATAGTTCATTGTATATTATTTGAGTGAGTGATGAGAATGTCACAATGACATCAAAATATATGGATTATAATTCTTTAGTATTCATAATATGTTTGAGTTATACTAGTGTATAAGTTGTAGTAGAACAATTTGATGTGTTGAAACCATGTCAATTCTTAGAAAAAAGGAAGTCTAAGAATGTTTACCAAATGAAGTCTATAAATAGACTTAGAATTGTGTTTTTCTATCAATAAAAATCATGTCATTTTTGTATGATAACAGACTAATCCTTCAAGGTTGAATTATTTTATTTTATCAATGCTTGGACTTCTTAATAGATAAAAGTGGAAGGTAATGTATAGTCTTACCCTATGATTTTACATGGAATAAGGTGGCATAGAGTCTTAGATTGAAACTATATAACTATCTTGATCTCCTTATATTGTTGACTAGGAAATTATAGACTTTCTTAATACGAGATTTGGTCTATTGTTCCATAATAATATAACCTAGATGATGACTTCATTTATGTTTCTAGAATCACTGGTACTAAACATATTTTTAATGTTGCAATTTAATACTCTTGGTAATCCACTTCAAAGTGGTGGATTAAGGCTTTATATGACTAAATAGTATTTATTGACCTCTTAAGTACAATAACCCCAATAGGAAAATTATCATGGGAACTAAGGAAAGGGTACTATGGTTATTTTGGACGATGGTATGTTTGTGTAGTATTCATGGCTAAGGCAAAGATATGCCTAAGTTGTAAGTCCTATAAGGTCACATGTACTTCCTTGGTGGCTTCTTGATGTTTATGATAGAGTTATATGATAATGGTCAAAATATTTCATTGTAAACAAAGATAATTTTAGTTTGATATTTAATCAACCTAGCCTCAGTGTGTCGATGAGATGAATCAATAAGAGATTTTAGGAAGATCAAGTTGACTCATGAATGATAAAAATGGTGAGGTCTAATTTAAGATCTTGATGTCCTTAGATCAGTGTTATAGTTGATTTCCCCAACGACCGATTAAAATTAAATTTTGATAGAGAATCCAAAAAAAATCATGATATCTCATAAGAAGATGTGTAATCAAGAACCAAGAAGATGAACTAATTTGAACCCTTTCAAAAAAAACTGAAAGTGAGGACCTAGAACTAAAGCTCTATTTGGACAAATACATAAAAGAGGTGGATATTGAAGGTGATTCGTTGATTTGCATTAATGCAATGACACAAAAGAAAATAAAAATTTGGAACCTTCAAGGTTCAATAGATGTAATATGGGCTCGCCTCTTCTTGCTATGTGACTTCTCTTTGTCCCATGTATTTAGGGAATCCAACCATGCGATCAATTTCCTTGCCAACCAAGGGATGTACAATCAGGCCGAAACACAGATTTCATCCTCTTCTGCTACTTGGGCAAGCTTTGATGAAATTTTGGCGGCAGATCATGTGAATTGGTACATGATGATGATCGCTATGGATCATTCCTCTGGCTTGGCAAACTAAAAGGAATCTCAAAGTGGATCAAGCAAGATTTCTTGATATCAAGTGCCGGCCTGCGAACTTTACATAAAGAGGTTCCCCTCCAATTCCTTCACACAAGATGACGAATCAAATGATTTTTGGGGTCCACTACAACTGTACCAAAGAGTTTGACTATGCCTAGATCAAGCGACTGTTTATCTTGGAGTCTAATGAAATGGCAGAGGAAATCATGAAGATTGTGAAGAAAGAAAAATGACAAAACAACCATATGCACGATAGGCAAGTCTTCGAAGCTTTCTTTTCGAACGCCTTGCCATTACTTGGAACAAGTAGTTGGAGATCTCAGATCAGTATTCTGAGGACTGGTCAGATCAGAATATAGGGAAGTTGTGATGATAGAGGCCATGAATATCAAGTTGTCTCCTACAACCAGGCTTATTGGAGGATTTTTTGATCAAGCGTTGTAAAAGCAGAGAGAATAACTAAACAAGCACTAATTCTTTTCCGAGAAGGGATGCAAAGGAAAAATATGGAGACTTTGCATATTAAATCAGCAACTACGAAGACTTATTCTCCCTCGTTCAACTCGAGCGTCTGGTGAAGGTCATAGAAGGGATGCTTCCCTTAATGTCCCATAGTACCCCAAACTGAAATCTCGCTCAAAGGAGCCAATGTGATCATTTTTAATTTTCAATATAATCGGTGATGCCCCCTTGCTACACTTATCAATCAATTAAGTAAATAAATAAAGAATAAATTAACAAACAAATAAAACTTAATATAATATGACTAATACCTATTTGTATAAAATAATAACTAATATTAAATAATTTGTTGCTCTTATATTTATTATTCCTCAAATAATTCCTTTTAGAGAGCAACAAAATATGTTGGAAGGAAATCTTATTGCAATTAGAGTTTGATATATCCAAGGACTTGAGGTAGTGAAAGAGGCATTAGACAGATGGTCATGTAGGTACTACAACCATGTATATAGCAAGAAATTGAAATAGAATCAAAAGTAGGTCTTTTGATTTCTAGGGGTGCATTTGATCTAACTTTCCTAGGTCACATATATATCATCATCCATTTTTTCTTTATCCTTATCTTGTAATGAGTTCTATGGTAAACAAATTACTTTCCTCAACTTATTGCATATAATATCCAACAAAATTGCATAGTAGTTAGCATATAAATATGTATAAATTATAATTCCCAATCTAAGTGAATATTATAATAATTCTAATAAATAAATATGCATATATAAACAAGATATGCATTACATCAGATTCCTACCAATAGTGTGGTTATTTGAGTTAGTCTAAAGATTTAATTAGTGGAAGCAAATTTTAGATGATTATTGTGTAGTTATTGCTAGATAGAGTAGTTGAAGGTTGTAGTTTAGAGTAGAAAATAGAGAATCATACATTCATTATACCTATTTGTTCAAGAAAGACTCTTAAACATGGTGACTTGTTCAATAAACAAAAAGGATATTGATGAGTGTTTTTCTCTTTGGAACTTTTAAAAAATGATTTTTTAAAGAAACTATGTTCTAGCCACCTACATACAAAGGTTGTACACAATGCTTTTAGTTCATATTATTTTGGGCATACAAAATCCTAGGGATCAAATTCTAATATAATATTGTGCAATTTTATATAGTGATTTTCAATCTGAGAAGCACATAGAAAATTAAGGGTGCATGAACAATAAAGGGACTTATAAAAGGGTACATTTGTTATACCTATACCTATGTATTTAGTAAAAATTCACAAATATGCTAACCTTCAACCTTAAAATCTGTTAAACAAAACATATATTGATGTGACTATTTTGAAAAAAAAAATGGGAATCTAAAGATATTAAGTACAAAGCCACTACATCCCATACAATGTTTGATTCCTCCAATAATGAAAACTCTCCTAAGATTGAAATCTTACATGGAACTATAGGTTGACTTTTTTTTAACTAGTGATTAAATGGTTTTACTTTTTTTTTTTTTAGATCGTAGGAATCGGGTAGCACAACCCATATAAACTGTGAGTGCCTAGTAAACTTTTAACGTGACCGGGGGCGGCCGACGGACTGCAGCCACCGGCCGACACGCCCGGCATCATCATTTAGACCACCAACCTCCTGAAAAGAAAGATTTAGCCAACCGAGCTAGGGCCCCAACCCGATTAAATGGTTTACTTGCAGCCAATCAAAACTTTTTTTTTTTGATACATTATATTTTAATTTTCTTAAATAAAATGCAAGATTTTTAACTTTTCAAATTTAAAAAATATTTTTTTCAATTTATTGGGTAAAAAAATATGGGAGGATTTTTAGGAATGTTGAGCATAAAAAAATTTACTGTAGAGTTTTTGAAGGCACTTTTTCACCACAAAGACCATAATAAAAAAAATATTTAGTTAATTTTTAACAAAAAAAATTGAACTCTTCAAAAGTTGTTTACTTGTTATATTTTTATTCTATGCATTTATTTACTTGTTATATCTTAAAATATAATAAAAAAATTATTATCCAAAAATAATCTAATAAAAAATCAAATATATATTGTATTTTTAATATATTATATTAGATTATTAAATTAAATATAATATATTAACTTAACATCATATTATAATATTATAATATATGTACTATATAATATGTAACATATATAATATCTAATATATAATTTTAATATCATATTATAATATTATAATATATATACTATATAATGTGTAACATATATAACATCTAAATTATAATTTAATATATTAGTTAATAATATTATAATATTATATTTTAATTTTTAATAATGTAATATATTATCTTTTTAATAATATAATATTTAAATTTGTTATCAGGTAATAACTGTGTTAATGTTAAACCCTGGAGGATGGCCGCCAATGGTCATCTACTCTCAATAGACGCGATTAGGGTTTTTCCTGAGTGGAGCCTCCTGAGAAAGGCTCCTCAAGGGAAGAATGTGGTTTCTACTTCGGATGGAGACAACACCAATTGTAAGGTAGGAAGGGATAGCCATAAGGGAAAGGCTAGGAAGACGTCAAAACAATATGGTGGAGACTTTGTAGCAAAAAATGGTGGCTAGGTATAGTTTCAACAGGGTGACGCCACTTCTGGGGGAGAAGAAGCATTCAAGGATTCTAAGAAGCCTAGGATTGAAGGAAGTAAATCTAGGCATGATAGGGTAGTTGAGCACCCAAGTGGAAGATCCGCAAGGTGGAATGGAGGGGACCCTGCTATTCCAATCACTTTGGAAATAGATGGAGAGCTGGAGCAAGAAGTGAATTTCAATGAAAAAGTCTTCTTTGGGTTGGGCTTGATCGAGAGATTCAGGGGTTTATGGACATGCTTGATAAATCTTCACCAATGGATCTCCAACTACTGGAAGCGCCTTTTGGAAGGGTATTTTCAAATTTACCCAATGGCCAAAGGCTTTTTTATTGTTGTTTTTGAAAAAGAACAAGATAGAAATAAGATCCTTTGTGATTATCACTAGGATTGGGAAGAAAAACATGTATTGATATTAAAGCCATGGCATCCAACTTTCAACCCAGCCACTGAAGTGTTTGATAGGGTTCCCCTTTGGGTGAGACTTCCTAACCCCCCCTACAGTTCTAGTTTGATGCATGCTTGGAGGCTATAGGGAACTCATTAGGAAATTTCTTAATGGTGGATGAGGGTTCTTCAAATCTTCTACACTCAACTTATGCCCAGATTTTGGTAGAAATGAATGTGTCTAAGGTGCCTCTGAAGGAGATTCGGTTAAAAACTTTGAAGGGTTGTTGGGTGCAGCCCCTGGACTATGAAGGGGTACCTTTTAGGCGTAGGATCTGTCATCAAACGGGGCACTTGGCAGCTAAGTGTGTCAGACACATAACTAATAAATCTACTTCTTGGTGGAAAGATGCATCCACCCAACACTACACTATGGAGAAATAGGTGGAGAAGCAAGAGTGCTCTCAGCTGAAAGGCATTGAGGAGGAGAGTCAGACAATAGAGGAGTTGATTCAGGAAGAGAAGAAGTTGTTGCAGCAAGCTAGAAGGAAGGAGTAGCAACAGATTAAGGCGACCTCAACATAGGAAGGGTTTCTGGCTTAAAATAGTGCTAAAGTTGTTCTTAGTGGTAGTGACAAGGAGACAACCTTCAAAAATGGGGTTGCAACACCAAAGTGTAGGGAAAATAAAGGTGGTGTGAGGCCATAGGAGAAAGATGCTAGAAAATGGAAGGTTGATGATCAACATCAGCAAACAATTAGTAGTGGGAATGGAGGCTGGAGGAGTCCCCAGGATACATCTTTGGATTGGTAGAAGGAGGCTACAAGGGTGGAGGATGGGTGGCAAACAGTCATGGGAAAGAAAACAAAGATGGAGAAGAAGAAAACTTTTGCTATGGTCCTCCAATCTCAAACTAAAGGAAGATCAAATAAAGCTTCAAACTTTTGACCTGTTAATAGGTCCTCTAGGGATGTTTGATTTTAAGCTTGATAGTTAAATGTAATCAAGCCTCTTATGTATCTATGGAATGGATTAAAGTTGGAATTAGGGGTAGATCTTTGGATGTTAATTTAGGATTTGGTGGGGTCTGGAAGGGACTATATTTGAAGTTGTTTGGAAATAGCTTTGTAATCTTTTATTTTCAATTTTTAATAAAATAAACTCTATTATTGACCAAAAAATAATAATACTATAATATTAAAAATATATTAATTTATAATTAAAAATTTGTTTCAAAGTTTCAAATATTTTAATGATTCAAATTGATATTTTTTTAAGAAAATATGATAATTAACAATTTTTCTCCATCCTCGTTGAACAAATTATTCTTCTCAAAAGACAAAAAAAAAACCTACAATAAGACAAATCAAGTGACATATGATCTCAAATTTAACGGGTTTTTCTCCTTTTATGAAGGGGTAGTTTCTTCCTCCAGTATAGATGTTGAATATAAATTTGATTTTTTTTAATTTATGCCCATAAATATGGTCGTGGTTGGGCAAAGCTAATAACGAATTTGTCACATCTCATGAAGCATGCTTTAGCAAAATTGTGTTTGAATATATAGCTTTGATGGGAGGCATCCACCGTGAGTTTTTAAAATTTACAACAAAGAAAAGTGCACTTAGATGGTTGTAAAATTCTATAAAAAGAAATACATATTTTAGTTTTCAATAGAGGTGTACAAGTTTGCAAGACATAGATGACATTAAAATGAAAACTACATAAGGGAGGTAGAGCTTCATCTAGTATAACAACTGAAAGAAAAATTATTCCTTCATTTATTTGAAGTCAAAAGATTACTATAGCACCCCTCCATTTTTCTCTTTTTGATCGAACAGTGTTCTTCTATGTATGCTTTATTTTTGTTAGCACTTTGACTATGGTACTTGGTTACTATTTGATCGCAAACTATTAAGCGGTCTGCATATGTGATATTTTAGTGTGATGGAATTTTACTCTGATGTTATCATTATGGCATGTTTTGAATTAGCTTAGCAGATACTTAGTTAATGATGTTTTATGCTTTGGAGTATATTATTGATGTTAGACTCGTCAGTTAGAAAGTTTGTGTTGGTGAAGGGGACAGGATTGTATCACTCGCTTGCGAGCACCCTATGATTCTAATATTTCCTCTTCACGGTGTGTTTTATTATATCATATATATGCATGTTCGATATACTCTTTATTCGCAGGTTGACAGGTACAGGACATCGACTCCACCTGATTTCACAGGTTTTAGAGTGTCCATTGACCAATGGTAATCGATTGGGAGATAGTAGCTAGGTTTTCCGTGTCAAGTCATCACCCTAGTCATAATGTGTCGTCGGATTGTAGTCGGGTTTAGTTGTTTTAATATTGTCCATTTCACCTTGGTTTTTTATTTAATTTCAAATTATAAAGATTAGTAAATGGCTTGTGTAGTTAAAATGATGATTAAATATATCTGGTTGCAATGTTGAAATGCTAGTTATTTTATTGATTAATTTAATTCAATTAATAAAATAATCTAATCTTCGATCAGATTTAGTTTATTGATTGATTAAGTTAATGGTGATAAATTGAATTAAGTTAGTTGTTTTGGCATTATTGGATATTTTGATTTAAATTTAAAAAAAATGAAAAAAAATGAAAATCATGTTTTAAATTGCACTTTTTGAAAATATTGTGTGAAAGAATTTTCTTTTTAAAAAGTTAAATACCTTTTGTTGAAAAGAGATTTTTTAAAAATATATGAAAAATCCATTTTGAAAGCAATTTTGTTTTAAATTTTAAAAATGAAAATATCTCCAAATTTGCAATAAATTTGGTGGATGGGATATTTTTAGGGGTTTGACTAAATTTGGGGAAACTCTATGAGAGCCATTCCATTGGATTTTTAAATTTTAATTTTCAATTGTAGAGAGAAATTGCAGTGAAAAAAACAAAGGGGAAAGAGGGTTTTGTTCTTACTGGATTTTTTTTGGATTTGAAGAAGAAGATTGGATTTATTGGTTGAGCTGGAAACAAAATAAGATTTGAAAGCACCATTGGCAATCTTTCAAGCTTGGAGAAAAAACCAGGTTTCTTTCTATGATTTTTGTTTTCATTTTGAAAGAGTTTTCAAATTTTTATATGTTGTTGGAAAAGATTTAAATTCTATTTGATTTGCAAGGAAAACCCATGTCTAATTTTATTTCAAAACTTGCAAAAACTCTGTTGAAATCATGGAAAAGAAAACAAAGAAAGAATCAAACCGTGGAAAATAGAAAGATGAACAAAAGAAGAAATTTCCATTACAAATTTAGATATTAGAATTTAGGCTTTCAAATTAATTTGCTGTGTAATTTGTTTTGTTGGAAAAATTTGCACAATTTCTCTATAAAACAATGAATTTATATATATATATATATATATATATATATGCATATATATAGTATGTATATATATATATATATATATATATATATTCATGTATTGAATTTATGCTGGGATTTTTTTTACCCAGATCTCTTTCTTTGCCAAAAAAATAAATTTACCTGTTCTGGAATTTTTACCAGAAAACAGAGCTTAGTTTTTTTGTTTATTTTGTTGAGAAGGTTTTTATAAAAAAAAAAATATTAAAAAAAAATGTTGAAAGGAGACGGGCGGGAGGGGAGGCGAGGGGACGGGAGGGGACGGAGGGAGCGGCGTTGCCCCCATAGTTGCCCCCCATGGGAGGCGTTGTGGAGGTAGTGGCACAATGCACCCCCAAATGGGGGAGGCTGCGTGGGCAGCCTGGCCTCTCCCTTTGGGAGGGGCCCGTGACCATTTTAATGGTTGTTTTTTTTTTAATTATTAAATATTATATATATATTATAATATATATATTATATTATATATATATTATATGTATATATATTATTTTAATATTTAAATAATTTTTATAATTATTTATATGTATATATAATTTATATATATATGTATAATATATATATAATGTAGTTATATATATATATATATTATGTATTTTTAAATAATTTAGATGGTTGCTTTTAAATAGAAATATTTAAATAATAATTATATATTTAAATATATATATATAAATTTGTGTATACATTAAGTATATACTTTCATATATATATTTAATATATATGTGTATTTAAATATAATTTATTTTTATGGTGATTATTTCATTATCGTAGTTGAATTAATTTTTATTTTTTTTAAATCAAATGATTTTGATTATTTTGTATGATTGAGAAACACAGAGTTAAATCATTGGTTTTAAACTTCTCAACGTTGCAAATTAAATTCTATTTATTTTTCAATAATTGCAAGTAGTGTTGATTGAGTTGATTGGATTTAGGAAATCCTAACATTAGTTTATTTAATTACCTGAAATGCTTTCTAGTGATGTTCTTGTTCATTCTCAGTGTTGGGAAATTATGTCAATTGTTATGTAAGTCTTTCAGTTTGGGTTTCCTTTAAGGTTGGGGGTTGTCGTATTGCCTTGGGTAGTGCATCTAAATGTATCCAATGTTGTACCTGGTTATCAGGAATAGGATGTGTGGACTTTATGTCATGTATAGGGAGTCATTCTCCTTAGGTCGCACTTGTGTACCCTTGGGTGTGGAGTTATTCTATGTGTTGTCTTAGAGGAGTGGCTTGCAATGAGGGTCGACACACAAAGTGGTGTCAGGGAAACTCATTGTAAGTTAGTTAATTCAGTGATAACGTAATAAACTTATTAGAGGCTTAGGTTGCATCAAACACTTAGCAAGATTAATTTTTCCTCGCTCATGGACACAAGGGCTTGTCTAGACTTGGGATGAGATGAGAAGGCCTGGAATGGCAAGATCGTTATCTCGTCTCTACGAGAGATAACTGATTCTGCATTGGTTTACATGAGGGGTCGGGAGTCGTTAGAGGTTTTTAGGATATCCCAAGATGGGGGCCGAGACCTAGGAAGACTTACCAAGATATCCCATGTGACATTGTGATGACACTTCTCTTAAGTCAACAGTATGTTTGTATCAGTGATGCAATTGATTATTTAACTCTGGAAGCATTGTAACCTTTGTGTTATGTGATGGTGTACTTGTATTTAATTCAGTTCAGTTTTGTGTAGCCTGTGTCTAGAGGTAGATGGTCTTGCCTAGGAATCCTTGTTACTATCTCCTAGCATGGGGGGTGAGCCTTCGGGTATCACATGGTTGGGTGGAACATGCACCTTATTTCGTTGGGTCATCTCTTGTCTGTGTGGATGAGATTTCCAGTTGGAGAGCTTGTGGGATCCTATACTTTCATGCTTTATTCTTTTCAGTTATTATTGTAATTTATTACCCCTCTTTGTATCAAGGTGGAGGATGTAATTTGTAACCTTGTTTATTGGATTTACCTCATTCAGGGAATGAATGTTGTAATCGTATTGTAAATTATATTATTGGAAACATGGGGTATCTCTTATGCTTTGAGGTAATTTTATCATGTATGGAATGTATGTGTATTTAATTTGTTAAGTAATTAAATGTTATGGTTTTAATTCATGTTTCTTGTTTGGGTTTAAGTAAACTCAATCTCGTAACCTTAGGGGTTGTTGGCAATGGGTAGTGAACTTTCATGTTATTTGTACTTAAACAAAACAAAAAAATTATTGCGTTTGAGTAGTTAATTGCAACTTCCCCTAGGGTTGCGTGGCGGGGTGTTACAATTACATTCATTTTTAGGAAATACATTCTTGAATCAATTTTGGGTGTTTTTGATTGATAAAAATAGCTTTACAAAGTTGTATTTAACATTGTTTTTTAATGCTTGCAGCCATATATTTTAGATTTCAAAAGAGTTGTACAAGTTTGGAAGATAGAGGTAAGGAAGGTGGAAGAAAAAGTATTCGTGCATTTACTTTAAGTCAAAAGGTTACATTCATTTTTAGTAAATCCATTCTTGAATCAATTTTGGGTTTTTTTAGTGGTGAATTTTCTATCAGTGAATTGGTGGCAATGAATTTTCCTAGAGCCAATAAAAATATAATTATATCTTAAAATATATGCTATTAATAATTGCAATTGTATTTTTCTTTATTAAATAGTATATAATTTAAAAACAATATATGAAAATGGAAAATAAGTTTACTATCATATAATATTCTAATTCAAATTCATACTTTGAAGTAGTTATGAACAAGAGCATTTATTAATTATAGCTCTCAAGAGCATTATCATCAGTGTGGTTTCCGCATATGTAGACTATGTGGTATTGTGAACCTAATTCCTATTATTAGGCTACAAATATATGCTTATAATTTTTAATGGACATTCTCAGCCCCCAAAAAAGTTTGTCAAACATGATGTACGCTAGCCACATGCCTATACAAAAAAGACTAGTGTGGCCCCTGGTCAAGGAGAACAAGCAGAGATCGAGAAATAGTCCACTGGATTAGTATACCTAGATGGGATTTGAAGTTATTTTTTATCCATGAGGATAGTATAAAAAATAAGGCTAGGAGTGTTAAGATTTAGAATGATCTGATTGTCAAAGATTTAACCAAAACTCTCTATTAGTTGCTATATTTGCTCTTTACTAAGTTTTTATGTTTTATGCTATTGTATTTTTATATGACTTTTAATATTATAAAATTTTAAAATTCTAATAGATTTAACTTTCACTTAAGCCTTGTTTTTTTCTATTTTTTACAAAACTTACAAATGCATGTACCAAAAAAAAGTTCATAACAAATTACAAAATCATATAGTATATCATGTCTGGACCATTCATGCTCTCCACTTGTCTAAATATCAAAGATCAATATGGACCTCACAACATTTGGCAGGAAGCAACTCAGTGTTGTTGATAAACCATAAATCCTTAGATATGAAGAAAGCCATTATATCTAGAATTGAAATTTATTCAAAAACCTAAATACTAGACAAAATTATACACAAAATAAATAATGATGTGTCAACCCTAATTCTCAAGCTAACCCTAATTCTAATCCTTACCATAAATCTTTAGATATGAAGAAAGTCATTATATCTAGCATTGAAATTTATTCAAAAACCTAAATACTAGATAAAATTATACACAAAATAAATAATGATGTGTCAACCCTAATTCTAAGGCTGGCCCTAATTCTAACCCTAATCATAATTGTAATGATTTTAAAATTATAATAATTAGAACTAGAATTAAAATTTAATTAATTATTATAAAATTAGGAGTATAATTAAACATATTAGTTGTAACAACCCTAATTAATAACTATTTAATTAAAAAAATTATAATTATTTTAAATATTAAAATATTAATTAATAAGTTAAAATTATATTCTATATATGATCTAACTCTAAAATTAAATAATATATATAATTTTAATTCTAATTCTATTAAAAATTAAATCTATCTTAAATTAATTAAATATATTCTATTAATTATAATGCTAATCCTAATTTAGTTAAAAATTATTATTATGATTTTAATTTTATTTAAGTAATATTAATTATAACCTTCATATTAATAGTATTAATAATTATAATATAATATAGTATAGACACTATAATGAAAACAAGGCCTATTGGTTTTGTTCTTTGAAGTGAAGAAAAATTCAGAGTAGTTATAGTTTTGTATAAACAATTTTATTTTTCTGTGGACAAACCTATTAATAACATACCTTGTTTCTTGAACAATAACTAACGTCTATTATTTCTTTGTTTTTGAACCATGGGAATGCTTCCTTCTTTAGTTGACATTATAAGAATTCATATACTGCATATTTTGCAAGTCCTTATAATGTTTGATAAATTCAATTAAATAAACATATGTCTCTCTTATAATATTTTTCTAATTAATGGTAGCATCCTTAGAGAATTTTTTCTCTTTTCTTGAGCAATGTTGGTTTGTTGACTAAAGAATTTGTGATGGTGTAAAATATTTTATCCTTTAGAATTCAACATTTGCTATTAGCAGCTTTCAAGTTTGATATTTGGAGAAATATAGAAGGGAATATCTTTATCCAAGCTGTCATAAATTTTTTTTGCAATTGGAAGTCATAGCTTTATTTGTTGATTTTTCAGACTTATTTTATTATGTTTGCATGGTATAAACTTGATTAATATGACAAAGTAAAGATATATTTATTGGTTATGGGTCATGCTAACTCAAGTGGCTGATGTCAACCTTCCAAACTAGAAATATAAGAATATGCCACGAATTCAAACATTCAATTCAAACATATTTTGTTTTGTCTAGATAAATCTTGTTTCTTTAGCTTCAAACATATTGAAATTGCAAGAAATCAAAAATAAAAAGCTAGTATCTTCAACCATTTATCCATTGAACCTTTTCTTCTTTTTTCATTATCCTTTGTTTAATTTACACATGAAAAGGTGTTATTGAATGCATGTAAAGAAAAATTTCAACCCATAAAAGTGTGTCTTCATTTTGATTTCAAGTTTTATAAATTTTAATGGAGTGCAAGCTCTTTCACTTTGGAAAAGTCCTATACTATTGAATTAATGCTATGGATGGAAAAAGTTGATGGAATTATACATGTAATTGTTATATCATTCTTGATTTTTGAAGGGAAATTGATTCATCCTAGAATGAACATTTGAGATCATTATGTGTCTTCAGTAACATTCATTCCTTCAGAGAACCTCAAAAGGCACATACTACTATGCCATAAAGCGAGATCAGACAGTTTATTTCCCACCATTAATCCTTAGAGAAAATTTCATGCAATTTTAGATCATGTAAGATCAACCAGTTTCAAAAAATGCATTAAATAGATTCAATAAACAAAATCATTAAACATGAAAGATAGAACAAAAGGCATGAAAACAAAGGTTTACATGGGGAAAACCCTTTCGGGTAAAAAATCCCACACTCCAAAAGCATAGATCCATTGTATTATTCAACAACAAAATTCATAGTTACAATACAATTGCAGGCTCTAAGCATTTACATGGAGATTTACATCTTGTTCCATCTGGAGAAAATCCAACAACATAACCCCTTGTGAATTTAGTCTCTCCTCTCTAAACTCCTCAAGCAAAAACTCATATTTATAGAGCTTACAATGCACAAATTAGTAAATTGACTTTCAAAGACTGAAGATGCAACATGGAAAGTGCCAAAAACATTGCATACGCATAATGGTAAGTTTCCAATTGTCACCAAACTTGCACTTGCCAAAATAATTGCACCTCAAAAACTCACATTCCATGCAAAATCAACATGAAAAATAGAAAATACCTTCATGCACAACTCCATCTGTAAAATCAACTTTCCAACTTGACTCATAAAAAAAAAAACTACAAGTTATAACTCACAATACAATGTGATAAAAATAGCAGCATTCAATATTTAGAAAAATAAATGATATGGGAAAAATCAAAGGTTGAGACATCTTCTTTTTCCTAACAATTTTTATGCTCTCTCCTTCCTAATGTTTGTGGTTACCCATGTTTGTTTTTTCCATTCTTTGAGTGAAGGTGCTTGCATAGTTTAGGTTTGAAATGAGGTGATCATATGTGATGGTGATGTGCTTAATCTTTAGCTAATTTTTCATAAATCTGAAGAAGTTTGGCCCTAATTTGGTATTATTTAAGCGTGTGATCACATTTAGTGCATGTTTAGAGGTTAGGATTTGAAACATATAATTTGTTTTGAAAAGACAACTTCTCTTAACTTAGTTAATAAAATTATATTTGATAATATGTGAAATGAGCCCCAACCATTGATGAAGAAGGAATTTGATGGTCCTAGGGTAGAATATCAGTTTGCAGATTTTAGAAAATAAATTAGATTTGAGTGTTTGAAGATTGAAGAAGATGTAGAATAATTATGACCATGGATGTTAATAGATGTTGTTGACTGTCACTCTTTCTTTTTCTTTTTCTTTTTCTTTTTCTTTCCATTCATTTCTTAACATTGATTTAAATAACCTTTACCTCTAGATTCATAAAATTACCTCTTTTAAAAGGTGGGAGTTGATCCCAATCTTCTGCGAAGAATGACTTAAATAATTGACACATAAATCTTTAGTCTCATCCAAAACAAATTCCCCCGAGAAAGCAATATATAAAGCTCAATACAAATTTAGAATCCTTTAATTTTCTCCTCCTCTAATTTCACAATAGAGCACAAGAATTGCCCATTTGTTGTTTTATAGGGTCCCAATATTCTTGCCATTGTATGATCCATCATAATTGGTAAATAAACAAATTTCAAGTAAATAATCGGATCAATTAATTTAAATAAAGTATCTAAGTTAATAGATTTTATATTTTTTGAATAATGTTTTAAAGTATCAGTATAAGTTTGTGTTAATATATAAAATAGCAAAACAAATTCATGAATGATATAAAAAAATCATTAAAAAAATTTTGATATAAATGAAAAATGTAACAAAAATATAATGAAAATGATATTTGTCATAATTAATTCACATTAAATATAGCTAAATTTTTCACGAAAAACACTTAACATTTGATATTTCAAGCAAAAGAAAATAGATATATTACCTAAAGAAACAAGATATACTTCAAAATGGTTTGAGCACTGCAGGAATATATCTTTAATCCCACATATGGAACTAACACTTACACCAAGAGGGGGTGCAAGGGTTACGCTGATAGACAATTATTTTCTTATAGTGAATTGAAGGAAATATTTGTATAAAGTTCATTTTTGAGAAATAAATTATAGTAACAACAAGAAGATGAAATACCATATTTGAAACCAAACTAAGCACATAAGCATATTGTTCTAAGAGATTGAGAGCTAAATTGTAAGACTGTACATCTATTAACAAGATGATTGACAACAAAAACTAATGAGGCTAGACACTTTCATAGCCTCAAACTAAATTATATCGATGACCATTAAACAAATCTCTACCACAACTCTGCCATGATTGATCTTACTAAACATTATGTTGCCATTAAAAAATTGAATTTGATATGCACATCACTTACAAACTCTCATATTTCCTTACCCTTTTCACCCACAAATTGAGGATTTTGAAAGTAAGTATCTAGCATGCTACAACATTAAATATTTGAACCGCTGCAGCTAACATACTTATAAAAAAAAAACTACCCTCTCTATAAACAATGGTATAATGTGTTTCTAAAAATAATTATTTCTTCCATTACACCTCAAGGGAATAGTATTGTAAAATGGCCCCCCTCCACCTTCTCCATAGCTATGATAAGCAAGAGTTGAAAGGGGCATCTAAGAGGAAGCCTACAAATTAGGGAAGTTGTTGGAAGTTGAATAAGAAGGGGATTTATGGAAGGATCCCTGTGACCCCCAACCTCTACCATTGAGTGGGGTGAGAGAGAACGTAAGCCAACTATTATTGTTGCTATTGTTCATGGATTTCACTACCAACAAAACCTTGACAACTTCTTTGCCTATAGTCAAACCTACCTCCATGACTACTTTCAACCCCAATTGAAAAAAGTCATTGATAAAATCATGGTACCAGTGCCTACATTTAACATATCAAGACATTAATATTTTAGAATGAAATAAAACACAAAGAGATGATCCATTTGTGCAATGATGCTAAAAAAACACACTAAAATTATGGAAAGTGATTTACCTTGAGATCTTACACAATTTGTGTCATGCTATCAACAAGTTTGATACAAAAAATGGACAGAGTTTGTACGAAAAATATTACAAAACCCTATGCAAAGAAAAAATTTCTTAGGTGAACCAGAATCAATCTCCTTATAACTATTTATTCAATCTATTTACAACATTGGTTGTGAGTGCAACTAATCTACCCCCCTTCCAGTCAATTCATTCCATCCCTTTCCTTGGGCTACACCCCTTCTCCTTGTCCTAGTTGACATAGAATCAAGAATGAGATGAAGAGGGACAAAGAATGAAATATGATGACTAGTAGATTTCCCCTAAATTTTATTTAATATATTTCTTGATCAAATAAGGGAAATGTGCAATTTAATTTAGTCTTTATTTAATTTTATCAACACCCATATTGGATAGAGCATTGATTTCCATATCTTATTCTCTAAAGCAATGAAAATTTTATGGGGCTAATAGATGAGTACAAAATTCTTAAGAAAAAATCATCCTAATATATGAACTTAAGATACTTTATTATGATATTATAACAATTGCGTTCTCGCTACCTTCCCTTCTATAATAAAATTATGAATTCTTTTATTTTGAAATTGTGAATATTGAAGTTAGTGGTTTTGTTGAGCATGGTAAGTATCTGTGATTTTATGGAACTAATAGATGAGTACAACATTCTTAATAAAATATCATCTGAAATATTCTTAAGATACCTGATTGTGATATTGAACACCAAGTCAATTCTCCATAAATTGTAATCTATGTTAGTCCCTTATTTTCTATTTAGCATGCTCAGTCAAATTTCACTCCATTAAAAAGAGGAATTTGAGAACTATCCCATGTTAACAAATTTTCTATCTAACATAGAGAACAAATTTAGTTTGCAATAAATAATATGAAACTTACAAGATTGTGTGTCATGAAATATTGCACCAAAATAGTTTGGGAAGTGTGAAAAATTTGTATCCCATGTCTTATGGTGACTGTGCTTGAGAAGAGACAACCACAAAACACTCTAAGACAACCTTTACGGACTTAAAAACCCTTAACAAGGAAAAAAATTGGTGGCAAAATTCTTGGAGCATACAACTTCAATAGAAATAAGTGAACACCATCAATGGTTGTTACTATCCAACTCAATTTCTCAAGTTAAAGTTATGTCTAATGTGTTTTGTGATGTTGTTTGAATCTTTTACTTCCTCTATTTTATTATTAAATAGTCTTATACTATTTAAAGTTAATTTAAATAGTATTGATGTAAGTGTGTGAGTAGCTATTTAAAATATTAGGCTATGGAATTCTATTCTAGAGAATACGGATTTAATGATCATGCTATGTTATAATATTTCCTTTTTTTTTCTTTTTATTCTTGAAAGAATGAAAAATATGAACCTTTTTTACAAAATTAAAAGACATGTTCAGGAAAAAATTAATTCTCCTTTTATGCATGGTTGTGTGTGCATACAAAATATAAAAAAATATGTTACCCAAGGCTATCTCCAGTTAGCTTAATAATAATTAACAACCATTAGAAACATGAGTAACAATTAATAAATCCTCACAATAGAAATCATTTACAAATTCAAACTTTATCCTATCAAAGAACTGGCCACATTTGAAGTCTCCTCCTATAGTAAGCTTGATCATTAGGAGAAAAATAAAAGAATACAAAAATAGTGTAACTTGGATCCCTCCTACTCTTCCCTAGGTAAAACTAAAATTTTATGGCGCTTCTCGAGGATATCATATATGTCCTTCATGGGTTGGTTGTATCAAGTTGGAAAATGGTACAACTAATAAAGTAGAAGTCAGTTAAATTTGTAATTTCAAAATTAAATAATTCATAATTTTATTATAGAAGGGAATGTAGTGTGAACTACTTGTTATTACCTAAAAGTGCACCCTTGCTAAGTTGCAAAACTTAGCCTACTAGTGAAACATGGGATCCTTTCTAGGTTTGTGGGTCACCTATGATGGAAAATAATCTCTAGAGAAGGTCGGTTCCTTTGGCCTGCATCCAAGACTCACTCTCTTTTGAAGAAAGATCCTTCCTATAGGATCTAGGTTCATCATCAATACTCAACAAAGCAAATACACAATGAAAATTGGATGGGCTATATTTATCAATTGGATTTTGTTGCCTTGTGGATCTTCTCAAGGTAGGAGTAAGGGGTTCTTGTTGCTCTTCTTCTACATGTTCATTATGCACATCATCTAAACTCTCTAAACCCTCTTCTTCTTCTCCATCCTCTAATCCATCTGGTTGTTCTTCCACATGTGCATCTTCCTACTTTTCAATCTTTGTCTCAAAGTGCACTATTTTTGACTTATCTGTCTCCTTTGGTTGTTCTTCACTTGAGTAAGCTCTAAACTCCCTGAAGGTCACATCTCTAGAGAAAACCATTTTGCATGTTAGTGGATTCCAAAGCTTGTAACCTTAAATTACATTCTCACCGTAACCAACAAAGATGCATTTATGTGCTTTTGGATCCAATTTAGAACTTTTCTCTTGAGGCACATGAACAAAATCCTTGTAGACACTGAAAAATGTCTTAGTCTGTGAGCGTCATTTTTCTTGGTCTTCATCTCCACATAATTAAATATTTTTTCTTGATCACATTCTTCTATTAATTAAATAATTTTTAATTATTTAGTTAATTCACTTCTTAGCTTTATTCTATCCCGATCAATTAAATAAATTAATTGTGTCACTAATCCTCCCCTTTCTTCAATAATTAAATAAATTACTATTTATTTGATTATTTCCTTATTATCGTTCGTCTATAGTTAAATAATTAAAGTTAATTATTTAACTATTCACTTATCCTTTAATTCTTCAAATAATTAAATAATTGTCGAAACTATTTAATTATCTCATGACATTCCTTCCCTCTATTAAATTATTAACTTAAATTAATTATTTATGTCTCATGTCCATTTTCCCATTTTATTAAAATTGATTCCATAAGTCCTTTTAATTAAATGTCTACTTTCTCCCACTTGCCTTTTTCCCTCAAATAAATAATTTGGAAAAATTGTTTATGCCTCCACTTGTCCAGAGATTCCTTTCTCATGAATTAATTGATTTCCAATTTTTAATTTGACCATTACCCCTCCATTATCTCATTTTCAAATCTCAACCATTGATCACCTTTGGGTTCTTTCTAATCTTGACCATCCATTTTGTAACCTCCATCTCATGAATCCTCATTTGTTGATCTTGGCATCTTTCTAGAAGCTCGATCTTGACCGTTTATTTTGTAAACTCCATCTCATGAATCCTCATCCATTCATCTTGGCATCTTTCTAGAAGCTCGATCTTGACCATCTATTTGAATGACTATCTATAAAAGAAGCCTTTATCCTCTATTTTTTCCTTAACAACCACTTATCTCCAACTTTCTTGCTTACTATTTGCAAGTATTTGCACAAGTTCTACTACAAATCTGAGGGCATATTTGCAAAAGAAGAAATAGGAGAGACAAGGGAAGTGATTCAATTGCAATGGGGAGTGCTTTGTTTTCTTTGTTTTCATTTTGATCTCTCCATTTGTTTGTATTCTTTTGTTTTGGATTGGGTTATTAGCTTAAAGTGTTGTGATTGTCACTATTATCTAGGCTAGATTGATTTTTCCCCATCTTGCAATCCTCACAACCAAATGTTAAAAGGTGCAGGATAACTGAGAGGGGGAGGTGAATCAGTTGTCACCAAATTCAAACACAAGACTTCAACACTTATCAATTTCACAACCACACTATTTTGTTATTAAGTATGAACATGAAATGCAGATAACAGAAAGCAAAATCAACACAATGAACACTAGATTTTACATGGAAAACCTAATAAGGGAAAAACCACGGTGAGGATTAACTCAATATAAAGTAGTTCCAAAACCAAATATATAAGGCTCACTTCCAAAGGGATCACTACCCAAAATAGGACTCATTGACTAGATACAAAAGCTCGCTACTTACAAGGAAGCTCACTACCTACAAAATTACAATGATAGAATGGCTTACAGCCACAAAATGAACTAATAATATACACTTATTAAATGTTGATTCAGTTCTGGTGATGCTCAATAAACTGACTTAATTCCCTTCATCTTCACACTTTTCACACTCATAGCTTCGCAATCACTACTACTTCGCATCTAAATCTTCAAACTTGTCCAACATAAATACTTGATCCATTTGCAAGCATCAATTAGGTTGGCCTAATTAGATGCAATCCTTGTTTACCAAAAATACCAATTGTTGGCTTCAAGTAGTCACAAAAAAATTTCCAGACAATAAATCAAAATGTGTAGCACACTTTATTGTGTCGACATAGACCTAAGATAGGTCACACATATATTAGTGTAACAAAAATTAATTCACCATACCACCGCTTATTCATGAAGTCGACCAGAAATAGACTTAATAGAAAAAGCAATCAACAGAATAATGTTGATACACCATACGAGTACTGGAGCACAAGAGATTCTAAAAATACATGCTCTCAACACCCATAAACTGTTTCTAAAAATCACAAGCAGCAACTATCAATCACGAAGAATTGTAGACCAAAATACCAGAGGGTGTAACCTGTATACCGATTCAAATACCAAACTAAAATATCGGATCAAACACTGACTTAGAATAGTAGTCACAACTTATATAACATGGCGACATCAATGACAACACAAAACTATATAGTTAGTCATTCTTCTTCATTCTTCCAACAATATCCCCCTTTGTTATTGATGGCAATATGTGCCAAAATTTACAAAACACAACATTCCCTCCCCTATCATTGTAATTGTTCTTCACATGATTCTCTCCCCCTTTGACATTAATGGCAAAGGGCGACCAAAAATTTAGTATGTAAACATTTGTACAGGGCAACATTGTATATACAAAGGAATTCCAACACTCCATTTCAAACATTCAAGTGAAAATGATGATTTTTACATGAAATATTTTCTTGTACCTCTCTCTTATGATCAAAATAATCCTTTTCCAAGCAAGCACAACCGAATTCATACTTGCACTCATACCATCCAATAAAGATAACCGCCTAAAGGAGGATGTCTGATTAGAAGACAAATACTGTCGTTCACAATCTTATGCATCAAAGAGAATTCTAGAGAGATGATCCAACTGGACCTCAACAATCTCTTTAACCAATCAAAAGGTTTTAACCATGTCTTCTCTTTGCCTCTAAGCAATCAACAACTCCACTTGCAATTCACCAACTCTTATTCTCTGTTTTCCATCCTTGTCTTTGAAGAAATCAAAATTCTTTCCAATACTATTCATCTCAAATTAAATGGCTTCAATTTTGCTTTTGAAATTGTCAACAACTACCAGCCACCAGAGACAATATCGGTAGATGTCAGATATTTCTTTGATGCATTCTTTTGTCTCATTAATATGTTTAGATAACACTTGTTTTTCTTTGGTACATCTTCTCTCAATCATAGCATTAAATTTATGACCTTCGGGTCCTTCCAACAATGTTCTCTCTTCAATAATCTCTACTAGATTATCTGGAAAAGAATCTGATACATCTGAGACTGAAATACCCCTATTGAGAAAATAATCAACCAATACATCACCAATTTTAAGTCACTCAATTGGAGAGCATGCATTTCACATTTCACCAATCTTCTTCATTTCACCCTTGTCTAGCATCATTTGTATATCCTCTGGATCAAAGGAGTTAGATCTAGATAGAAATTCTTCTTCATTCTTCTTTTCTTCCAAGACATTTGTTACAATAGTTTTCCTCTTTTTAGATTCTGGAGGAGACTCGCCAATGATAACTTCCAACTCTTTCTTACTAGAGGATGAACCCACTTCAGACTGACTAGGTACTGACATACTAGAGCACAGATTTGTCTTTAGGGATGTGAAATATATTTTGAAAATGCTTACATTATTTTCCAATGATTCCAAGTATCTGTAAATTTGTTTTCCAATAGGAATATCAGATTCCCACTCAACATTTTCTCTTCCTAGTAGCGAGTTCAAAAAGTAAAAGTCAAACACACGAACAAAGATCCAAACTAAAAAGGATAACCCTCAATGAATGACATTCAGGCATTCTCAGTTAGGTTTTCAAGTAATAGGCTACACAAATCAAACTACTTGTTTTCCTTAACCATCATGTATGCAAAATATACAACAATAGCCAAAGTCGAACCTTCATGATTTCTGAAATAGATTTTATAAGAAATGTCGTACGCAACATACCTTACAACGGAATCTGCAAGAGTGTTTATCAATAGAGCTCGAGGGTCTTTGTCAATGCTAGTAAGTTCCTCCACATATTTGTATTTCATGGTTTTCTTCCCAGGGAGATCACTAACATTGTATAAACTAGTAATTGCTTCGATCACTTCCTTCATGATCGGGTAGGGTTTATCCAACATAATACTGTCATTCTTGAATTGACTTAACAAGAACAAGATGAATTATTTATCTGCAAACCAGGGAAATTCTCCCCATAAATCCATACCTAGGGTTTTTATGCTTTGTAATTCATTTATCTTCAGCCCTAGTTCCAATTCCTTCATCTTCCTATGATCAAATTCTTGCAATTCAACACCTTTCAACTTTAGTGGAATGTCACCACTTGATCCTTTGTCCATTGTCATGCTTATCTTTCTTGAATTTGTTATTGTTCAATCAAAACTCCTTCCTTTTCCCTTCTTCCCCTTTGTAAACTAAGAAATAATTCCAAAGTATCTGTAATAATTCCTTCAAATTACCTCAGAAATGCTTCAAATCGCTTCGAGATTGCTCCAAGAAACCTTTCAAACTCTTCAATTGATCAAGTGATCAAAAAGACTTATGAATTTTACTTTATACACCATCAGTTTGCCCTAATTCCCATTAAATGTGACAGACTTCAAAAAGCTGCTAAAACCATTCTTCCCAACACAAAAAAAAACCTAATTTGATCCGCAATTTAGCATGCCAACATGTTTTCTTTTAGTTTCTTTTCCAAAACCTTTGTTTATTCATTCTTCACAATACATCCTCATGCCAACTTCTAACACACCATTCATACATGGGTTTTTTACAGCTTTATGATAATGCTCCCCCTAAGACCATGCTAGGTCTAATTCCCAGAGGAATTGTCTGTACCAGATGAGGGCACAAACACATCAACAATTTCAGGTTCTTCTTTCTTCCTCCATATCTTATTCATCTCTTGCTTCACCTCTTCTTTGTCAATTTTATTTACCGGTTCATTCTTCTCTACCGGAGCAGACTGCCTTCCCTTCTTACTTTTGCAAACTTTTGAGATATGTCCAAGTTTTTTACAATTATAGTAGATAACACTTTTCTGATTAGTTTGACCTCCATTACCCTTCAATCTACATTGATTTGCTTTGTGTCCAAATTTTTTATAGGTATAACAGTGGCCATTAAAAAAATGATTCACTCTGCCTCCATTAAACCTATTCATCATCACTTGACTGATCATTCTTACTTGAGATTTGCATTCAGTGTCTTTATGTCCCAATTTCTTACATGAGAAACATTGTCCAGAGAAGGAACCAGGAAACTAATTCATCCTACTCCTGCATTCTGTTGCCTTGTGACCATATTTATTTCAGGAAAAGTAAATACCATTGAAGGATGGATACCTTTGTGCATTTGGTTGTCTGATAGGAGGTTTTCTAGCAAAGTTCTCTGAATTTATTTTCTACCTCCCTTTATCTTGAGTCTTTCGACTATCTTTTGAGCTTTCACCTAATTCATTTCCCAAGCCACCTTTGTCTTTATTTGGTTTCTATCCTGCAAACAGTTCTTCAAGCTTGTTAGAGCTAGATTTGAAATTGTTCTCGCAAAGTTTTTCCTTCTCCAATTCTACTTTCAAGTTTACCACTTCTTGTTCAAGTCTAGTGCATTCATTAGACTTGTTCTGCACTATTGTATTTAGACATTCTTTGATTCTCTTCTTTTCTTCTACAAGTACTTTCAATTCAATGATCTCTTGTTTCTGTTGTTCACTTACTTCTCTATGTCTTTCCTTAAATTTCTTCAGTTGTTCTTTCAGTTTCTGGATGCATTCATTAGCCTCATCTAGATTTTCTTTCAAGACTCTGTTTTCATTTTTTTTCCTTATCAAGATCTTCAAGTGCAGTATGGAGTTCTTCTTTATCATCCATTTGATCAACCTTTAGGATCCTCCTCAAGCGGTTAAGCTCTACACCAAGGAACCAAAGCTCTAATACCAATTGTTAAAAGGTGTAGGACAAATGAGAGGGAGGGGGTGAATCAATTGTCACCAAATTCAAACATAAAACTTCAACACTTATCAATTTCACAACCACGCTATTTTGTTATTAAGTATGAACATGAAATGTAGATAACATAAAGCAAAATCAACATAATGAACACCAAATTTTACATGGAAAACCCAATAATAGAAAACCACGGTGAGGATTAACTCACAATATAAAGTAGTTCCAAAACCGAATATATAAGGCTCATTGCTGGCCCACTGCCCAGAATAAGACTCATTGTCTATATACAAAAGCTCACTGCTTACAAGGAGGCTCACTGCCTACAAAATTACAATGACAGAATGGATTACAACCACAAAATGAATTGATAATATACATCTATTAAGTGTTGATTCAGTTCCGATGATGCTCAATAAATTGACTTAATGCACTTCATCATCTTTGCACTTTTTGCACTAACATCTTCGCAATCACTACTAATTCTTTGCATCTCAATCTTAAAACATGTCCAACATATATACTTGATCCATTTGCAAGCATCAATTAGGTCAGCCTAATTAGATGCAATCATTGTTTACTAAAAATACCAACTGTCAACTTCAATCAGTCACAATTTTTTTTCCAAACAATAAATTAAAATGTGTAGCACGCTTTATCATGTTGGCATAGACCTAAGATAGGTTGCACATATATCCATGTAAGAAAAATTAATTCACCATACCACTGCTTATTCATGAAGTCGGCCAGAAATAGACTTAATAGCAAAAAGTAATCAATAGAATAATGTCGATACACCATACGAGCACTAGAGCACAAGATATTTTGAAAATACATACTTTCAACACCCATAAACTATTTTCCAAAACCACAAGCAACAACTATCAACCATGGAGAATTGTGGACCAAAATATCAGAGGGTGTAACCTATATACCGGTTCATATAACAAATCAAAATACTGAATCAAACACCAACTTGGACTAGCAGTCACAACTTGTATAACATGGTGACATCAATGACAACACAAAACTATATAGTTAGCCATTCTTCTTCATTCTTCCAACACCAAAGACCCTTAAATGTGAAGCATAAGGCTTTCTACCTATCCACACTTCATAAGGAGTTTTATTAACAAGAGTTGAACAAGGAGATCTATTAACCAAATAACATGTAGTACTTATAGCTTATGCCCAAAAGCATCTATCAAGTTTAGCACCACTCAACATTCTCCTAGCTCTTTTCATCAAGGTTCAATTCATTATTTTTGCTACCCTATTTTTTTGAGGTGTATAAGGAGTAGTCTTTTTTTGAACAATACCTGCATGCTTACATAATGCATCAAATTCCCTAGAACAATAGTCACCCCCATTGTCAGATCTCAACACCCTTATCTTATAATTCGTTTGCTTCTCAGCTAAGGCTTTAAATTCCTTAAACTTAGTGAAAACTTTATATTTTGCATGCACAAAATAAATCCAAGTGTATCTTGATGCATCGTTAATGAAAGTAACATAATAGTTACGAGATTTTAGAAAAGAGTCACCAACCATTGGCCCAAACACATCTGAATGAATGATCTCTAATAATCTCTTAGCTTTATTAGTCCCATTAGGAAATTATGATCTATTATGTTTACCAAACACACAATGCTCACAAAAATCTTTTTTACCAACAAAATAATTAGAAATACCATCAACCAACATTTTATTCAAAATGGTCTTAAGACACTTTTCACTTATGTGACCCAATCTATGGTGCCACAACATACATGCATTTTCAATGATAGTTACATTGGTAGAGTTACAAAAAGTGGAAGCATTAAGCCTAAATAAAGTCCCAATATGAGATCCTTTAGCTTCACCAAACTCCCTCTTACCAACCTACAACTCGACTTGTCAAATGTCACATGCATTCCAAAATCATTCAACTTGGATACTGAAAGTAAATTTCTCACAAGTCCTAAAATATGTAAAACATGATCAAGGGTTTTAACCCTTCCATCACTGAAACACAACTTTACCTTTCCCTTAAACAATATTCTTTGTGATGTTATCACCAAGGAAAGCTTCTCCCCCATCATAAGTTGAATATGAAGTGAACCACTCCTTGTGAGGAGTCATGTGGTAGGAGCAACATAAATCAATGAGCCAAGCACCACCACTAATAGTGTTAGCAAAAATTTAAAAAGCATCAAAATCACCATCTTCTGAGGACTTTTCCGTGGAATTATTTGAATTATTTTTCTTGTTTCTACGCTCCTTCACATTCCCTCTCTTACCACAATTCCAATACTTTACTTTGCTCTTCCCTAGGGTTTAGAACATCCTTTAGACTTGTCTCTCTTCTTGTCCCCTTTAGGCCCTCCTTTTTCTTTGGACCTTCCTTGCACATGTAAGGCATCTTGGGAGCCCACATTCATGGAATTTCTCCTCATCTCTTTTGAGAGAATTTTTGAAAGAAGTATAGAAATGAGACTATCCATCTTTGGATCTATACCACCAATCAGATTTGAACCCAAGATTTAGGTAAAGAACAAAGCATCAAAATACATTTATCTTCCTCTTCTATCTTAACATCTATAGATGCAAGTTGACTTATAATCATATTAAAAACATTTAAATGTTCTATAATAGAATCATCATGCTTCATTTTCAAAGAATACAAATGTCTTTTGAGATATAACTTATTTGTTAGACTTTTATATTGATAGATTTCACCTATCGTCCTCCACAACTTGAATGCGGTAGATTATTTTGAAACATTTAAGAGGAAAAAATTTGTAAGACACAATAGAATGGTTCCCCATGCCTTCTTGTCTATTTTCTTCCAATCTTCATCAGACATTGATTTTGGTTTCTTTTCATTAGAAATTGTCAACCAATGATCTCTCTCTTTAAGGATATCCTCTATATTCAACTTCCACATCTTGTAGCCAATGCCATTGAACTTATCAATATCTAGACGAGAGGTAGAAGCCATGTTTACAATCTTCTTCAGAAATCTATAAAACCCGCACATTTGCATAAGCTCTCACTACAACTAAAAAACATTCAACACTGAAAAGAAAGATGTCCCTCTCTTAACTTAATCGTTAGCTGTGATACCAAATGTTGGAAATCAAGGTATAACTTGCAACAATATGAACTTATTAAAGTGGTTGCAAATCTGAAATTATATGTTAAAGATTACCATAGAAATACTAAGTGATTAACAATTACAACAATGAAAGAAAAATCTGCAGTACCACAAGTCATCAAACACAAGTGACACAAGATATATGTGGAGAAACCCTTGCGGGAAAAAAATCCACACCCAAAGAGATCCAATGTTTGTAATAATATTCAAGGAAGTACATTAATACAACAATCCTCTCTATAATACAACACTTTGTTGCTTTGACAACCTACAAACAAACTCTTACAAACCACCATCTCAAGGCTCCAATATATAGAAGTTTGTGGGAGAGAATACCACAAATGGCATCCCAAAAAAATAAGCAAAATCACTTGGAAAAACCCATGCTCCCCTTAGTGGACAACCCATAAACATGGCATAGAATATTAAACAATCACATGACCTTCACACCCATGCCTAACCCACAAACAATTAGAATTGTTCAAACCCAAGTGCTCCATAACTCACTGATCGGTCCGACGACTACATGCAAGAGCATGCACCAACATGCAAACTTGGGTGCCCAACCATGCAAAAGCATGCAAAACATGAAAATAACATGCAAGGACATACACACCAAAGTGGTCCCCACTCACAAAGTTGGATACCCAAGAGGAATATCCTCCTAAAATGCTTTGTAACCACCACGATAAAGGGTCCACCTCTTTGAATGCAATTACAATTTGTCATAGGAGAATAAATACTAAATATTTTGTCCATCATGTCCCTTAGAACACTTTCCAAAGAATTTAGAGACACATAAATCAACTTAGGATACCAATTATAATGTCACCTATCCTAACAATAAATGTGCACAGACATATATATAAATAAATGCATGCATACACACACACACATGTATGTACATACATACATACATACATACATACATACATATAAATATACACACATACACACACATATACATATATAAATACATATATATTTACATATATAAATACACACATAGGTTTAAATAAATAAATACATACACACATATAATTTTATATTTGTGTATATTTATATTTATATAGGTAAATAATTATAAATAAATAAAAGAAATATATAAATAAACACATAAATATATATTAACTTGTATACAAATACATGCACACACATATGTATGTATTTATTTAGACAAATATATACACACATAAATGCATATGTCAATATAAATAAAAATTATCCATACACAAACACACACATATACATATATATAAATACATATACAAATATGCATACATACATACATACATGCATACATACAAAGATACAAAGGTACTCTTAGAAGAGATCATTGGAAAAATAATTTAGATGAATTTCATACAAGGGTGAGCCATTGGACCTTCCATTAGTTATCCTTTACTGGTAGAGTGATTCTTTTGAAATATTTTTGCAATCCTTGCCCATCTACAAATTTTGAGGGCTCCTAAAAGTTTTCTTAGATATTTTGAATCTCTTTCAAGGAAATTTCCTTGGGAAAGTAACTTGGATTCTAAAAAATGGAGCCTTGTGAGTTGGGACATTGTTTGTCATTCAAAGAGAGATGAAGGTCTTGGTCTGCGTCATTCTAAGCTTAATTGCCAAGCCCTTGTTGCCAAATTATTTTGGAAATGGTGTATGAATCTTGGACTACCTTGGGCCAATATTTTGAATTTAAAATATTTGGGAGGGGTGGTTGATGCATATGTTCTACAAATAGAGTTATGTGCAAAAGGGTCAATGATTTGGAACACTTTGGAAAAATGAGCAACAATTATTAAGCAAGGTCTTTTTTGGACTATTAATAAAGACAACAATGTGTTATTTTGGAATGATTCTTGGGACAATTATCCTCCCATTATTTTTTCTCTTCCCCATCTTCAACCCCTCCTAGATGTTTTCTTAGTAGTTGGTGTGAGAAAATTCATAGTGTAGAATAAATATAGAAAAACAATAAGCACAAAAAACACACAAAAATTATGTGAAAAATTGGGTAAAATAATACCAAGGAAAAAACCACTAACAAAGATCTCTCATATTTTATTAATTTGGAAAAATCTGTAAATACAACAATCTCAAACAATGCAAAAAACATGTGACTTCAAAAATGCATAAGAAATCCGAGTTGTAGAGTCCTTGTTGAATAAACTTTCAAAAAATAAAAAGTGTAACTCATGCATCTACATGTCAAACATTTGTCAAAGTTACCATAAATAGTAAGTCCCCAAAAAAATTGTCTAGCTTCACCAAAAAATGCCTTCAACATCCAAGGGGCTACAAAAACCCTCTTGGGACCCTTTATCACTTCAAACTTCAGTTGAATAGAAGTCCTTCGGTCATGTCAAATGCATACTTGAAGCACTACCTAGGATTTTCAGTGTTGACTATTTGTCACTATTGGAATAACAATAAAATTGATTTCCTATTCCAACAATCAAATGGTCTAAGGTGGTTGACTTTAAGTTTAGTCACCACATGCACAAATCCTTGCTTCATGGTTGGAAGAATTCAAAATTTTGGCCTAGAGGAGGCTTTGTAGAAGACACATAAGCCTTTGCTTCAATTTTGGCTAATAGATTATGTAGTCTTTTGGAGGATTGTGATATTTTGGCCTAGGGTATGAGTTCTAAAGGTGAGTGTTATGTTGGGTGTGGTTATCATGCTCTAGAGATGCATAAAGGATGATGTGTGGATTTTATCAAATGGGAAAGAATCTGTAATAAGTTTGGTTGGACAAAGTGTAATTCCTTTTTATGTCTACTCAGTCACAATAAGTGTCTCATTTGGGAAAATATTTGGAAGAGAGGTTTTCATAGGCCTTCCCTTTGTTTTCTTTGTGGTAAGAATGAGGAAGACACGAGTCACCTTTTGGTGGTAGCTTTGAAACATACTTTCTTCTCATCACACATCCTTGGTTGAATTCTAGAATAGTTTGGGTAGATCCCTTCCTTCACTATCCTTTCTTCTAACTGCTTGGGATATTGGACCCTATTTTGTCCTTTGGAAAATCTAGTTGGAAAGGAATTGTCGTATATTTCATAATGGGTGAAATGAATTCATTCAAGTTTGGTATAAAATAAAGGGTATAATTAAAGAGACTATTGATGCTAAGTTATTTGAGGATGGCCCCTTATCCTCTTTAATCCAATGTATTACCAATATCCTAGAGATATCCTTTATTCTTGCTTTAAATCATAGGTCTGACTTTAGAGTGCAGCATGGTAGAAAGGTGGACTGTTCAGGTAAGTGGTCTCCTCCTCTTGGTTATTTCCTTAAAATTAATATGGATGGATCCTCTAGAGGTAACCCAAGCCCTACGAGTATTGGTGGTATTGGCAGAAACAATGTTGGATCTATTGAAAATTTCTTTTCCTACTCCTTGGGAACTCACTCTAATAATCTGATGGAAGCTTGGGCTCTTCTCTATGCTCTTGAGAGAGCTTGTGTTGGAAGCTAGAAGAATGTTATTTGTGAGACTAACTCTATGGTTCTTGTCAACCTATTGAATAGAGGAAGTTTTCAAAACTACTCTTAGAGGTTAGCCTCAATGGCTAAACATAATCTTTGTTTAGCAACAAACTTTGAAGTTATATCTTTTGTTCATGTTCCTAGGGAAAGGAACAAGGTTGTTGATTGTTTAGCCAAATGAGCTTTGGAGAATGAGAGTGGTTGACATGCAGAGAATTGGATAGATCTTGATCAAGATTGTGTCCAATTTCTTCATCGGGTTCTTTATAAGGATAAGAAGGATTGCCATTTATAGGCCAAGAATAGTAGGGAGAAGTGTTATGTGGATTGGTTGCTCTTTTATGTCTTCTTTTGATTGGTTTTGTAGGAACCATGTGTGGGTTCTTGTTTTGCTGAGTATTGAGATGACTATGGGTATCTGGAAGTCTCTATGGTTCATGTACTTAAGTATTTAATAATATAATTTTTATTTTTAACCCCACAAAATAAATAAATAAATACATATATATAAATAACTAAATACATACATACAAATAAATAAATAACTAAATACATACATAAATGCATAAATATATATATATGTATGCATGTATATGTGCATATGTATATATAAATATATATGTATATACATATTTATTTATTTATTTTTAATATGTACTTATATATATGTATATGTGTATGTGTATGTATGTATAAATATATATGTATATACATACACATATGTATTGATTTATTTTTATATATAAATACATATATTATATATGTATATGTATGCATGTGTATAAATAAATAAATAAATACATATTTAGTCATAATAAAAAGTACCTCATTAAGATTCACAATGCCATCCCAAAGTATGATAAGACAATGAAGTATCAACATGAGGAACTAATCAAGTATCATCAAGGCACAATCTATCATTATGTGAAGGAAGATCATGTGAAGGTTAAGTAGGCATATACTCATCATGAGATGTAGAAGAATGATCATTACGTATGAAAGAGGACAATTTATGTGAAAGAGATTAATCTATAGAACTATCATGACATGTAAAAGATATATTATTGCTAGTTACACTAATGTTATGCATAGGTTTAAATTACATGACACATCTTTGCTTAATATATGATCATAATTGTTAGAAGTCACATGATCAACATGGAATGTATTTGAATAAATGAACTAATCATTTCTAATAACATAGGATAAACACTAACCAACTCAACGGAGGATGGAAAAGGTAGTACATGATAAAACAACCCATTACATAAATCACATGTATCTATAACATAAAATTTCATAAGTGTATCGATGATAGATGTATCATATGATATGAAACATGTAAACATGAAATAAATGCATATAAATTAGCAATGACAAAAACCTTGATAGGTGCCATAATGATAAGGAAATCTAGGTTGAGAGAGTGGAATAAAAGATAAATTACTATGCATTCTCAAACTCCCATTCAATGAGAAGTAAATAAATACCAAACCCCATGTAAGGTTAAAAATACGTGAAAAGTTAGAATAATAATAAATCTAAAAATTTAAATTAGAATCCCTTGAAGGAGGTTGGGAAGTGTAGGATCAAACAAGTTCACTAAAATGAAAAGAAAAATAAGCTTTCCCTAGATCTAGCCAGGGCTAAACCAATGAGATGCACATACATAATCACAATTAACCTAGACTAGGTAACTACAAGGTGTGTATTGATTAATTTTTAATAATTGAATATGAGATATGTAAGTAGCAAATAAATTCACTTAGCTCAATAATTGAAGATGACTCCAAAGTTGTTGTAGAAAATTAATGTGCCTCAAAATTTGGAACAATAAATCATAGTTTGGTAATTGTCTTGGAATTAGAATATTTTGTTGACAGTGTAGAAATGAATTTAATTGTCAACGGCATATATGTGTTTTTAGAAACTTGTCATTCACTTGCAAACTTAACCTATGTAATTTGTAGTTTATTCTTCTTTACTTTACTCGAGATATCTTAATTTATTTTGCACTTCTTGATGTCAATAAGAGTTGACAATATTGATAAATACCTTTGTTTGGTTGCCATATGATTTAGTTGGGAGGGCACTCACCTTGACTAAATCATTGAAATAATATCGAAAACAACAACTCTCTAGTCATGGAAATGCTTCCAGAGTAATTGTACAATGCTAATTTCCTTTTACAACACCAATTGAAATGTATGGATGCAAATTTATTCCCTAATTTATAATTTCAGATGATTAGAATGAATGCGTTGAATGTCTTTAAATATAACAACATATCATACAAACCTGTGTGTAATTGATCTTAGGTAAGAAGAGTAAAGATGAGATGAACTCTTTATTAGTCATTCAACTTCGTCATTAGATCAAATTCCACTTTATTACACAAAAAAATGACAAATAAATAAATAAAAATGACTTGAATAACTCCAATTCCATGACTCCTAAAATAAACACAAAAATAAATTGAAAAAATATAAATTTAAAAATTTCTCATTACAATCACAAACTTCAACCACTCCACCTCCAAGTTCTTCCCACATGCTAGATCAAACCTTTGAGAGTTTCGGATCTACTCGCAAGAACCAGAACAAACTTTAATAAATTTGTGTTGAAAAAGGTGATCGAATCAATTGCTTTCCTATATTTAACCATTATAACTTTTAACTTAATGAATATTTCGCACTCCTAAATTCGCAAATGAACAGTTGTAAATTTTCTGGATCTCTTGTTCTCAGTTGAAGTTGTTTGAGAGGGGAGGGCGAGGAATGAAGATACTTCACTGGGGTTTAGCCTTCGCTGTTTTCAGCGGATTGACAGCAATTTTTCTCTACATCGCCGGCTTCAACAAATTTGGTAATGTTTCTCTGTCAATTTTCCCGAGTAGATGGGCTCTTCATTATGTCTAGGACAGTATACGTAAATTACGTCGGTCAGAGTTCACACGATATTCTTTTGGTTGGCTTGTTAGATGGTCAGCCCTTTATCTCAGTGGAGGATATCAATGCATTGGAGTATTTACAGACAAGCTTCGAGCAATGCGTGGTATTTATACTCTATCCGTGTGCTCGAATGCTCTGTTTACCACTGGCTTTTTATTTATATTATCGTATAAATTACTCATATGCAAATGAAGAATGATGGCATTCAGAAGCATGCTTGGTTTTTTGCATATTACTATACTATTGAAACTGCGATTACAGTTTACTTCATCAAGAGTCAGACCAAATTTTGTTGCTACATGATATATGGATCTGAATGAATAGGGTTTACTCCATTGAAGGTTAGAGCAATTTTGGTTGGTACATGATATATAGATCTAAATGAGTATGAGGATGTAATTGAGGGGAAAGGCATTTCTTTGGAAGGGGATTTTTGCAAGCCACAGAAGAGGAGAAGGGAGGCTTTACTTGATCAATTAATTGTTATATTAGTAGGTGAGCCACTTCTATTTTGGGGCCATTGACATTAGGATCATGGTATATTGGACTCAATTTTTGAATCATGTGGAATCATTTTTTGAATTAGTAGAAAATATTTTGGCATCTGCATTTAAACTCTCTTTTTTGGGCCTTTGAAGCTGTCTGTTATTTTATTATTGCTATCATATCACATTTCCAGTTCTAGTGAGAAGTTTAATCCTCACAAGCTTCATGGTAGCAGCTGTCCTAACTACAATAGACTGTATTTATGAGAATTAACAGCATTAAATAGATTCCTTTATCATTTCTATTTGCTAAACAAAGGCTATGTTGGACTTGAAGAAACCAAGTTCATGCGCTTGAAGAGGCATAACTATCATAAGTTACAACTATCATGGGCTCTGCAATGAACTGCTTAGGTGGTTGGTAGTTGATAATATTTGTAGATGCAAAGAGTTTTTCCACTGCTGCATTCATAAACTACCAGGAGAAGAAAGCAAAACTGCAAAATATAAGAGAACAAAGCTAACATAGAAATAAAGGGTGGCTGTTCACATGAAATGGAAGGCACCTGCAGATCCAGCCATAAATCCACAAGATATTGTTCATAGTGGCAGCTCTGTCTATTGCATTAGTAAATGAGAATGTGAAAAGATACATTGCGTAGGGTTTGTCTTCATTTTAAATTTAATGGGAAAGGAAATCGTAATTAACTCAGGAATAAACACGTTAATTAATCCTAAGGACTCAAAACATAACATTACTTCATAATAATACTAAAACCATGGACTTGGATCAAAATATTCAATAAACAGAAATCTAATATTATGTTGTCCCTAGGTACACAACATCCTCTAAGCTAAAAAGTAAAATATGTAAGACCTGAATTTCTCCTTAATAGAGTTTTCTTACAATCCCAACATGAGTTGAGGCCCTCCGCTCAGGTGGGGATAGTCTGAAGCTTCTACCAAGATATGATTCATAATTGCATGGACTTGCCAATTAAATGAATCATTTTGTGGAAAATTATAGCTGTAATCTAACGCATGTATCCGAGTTAGAACCCATGAATCTAGTATTACATTGCAAAGGAAGACATTTTACAATTGAACAAGTGTTATGGAGTGAGTGATTGTAAAGTATGATGGTAAAAATGTTTCCAGACTACCTGGAAATCATGGCCTTCAGTTAAGCATAAGTTTTTTGGATGTCTCGTGCTCCATCAAGGTTTGGGAAAAAATTGAAAGGCTTATTTGTGTGGTTTTCATTAAATCCATTGATTACCACGAATGAGTTTCCAATATTCTCCCTATCCTCAAGAAAAATGGGAGAGTCTATGTGAACATAGATTTTTGGAACCTCAACCTTGCCTTCCCAAAGAATAATTTTCTCGTACCTTGTATAGATATTATTTTTGATAATATGGTTGGCTTTGATATGCTTTCTCTTATGAATGGTTTCGCAGGATACAATTGGATTTGTGTATTCCCTTATGACCAGTATAGGATGATTTTCACTACCCTGTGTGATATATTTTGTTATATTGTTATGCTGTCACGCCATTCATTCTCAAGAATGGTAAAGCTACTATCAAAGAGCCATAACCCATTTTTTTCATGATCTCATTCATAAGATATTGGAACGTTATGTGGATGATCTCCTTGGGACATCTCCTAAGTAGGCTGATAAGAGTACCGAGTATATTGATCTTTTTAAATTTTAATCATAATTCTCTCCTATAAATCCTTCACAAACAGCCTTTTCTGGTTCATGTCCAAAATGAAATTGAGATGAAAATTTTTCCTTATTTTTTCAGCAAAACAGCCACATATTCAGCCCCACATATCAAACCCTTGGGTTTTGCCAGGAAAGAAAGAGACTTTCTTAATGCTACCCATCCACACCATTGAAAACCCCTCCAACATTTGGCACTTCAGCACTTCCACCTTACACATCTCTCTTGCTAACATAAATAATAGCATTCAAGGTGCTGTGCAGAGAGTGGAAGAAGAAAGGGCTGATATGGCTCTTCTTTAGCAATGTGTTTTGCTGCTTTTATCTCACATTCAAAGGTAAATAGAAAGCCAAATTGTTATGCAGTAGTGTCTAAAGCATCAAGTAGAGTGTATTCAACTTCCCCAGCAAAATAAGCTGCATCTACAAATTCTAATTGAAGCATTTGAGAAAATACTTTCCATTGAGAAAAGAAAACACATGCTTGTTGTGGGAGTTAATGGTGACTCCCCAACATCCTTAGGAATAGTTGCTAGACTAAAATATCTTCCACAAGAGAGAAAATGAAAAGAAAGCTTGCTTCAACAATGCAATATTGAATAATGGTTGAATATGCAAATGTACATATGATGCCTTGCTTATAAAGGCAAGGTGATAGATAGGATTAGATAGGATCATGACAAGTGTCTTAATCCTATAACGTGAGGCAACTAACAACCTAACTACCTAGGAATCAAGCATTACAAGCTAGATAAGATAAGTTCTAGAAAAGCCAACTAAGACTTCTAGAAAGAACCTTATATCCTAAGTAAACTTAACATGTGAATATGTTCCCTAATTCCCTAGCGAGTGAATTAGCTAGGTACAAGACATTTATTCACACCAACATCCCCCCTTAAGTGCAACTTAGGGAGAAGATTATTATGCAAACTATGCAAAGATGAAGATGAAGATGGGTCCCGACTACGAGGCCATGTTAGGTACCCATTTACAATGCAAATGTAAATGCAATCAATCTCTCACAAACGAAGAAAACGAGAAAACCCAATGGGACAAAACTCCTCTCCAACAGAGAGAAAAACAAAACAAAACAAACATGATGTATGGAGGACTCAATGATAACCCCCCAAGGACTATATCCATCATGTATATACAATCAATGACCCCCCAATAAGAGGGAAAAAGAGACAATATATCCCCCCCATTATGAATGATCTCTTGCAAATATGGTTAATGTTTGAAGACAAAACATAATCCAATGCCTACAAACAATGTTTCTCCCCTTGGGAAGAGGATACACCAAATACATATGTAGGAATGCTTCCCATTCTAGATAGGAACTGGTAGGAAGAGGAATCCATATGTATGAAGATTGTGTCTTTGAAATCTGCTCATATGTTGCCAAGTTCTTGGATGATGAAGATGATGCCACAATTCAATCAGGTACATGCCCAATCACAACAAATTGTGACAAACCAGGAACAAGTGGAAACTGATCTTGAACAAACTCTGAAGACAAACATGAAGTGACAATAGTTGATCCATGACTATCATCAAATATGAGAGATAAACCCTCAAATTGGTCTTCCAAATCTGAAATGTGAGACTCCACAAACAAAGATGCAATGTCTGTCAAATAGGAATCCCAATTAGGAAGACAATTAGATACCTGTTGCAATGAATCGTTGGAAGTACTCAATGAATCATCAACAAAAGATGAAGATGTGAATTCAACTGGAGAAGTAGGAGCTGCAGGAGAAGTCTTTGGATCATCAAGACACTTAAGTTCTGCATCATATTCAAACTCCTCTAAGGTTTCATCATCAAAGAGTATGTTGTCAACATCATCAAATGGAATGAGGCAATCTGAAGCAGGATCATTTGGGAATGAGAGCTTTTGCGGATCTCCAAAAATCTCCCAAACTTTGGTCCAAACTATGCATGGGCACGAGATCCCTGAAAATATCTTATCATAGGTCTCGCTGAAGATGCTTGCATTGGAACTAGAACCAATCAATCTTATGATATGATCATTCTTATTACCCCAAACATGTTTCTTATAGGTTGTTTCTGGTTTAGGAATGAGTCCATAAAGATGTGGCAAAATTTTTAGCCACTTACAATGTGTTATGATTCCTTTTTGCCATGACTCATAATTATCCCTAGTCAGAACTATTACAGAAGGATGAGTTGCATAACCCATGATTACAATGATAATACACTTCTCAACTGATACAATTTGAGATCAACATATACAATATAGTTGAAATGAAGTACAATGATCAAAACAACACTTTCCCAACTGTCAAAACATCCAAATAATTGCTAGTATACCCACTAGGAAAAAACTGAAATCACAATGTACCTGGGACAGAATCAGGAAAAAGTGCATGGATGGCTAGATAGAGCTCCTCAATACCTTTCCAAAGTTGCAAGAATCACGAAAATCAGAGATCGTGGCAAATGTTAGTTTTATGATCAGATTAGAGCACAGAAAATTAATTCAAAATTCAACACAAGAACACATCAGATACCTTGGGAAAACCCTCCACTTGAGGGAGAAAAACCCAACAACAATATATCACTTATATATTGAATCACAACAATAATCGTCTCCTTACAAGAGGCCGATATGAAGGCCAGAATATCAGCACCAAAATATGATGCAACATAGATATACAATGATGCAATTCGCTGATGATAACAACTCAGACTTCAACAATGTCGATCTGCTCTTGTAGCTGAACTCGATCTGCCTTTAGATGAACTCACACTTGAGATGAATAAGAATGTAATGAGTAGATGTCAAATGAAGTGCAACCAAGGTGTATAAATACAATTCGAAGGGAGAGACGTGACTCTTCAAGATCATCATGTCGGCCTCATTCAAGAGGCATGTCTTTACAAACAAGAAGTCGGCCTCCATAGAAAATCACGCCTCCAAAATGATTGAGCCACTTCACATTAAACAAATATTAATCATTATTTAGCAAATGACGTGGCCATTCATAAAATCGTTCTTCACCAATTAAATAGCCAATAGGCTATAATTTAATTGTTTTCTATATTCGATCTAGGCTGGAAGATGTGACCAACGTTGTATATGAACATCAACACTCCCTCTCAGCTAGGGAGGATACTTTCAGCTACACAAGACATATCACCTCATCGTGATGTCTGCCACAATGGCTACACCCATGTGTGGAAAGGAAAGATATCACCTCATCGTGATATCAACCATCATGGCTACACCCATGTATGGTATGTACAAGTGTTCATCACTTAACGTGATATTGTCACCTCATCATGACTTTCACCATGGCTCTCCTAGAGGGTGAACAACACAAGCACAAGAAAATCATCACGGACTCTCTCACGTGATGCTGTCATGGAGTCACACACATGACATCCACCATGGCTCTCCTAGAGGGTGGAAACAAGGGCTTTCACCTCAAATCTCAAAGAGAAATGCATTAACAAGGGCTTGCACCTCAAATCTCTCTCAAAGAGAAATGCATTAAAGAGGATCACTGATACCGAGACTCCTTCTCAGCTAGGGCTTGATTCTCCACCATACCAAGCTTGTCTGGAAAGTACACAAACTTTATCTTGGAGAGAGGCTTGGTGAGAATGTATGCCGACTGCTCATCAATGCTGATATACCTCAACTGAATTGCTTTCCTCAATACCATATCTCTGATATAATGGTATTTGATTTCCACATGCTTAGTTCTGTCATGGAACACAGGATTGATAGAAATCTCTACACAGCTCTGGTTATCACAATGAATGATAGTAGGCTCCATTGATTGCCCAAATAATCCTGCAAGGAGCTTCCGAAGCCACATTGCTTCCCGAGCTGCCACACAAGCTGCAATATACTCTGCCTCTACTGTACTTAATGCTATAGATGACTGCTTCCTGCTGCACCAGGATATCATTGCAGACCCCAAACTGAAGCAACATCCAGAGTTGCTCTTCCGATCAGTGACGCACCTTACCCAATCAGAATTAGTATAACCATGCAACTTCAAATCCACACTTGAAGAATATATTAGCCCATATCCATCTGTGCCACGCAAGTATCTCAGGATATGTTTCACTTTAACTAGATGTATCTACCTGGGTTCACACATGAACTGACTAAGTGCACTCACTGCATAGCAGATATCCGGTCTAGTATTGACTAGATACATCAATGATCCAATCAATTGCCTGTACATCGTAGAATCCAGCGGATCTAAAGTAGCTGCAGCCTCTTTCAATTTATGCAAGTTGGTCTCCATAGGTGTAGACATGGATTTGAAATCCATTATACCAAACCTCTTCAGAATATCAATAGTGTACTTGCCTTGACTTAGAATCATCTCATCTGGCTTTTGCCAAACTTCTAAGCCAAGGAAGTAATGCATGAGACCAAGATCCTTCATTTCAAATTCAAAAGCTAACTCCTTACATTTGAAAATGAGGTGTTCTTCTCCAGTAAGAATCAGATCATCAACATACAAAACCAGAATCATTGCTTCACCATCAATTACCTTGAAATACAGGTTAGAATCAACATTGTTCTTGGAGAAGCCCAAGCTTGACAGGTAACGATCAATCCTTTCGTACCAAGCATGAGGAGCTTGCTTAAGACCATACAAGGCCTTCTTCAGCCTGCAAACATGAGACTCCTTCCCATGTACCTCAAATCCATCAGGTTGTTCAATATATACTTCTTCCTCGATTACACCATTCAGAAAAGCTGTCTTCACATCCATTTGGTGAATCTTCCAACCTCTAGATGCAGCAATAGCAATGATTGTCCTGATAGAAGTATAACGAGCAACTGGAGCGAATGTTTCTTCATAGTCAACTCCCGCTTTTTGTGAGAACCCTCTAGCCACGAATCTAGCCTTGTACTTCTTAATGCTCCCATCAGCCGCATGCTTGATTTTGAAGAGCCATTTTGAAGATACCACAGATTTGCCTTTGGGTCTAGGAACGATGTCCCAAGCATCATTCTTGAGAATGGACTGATACTCTTCTGACATAGCATCTCTCCAAACCTGTTGACTAGAAGCTTCCTCAACACTGGAAGGCTCAAACTCAATAATTTGACTCATCAAAGCAACATAACTTGAAAACTTATGAGGTCTCTTACTTTCTCTGAAGGTTCCTCATGGTGCCGCAAACCTTTCTGCTTCCTGCATTGTTTGCCTAGCCCAAAGAGGTCTTTTTCTTCCGATCACAATATCGGTAGGCCCATCAGTAGGCTCCAAGGGCTCAACTGGATCATCATCTTCTTTTGGTTCTGGAGCCTCCCTCTGAATCTTAGGAACATGGTCAACTTCCATATCCTGAGGAGACTCTTCATTATCAATCTCCATATGAGTGCCCTTGGATCTTCTGAATTCAACATCTTCTTCAAATGTGACATCTCTACTGATCTCGATCAACTTCTAGCCTGGAATGTAGATTCTGTAGGCTTTTGATGTTTCACTGTAACTTACAAATATCCCCTTCTTGCCAGAAGGCTCCAACTTTGTCCTCTTTTCCTTCGGAATATGAACATACATTGGACATCCAAAGATCCTCAAATGACTCACTTCTGGCTTCTTCCCAATGAAGGCTTCTACGGGAGTCATGTTCTCCAAGATTCTGTGAGGACTTCTATTCTCAACATAGACTGCTGTCCTGGATGGTTCAGCCCAAAGGAAGTGTTGTGACCTTTTCACACATCGCCCCATTCAAAATGGGGACCCCTAAATTTTTGCTCCATTCTGGTCTTTTGGCTTTGGTTTCGTCTCTCTTTCTGCTTCTTTTCTGCTATCTGCTTTCCGGGGACGCTCCCGTCTGCAAGCTTGAACGCGAAGATTCGACCAAGTTCTAAAATTAGGGTCTCACATCTTTAGGTCATTTTGAGGTCAAGTTGAGTTGGTTGGTCAGCTTTTGAGCCTAGCAGTGTTATTACGATGCTTTCAGAAAGTAACCCCTAAATTTTCACTAAGTTCTGCCAACTTTCTATTTTTAGTAGGTGTCAGTTTAGGGTTGATTTTTCTCGAGATTCTCACATTTTGGCAACTCCATTGCATTCCAAACACTTCAAGTTCATTTTCGGCAAAATTTGAGCAAAAACATACGACTTGCTATTTTTGGCAGTCCAGCTCCCAAGGCAAATTCCAGGATCTATATGTTACATTTTCTGATGCATGTCCGGAGATTCCTTCTGGGTTTTTCGAGACCTTTGCAGCGATATGACATGCAAAGCAGGGTGACAACTTTCAGCGTTCAGCTTTCAGAGGCCGATATTAGGGCTTGCATGCAGACTTTTTCAGCGCATGTCGGCATATTCTTTTTGGGTTTTCCAAGAGCTTCGCAATGGTGTAACATGCAAGTGGAACCGATCACTTTTCAGAAACTTACTATTTTTAGCCAATGCTCGCATGTTGGACATTTTTCTGGGTTTTTCTGGGTTTTTCAAGATTTTCCGGGCAGTATGACATGCAAAATCATCCAGCAGTCGAATGGTCACTTTTTCGGCCACTTTCTATTTTTAGCAAGTACCACTTAGGCAGCTGCTCAGCACTTCAAAACTGCAAACGGATCATCATGCAACTGAAACAGGGTCAAACGGAGCTCATCTGAGCAACGTGCAAAAAATTAGGGTTTCGAGCTTAAGGGCTAAAAATGAGGAGTCAGACAACAAGGCGCTCAAAACTGAAGTATCCATCATGATCAGTATCCCTCAGAGGGTCTGCTAGCAAAATTTGAAGCCAATCGGGGAACCTGCTATTTTTAGTAAGGTGTTCCAGACGAGGGCTATAAATAGAAAGTTGATCTCGGCGTCAGCACAAACGGGCAAATTCACCAACCACGGGCACACTATCCAAATTTCAAGACAAACGGACCTAAGGAAGTCTCAGAAACGAGCACTTACTATAAATAGTAAGTCACTTCAGAAGCAGCTATAATTGGTAGGTCAGCATCAAATCTCAGCAGGTACAAGTCAAACATGTGATAAGGAATCCTTGGCGCGAATTTCAAGACTAACGGAGGTGCAGAGGATGAGGAACCAGATAATTGCTATTTTTACCAAACCAGGGCAGAGAAATTAGGGTTTCCTAAAATCAAGGGCAGAGCACGACAATCATGCGGGAAAAGCATCCAGTTACAATCACCAAGCTTCAGGCAATTGACACATGAAATTTGGAGACTTTCTGAGCAGTTTCTATTTTTAGCAGGTTGCTAAAAATAGCAGGTGCAGACAGGTGTCGGGCGTCAACAACACAAATCAATCAGAATTCGGAACAAAGCAAAAATCGGGCTTTCCAAGGTCAAAATTCAGTTGATGGCACAAAATTCAGAGAACTTTCTAAAAATAGAAACTCAGGGGAAATTAGGGTTGACTAAGGAAAATCAACCTAAATCCGGCAGAGGGCACGAAATTCGCAAAAATGGATAAAATTTCAAGTCCAGCATTGAGATCCACCTTGAGAAGCTGAAAAGAGACAGAAAATTGACTAAGTTTGGAAAACTCAACGCCACCCCAGTAAAATGCGCCTAAAGGGTGATGAAATTTCACTAGGGCACTTAAATTTAAGTTGATACCCTCAAATGCGCCTAGACTTAGAGGGGTCTAAATGTGCCCCCTTCTCAACTTTGGAAAATTTTCTAAGTATTCAAAGATGAAACCTTGGCCTTGCAAATGCGCCTAAGGTGTTGAGAAAGAAAATTGGAAGTTGATCATGTAATTTGCGCTCAAGGTAATATGCAATAATTAAGAAACTTTCCAAGCGTTGAAAATGGAAGTTGGCCCCCTCAAATGCGCCTAAGATGATGTGTTAGCTGGAAATTTTTCTAAGTGGTAGAAGACTAGAAGCTCCTCATAGTAAATGCGCCCCTCTCCAAAGGTGTTGAAAGAGAAAATTATTTAAGTGTCAAAATGGAAGTTCCTTGTGCTATTTGCGCCTGGGAGGAGGATATGTAAAATGCGCCCTTGGTGTTATATGAGAAATTTGACTAAGGCGTAGAAATTGGAAGTAGGCATGGTCATATGTGCCTCACTTCAAGGAGTAAGTAATAAAGTTTCTAAGGCGTGGAAAATTAAAAGTACATGGGGTCAAATGCGCCCAGGGTGGAGTAAGGAAATCTGAAAATTGCCTAAGAAAGAAAAATGAGAGCCCATGGGTCAAAATGCGCCCTTGAACTTGGACATGTCAAAACTGAAAGCTCATCACATAATATGCGCCCTTGATGTGAGATTGGAGGAAAATCTGAAATTGAGAATGAAGGCTCAAGGGCAGAATTGCGCCTAAGACACAAGGAGAGAACTCAGGAAATGTTGAGTGTTGCAGATTTAAACTTCACCCTTCCATATGCGCCATGAGGATAAAGGAGGATTGAAATTTTTACTAAGGCATTTAAAAGTTGGAGCTCAACCTATTAAATGCGCCTGAAGGAAAATGGGTGACTTAAAATATTTCTAAGGCATGTAGAATGGAGGTAGAGGATGTCAATTGCGCCTGGCTTAGAGAGGGTGGCTGATAGCTTGAAAAATGAAAGTCCAACACCCCAAATGCGCCCAAGTGATAAAACTCAAAGAGCAAGGGTTGATTTGCGCCTGACTTGCTGGAAAGATTGAAGATGTCTCAAAGGCGTAAGCTGGAAGTTCCCTATAGGAAATGCGCCCCCCCCCCCTTTGAAAAGTAGCGTTGAAATTTAACTAAGTGTGGAATTTGAAAGTATCACCATGTATATGCGCCCACTAAGATTGAAGGTTGCTGGATGAAATTGAGACCTCCACCATGAATTTGCACCCAGAAGGGAAAGAGATGATTTAAAAAAATTAAAAGCTTGGCCTCTCTTTTGCGCCCCAATCCAAGTTGAAAGTTCCTGATGCCATTTGTGTTTGTTTTTTTTTCCTAAGTGTCAAGATGAAAGCACAACATGGGATATGCGCCTGGGGAAAATGTTTGTTCAATATGGAAAATTTATATGCTCGTAGGCTAAAGTGCGCCCAAGGCCAAGATGGTTAATAAATCAAAAATGTGAGCAAAGTGTGAAGTACGCCTAAAAGAGAAAATTATTTAGAAATAAACCAAGAGGCGTTAAAATTAAAGGCTTGTGATATAATGTTGGATTTTAAATTTTAGTGGGGCATTTGAAAATTAGAAGGTGTTGGATTTAATGTGTGCGCCTTGATTAGGAAAGGGGATAAATATTAAATGTTGAAAAGTTAGGTGTTTCCCCTTCAGGTTGCGCCCAAGAAGTGAAATCAAAACGCGGGGCTAGAAAAAAATTAAAAGGCGTTGGGAATGAAAATAATTTCTCCAGGCGATTAATTTTAAAATTTGCCTAAGTCGGAGAAATTAA